>VYXB01009883.1:144762-250856 GCA_013397135.1 Pachyramphus minor | reverse complement strand
CTCTGAGCAATAATTTGTACAGCTGACAGGTCTGTCATCGGGATTTTGGGTTGTCATAACACAATGATTTAGTTCTATAGGTCTCACTCCTGTCAAAATGTCATTGTCTTTAAATAAAAATTTGCATTGACAAGTACTAAAGAAAGGAGATAATAATAGAATCATAGAATATCTTGATTTGGAAGGGACCCACAAGGTCACCAAGCCCAACTCCTGGGCCTGCACAGGACAGCACCGATAATCCCACCATGTGCCTGAGAGCATTGTCCAAACACTCCTTGAGCTCTGGCAGCCTTGGTGCTGTGCCCACTGCCCTGGGGAGCCTGTTCAGTGCCCAGCCACCCTCTGGGGGAAGAATCTTTTCCTGAGATCCAACCTAAATCTTCCCTGACACAGCTCCAGCCGTTCCCTGGTCAGCAGAGAGAAGCGATCAGTGCCTGCTCCTCTGCTTCCCCTCATGAACAGGCCGCATTCCAGGGGATTTGGCTCCACAAAAAGAATGCTGTGAAGCTGCTGCAATGAAAGGTCTTCCTTGTGCACCATGTCCTGCTTTGAGGGCTGTGAGCCCTCAGGTGGCCTCTGCAATCCCAGATTCTTAATCCAACTAAAGAGTTGCCATTTTTCAGCAATCAAAGAACATCAACAGTCTAGAAAAATTCTCTTTGGTGTCTTCTTTTGTTTCTTGTTCAATGTGGGGGAAAAAAGCCACCTTCAACACAAGCAAGATCTATCTAATTGGGATTTGAGAACTGGGCATTACCTGGGAATTAATAGATTACTGTCTTTATCTCCATAACTGTTCTGCAGCAGCAGTAGGACTGAAACTAAGAGAGCACTACACCAGCTTCCTGTTTTATCTTTTTTGCATGTACTGGTGCCTAAATGGATATAAAAGAAAATCAGGACACACACACAGAGTAAAACTTAAACAAGACTATGCACAGTTCTACTATGTTCACTACAAAATAGCTGAAAAACGTTGATTAAAAATCACAGCCCCCTTCTAACAAATACAGGATGCACATAACACAACATCTGGGGGTGAATTTGACAACTCTTTGAAAGTATATATGAGCATTCCATTTTTTGGACCCTTTGCTCTGCAAGAGAGCATCTATTTATTTAAATGAGTTTGGTTTGTTTCTTCTTCTGCTCTGCCTTTTTTTATAAGGTTGGAAAACTGTAAATAAAATTTAACTAGCATTTGAATCTGTGAGTTAATATCTAGATGGTCTGCCTAGACAAAAACATACTTCCTTTTCACCTACAAGTGATTTCCAGTGTGCTTTACTTTCTGCTCACCCTAAATGTCAAAATTACAGGCTCTGATTTCCTGGTAACCCTTTCAATCCTCTCTCTGTTTGAGAACTTCTAATTACAGTGAAAAACTGAAATTTTTGCCCCTGTGTGTATGTTAAGTAGAAATAGACCCCAATATAATACTGCTTGAGATGCGGTGTTAATATGGTACTTACAATAACTTTAAAAGTAGCTACAAAAGACAGATAAGAGATTATGGGATTTTAGGAACCTGTTGAAATTTCACCATTTGTTGTAACATTATACATTTTAGTAGCATAAGCAATTAGGTTCTTAAATAGCATTAGCAAATAAAATGATAAATAACATAAATAAATTATACACTGCCTCCTACACAGCATGAAGGACAGATGTCATATGTTCAGATAATTGTTTACAATCGCCCTTCTCTCTCTCCCTGAACCCTGTGTAATTTAATGTCCAGCAACTCTAGAGATACTACCTGGTGCAGAGCCTGCTCAAGGTACCAGAAATACAGCAGCATTGGCAGTAGGCTCATTCCTTTATAAACGACAAAAAAAGACACAATTCATAAAGTTGCTTTGATGCTTATTTACAAATTTTAGTCCTGACCCAAGAGTTATTCCTACTGTTAATTTAAATATTATGATGATTCTTCAGTTATATTACCAGTTCAGAACTTCTTTGGAACATAAAATGAAAAAGCAGAACATTTTCCTCCGGAACAATACAGGTTGAAAAGCTGGTGTGGTGGTTCCTGATTTATTCCTTCCACATTGTCCGGGGAAGAAAGAGGTTTCAGGAGATAATTTAGAATCACACCACTACTTAACCACTGGGTTGGGATATCTCTGTATCTGTTTCTGCTTCTAATCAATGAGAAATGGCACTTTGAACTTATGAAAGCGAGTCTTTTTGACTACATGAGAAGAATTCATGTCCAATACTGTAATGCTCAAGTGCATTATGGGAATGAGGTAAATCACAGTAAGTCATTCCCATCACAGCCTGAGTGTCCACATGGGCATAAAACATAAAATATCCAGCCCCACTGGAAAGATGTCTTTTCATTGCCATCCTCTTCTTTAAAGCATCTTTCATCTGGCATTACGTTAGACTAAAGTTAAAAGCAATGCTGAGAACTGTGTCGCCAACAGAATTTAACCAAATACGGCCCATTCCCAACACAAAATTCAACTCCTGTTTTAGACAGACATGTCCATCTTGCATCCATTTATCAAAAGCAAATGTCTGTGAAACCAGCTGAAATTCAATTAATTCCACACTCTTTACGGGCACTGGCCGATATCCAGGGTGCTAAAATGGCAGTGAAGAACTGTAAAGGCACAAGCACATTGTTTATACGTGCTGGCTGAAATCCAAAATGGTTACAGTAAGTAGGAGAATAAAACATCAGTAACAGGGCCCTCCACTCCTCACTCGAGGCCAGAAAGTACCACACTTTAGCTGGGAGTAGGTGATAATTATGAAACATGGGCACATAAACCTCCAGGCATGGACTCTTCATGATCCTGAGCACTCACACCTGGCAGACACCAAAGGAGGAAAAGCAAGAGGCACAGACACACTGACAGTCTCCCAGATGGATCAAAGGAGCAGTGGTTTGGCTCCTCTCCATGCAATGTGACTGTCAGATGAGCAAGGATGTTGATGGCTTTTCAAGGGTGCTGTGCTGGATTGTGTTTTAATTTCCAGTCTGATTGTTGGCCTTTGTGGGAAATGGTGCTCAGCAGGAATATCCCTGCCCCCTGCATGGAATGGGAAAAGTTTTCTGCAGCCTGATACAGAGCTCCTGAAGACCTTTTATTCACAGCATCACACCAAATCATTGAAGTTGGAAAAGTCCTTCACAGTCATCAAGTCCTATAATTCTTCCGCAGCCTTCTTCCTAATGTAACAGAAACATAGAAAGGTCACAGATCTCATTTCATATTTTCAAAATTTGCTTTTTGAGAAAAAAACCCAGAAGTCCTCAGGTGCAGGGCTTCACACTGTTTCATGGTTATGCACAGCCTGGGTGACCAAGGCTGCTTTCCAAAAGTGGGGAAAGACGTGTCATAAGACATGACAAGATTCTTGAGATCCATATCTTAGAGATCTCATCCCAGACTCCAGCTGAGCGCGCAACTCCCAGAGATCACAATGATTTTGCACTCATACTGATTTATTTGTCGTATTTATTTGCCATCGGAAATTGTTGCCCAAAAGCTTAATAATAGATTTGGCCCGGAGAAACTGAATCAACATCCCATGGAAAATGTTAAGGGGCTGGAAAACAAGTTCATATTGATTCGCAATAAACAAAACAAAACAGAAGAACCCCAGGCGTTGTTCATGAGATAGGAATTCTAAAATATTCCATTTTGGGAGTTCGGTGGCTTGTTTGCTGCCCAGCTTGAAAGCGTCATTATTCCTGTTTTCTCAATGCAGGGAAAAAAACCTGCAATAATTTAAATTTAAAATAAAATTTAAAAAAGCAAAAATTGTCCTTTTGGATTCTAGTGTTTGTGAACCCAGATACTTCTTCTTGATAATCACCTTTTTTCTACCTTCGGGTTTTTACTGTGCTCCTTTGCTGTAATTCTTAAATTTTTGGGGTTTTTTCCCAATGAAAATGAGAGAAATAGGCCAGTGTCTTCAAGATATTTTGGAGGAAAGATACTGTTTTGATTTTCTGTAGAGAAAACAGCAATATTCCAGTAAAACTGTAAAACATACAGTATCTAAGTTGTTCAAAACTAGAGCTTTTTCATCAGGAAAAAAAACCCTCCAACAAGTCTGATTGATTCCAAAAACTCCAGACAGGGTCTGCAATTATCTTCCAACTATTAAATGATTTACAGACAATTCCCTACCAAAAACCTGACATGTAAAACTCAAACCCTGCATATTTATTTAGGTCTTATAGAAGATTAATAAATCAAAATATTTCTGAGAACTGTCTTAACAGTACCAATACTTTTGTATCTTTTCCTTTATTCCCAAGGAAAGCACACCTCACTGACTGCATGCATGGCACAGCAGTGTTGAGCTAATGGGAAGGATCAAATCCTCATCAATCACTTTTCAGAACAGAGACAAACCTTTACTGTCCCTCACTAACACTAATACAATCCCAGGGTATTGCTGAAAAGAACAGGTTCTGAAAGCTGTGACAATCATCTGACAAACTTCACACCCTTACCTCTTACCAAAATAAAAGTAGTAATAGCAGACCAAGATCATTAAATCACTTAGTTTATAAAATAATCTGGATTTATAAAAGCAGCACTCAGACTGCTGTAAAAACTTTTTGGAATTCTTACGGGGTTTTATACTATTATAAAATTAGATATGTGCCCAGGGCACTCAAATATTGTGGTTGTATTATAGGGAAATGTTCCAGCACGCAGAAGACTTTAAGGCTTTAACGGTATGAAAAGGGTGGCAATGGCTCAAGAGAGCAGAAATCCTAAGGGGAGCTTCATCAGGGTTGAAGATATTGTGGTTATGGCCTATGTAGTTCCCCCTGGGGAACCCCAGTTTCTTCCCACTGCTTGTGCACTGCCACAGTCTGGCAGTTCCTGGTCATCTTCCACCCATCTGCTGCTGCTGTTGTGAGAAAAGGCAGATCTACTTGTACTCTGCAAACCTTGCAATTCCATCTTCTGGTCTGATTCAGAGGTAAAACAGGGCCTTAAACACAAAAAGAGGCTTTTTTTTGACTGCTGCATTTTAATTCTCCCTTCTCTACTTTTTCTTTAGGGTCTAGAGAGTCAGGCATATGAGAAGCAGCTGAGGGAGCTGGGGGGACAGCCTGGAGAAAAGGAGGCTCAGGGGGGACCTTCTCACTCTCTACAACTCCCTGACAGGAGGTTTTGGCCAGGTGGGGATCGGTCTCTGCTCCCAGGGAACAAGGGACAGGATGAGAGGAAATGACCTCAAGCTGTGCCAGAAGAGGTTCAGGTTGGACATGAGGAAGAATTTCTTCACTGGAAGGGTGGTCAGGCATTGGAAGGGGCTGCCCAGGGAGGTGGTGGAGTCCCCATCCCTGGAGGTGTCCAAGGAACGACTGGATGTGGCACTCGGTGCTCTGGGCTGGGGAACAATGTGGGGTTTGGTCAGAGGTTGCACTCAATGACCTTGGAGGTCTTTTCCAAGGTCATTTCTGACTGATACTGTGATTATATGATTCTCTGGAGCTCCTGCCTTTGCTAAGATAGGTTCACTTCCCCCATTAGGGCAGCTCTGATGTGTTAACAGGGATGTGCGAATGCTCTGCTCATGTCATATCCCTTCCTGTCCTCTTCCCACCTTCACAAAACTGGGAGGAACACACTCACTGGTAGTACTGGAACTCCCTGAGTCCACCCAGGATGCAACAAAAGAACAAGGAGAGTTTTTCTGCTCTACAAATTATCATGACTGGAGAACATGTGGAATGGGGATGACAGAGGAGGACAGAAAAAGAACTTCAGGACTGCATGGAAAAAGAGGTTTTAGTCACTGAGCTGTCTGTGTTTGCTATTCATTGCCTAACTTACACTACTAATGAATTTGAGAGAATGAAATCTTGATCAATTTTTAGCACAATTTGTCCCCATTAGTCAAAGCAAGAGATCTTATAAAGATCCCCCGAAAGGAAGATAAAATTTGACATGGCATTCTTGAAGTTTTATGCTAATATAGAAAGGTGGAAAATAGCACAGAATTCTGTATCATCACACTTAATCTCCTCCAATAAGAGTCTCTGTAATTCATAAAGAAGCAAACACATAAAAATACATGAACACAGCTCCAATATTTTCAGTTACCCTTCTCAAATATCTTTCTAAAATATTAAGAAAGTCCTTTCTTTGGGAGGTAAAGGTTTGCTGCATATCTTCAAGAGAAAGAGAACTCATTCTTTAATTCATTCTGGTCTCCACAGTTACATGACTTTGTTTCTCCTTCCTGACATGGTATTTACAAAAAGAGACCATGAATGAAACCATAGAAAGTTACAAATCTCACTAAGGCTCATCTAAAAGCATCATCCCAGCACGTGTGAGATGGAGTAAAACTAATGATTCTATCATATAGCCAGACAAAGTTTAAGTCTAAAACAGGGATGTTGCAAATTCAGCAAATAGAAACAAAGCAAAAACTACCAGATAAGGAGTATGATCTGTTCATCTTGCTTTCCAGCAAGCTGTATGTGCCAGGAACTGCCAGACCACTCACTATCTTTTCTTGGGAACTTTTAAAACCAATATCTATGAAGCTTTTGGTTTAACTGAACCTGTGACAAACGGACTCAAATATGAAATGAACCAAGGCTCAATTTTACAGCTTCTGTAGGAAGGAACATGCAAAAGAAACATTTGGTGAGTTGCTGCTCTCTGCTGGGGAAAGGATGTAAGAAAGACAACCCACACGGCATGTGCCTTATTGTTTCAATTCCCTTTATTACAAGGTATTCCAGTCTGATCCACAAGCTGATTTATTAATATTAAAGTGACTTTGATGGTGAATTTCCAAGTCAACTTGCACAAACAATTCATACATGATATCACAGGCATGTGTACACCTATCGCAAAATTTCAAGAGACTAATTTGCCAATGTCCCTCTTTTCTCTCTCCCAAACACATGCAGTATCCTCATTTACTGTTCTTTCCACCAATGCACCAAACATCAGTTCAAAGCCTCTTATCCAGCCTGGCTGTGGATGTCACTGACTGCAAGACTAATTTCTGCCACAGTAAAGACCTCACACAACTGTGACACTAATTTTGGTAAGTAGAAGACTTGTGCTCACAGAAAAAGCTTTTGCTGGGCTGACCTAAAGCTATAGACCCGACCAGCAGATAAAAAGTTCATTTCCATTTACAAAATTCTTCCTTTTTTTTCTGTTTGTTTTTAGTTTGTTTCTTTGTTTTTCTTTCCCCCATTCCCCATTTTCCCTTCTTAGCTTTCTTAAATACACCAGTACCCCACAAGAGCATAAATGCTTACAAATAAACTTTTTTAATTATTATTATTAATTTTTTTAATTCCAGTCTGGAGTTTCAATTGTGCTTTCAACAGCTGGACTCAAACATTTCTTTCTACAGGTGATTTTACACAAGTACATGCAGATAAACTTGAGGTAACTCCAACTGCTGTAGCCCCAGAAGTGGAAGCTGGAGGAGAGACCAGAGCAGAAATACCTGAGACAAATAACCTTGGGACTGTTCATAAGCTGACCAAGAATTTGTGAGGAGTGATAAGAATACAGACTAATATTTGCAAAGGCAGCTGCTACAGATCACCTGCTTGAGAAGAGGAAGCCCTCTTCAGGCAGGCAGAAGTCCTGCAGTCACAGTCTCTGACACTGCCTGGGGATATCACCTGTACCAGCATCTGCTGAAGGTGCAAAAGGGTTGGATGGCCCAGGTGATTTCTGGAGTGGGTTGAGGACAATTCCATGATGCAGGTGATTCATGAGATGAGTGGGGAATGTGCTCTGCAGGACGTGCTGCTCATGAAAAAGGTAGAAGTGATTGGGCTTGTGAAAGTCAAAGGAAGCCTCGGCTGCAGTCATCAAATGGTGGGGTTCAACATCCCGAGAGAATTAAGCAAGACAACAGTAGGATCACAGCTCTGGACTTCAGGAGAGAAACTTCTGGCTTGTTCCCAACTTCTTGTGGGAGGGGAAAAAAGCCCAAATGAGCTCCAATGAGTTTTCAAGCACTGCCTCCTCAAAGCAGAACAGCATCCTGTTTTGTTATGTGGGAATTCGAGCCAACACGTGGAAGAAGGCCAACATGAGTAAACAAGGAACATCTACCTGAGCTTAAACACAGAAAGTGAGTGTAAATGTGATACCAGCATGGTTGGGCTGGCTAGGAGGAGTACAGACACTGCCTGAGCATGCAGGGGTGGAGTAAGAAAAGCCAAAGCTCAGTTGGAATTGAAACAAGAAAGAATATGAAGAGCAACAGGAAGGGCGTCCATACAAAATGAAGCTTTAAGGGCAAAACTGGCTCGCTGATCAATAGGATTGGGAACACAGTGACAAAATAAATGGGAAAAATTAGATATTCAAAACAATTTTTCTTGTGTTCTCACTGGTGAGATCTGCCTTTATGTCTCCCAGATCCCTAAATTTACTTAGACTAATCTTGGGGAACAAAATGTTACCACAGTAGAGGAACCACAGACTCACAGAATATTCTGAGTTGAAAGAGACCACAAGGATCATCAAAGCCCAACTCCTGGCTCCACACAGGACAGCCCCAAGAATCACATCATGATCACTGAGTGATGATTACATGAGGCAGAGTTGGGGAGCCTTTAAACTGGTTGGATACACTTGGTTCATGGAATTCATTGATGTGCCTGTGACAGTGCCGAGGGAACCCTGTGACATCACTGGGAAGCTGGTCTTATCATCTTCAAAGGCTTTGGCAATCAGGAAAAGTTCCTTGTGGCTCAGAAGAGGCCAACATCACACACACATTTCTGCCTCTCATGAAAGGGAGAGAGACAGAACTGNGAAAAGTTCCTTGTGGCTCAGAAGAGGCCAACATCACACACACATTTCTGCCTCTCATGAAAGGGAGAGAGACAGAACTGCTATTTGTGCCTTCTTCTTTTTCCTTGTGCAGAAAGCACCTTCCTTTCACTAAATTCAGTCTTCTAGTTTCAGATTGCACAGAGAGGGTATGGAGTCTCCATCAACAGAGATATTCCAGAGCTGTCTGGACACAACCCTGTGCCATGTGCTCTGGAATGGCCCTGTTGGAGCAGGGAGGTGGGACCAGATGCCCCACTATGGTCCCTCCCAACCCGACCCATTCTGTGATTCGACATTTCTCAGGCAACACCCCAAGCAGGTTTCAGCTTTTCTTCTGGACTTTTTGAAGTGAAACAATGATTTCTTGCTCTGTTTTGCCCATTTGGGGTATGCAGGATGATGGAGAGCTCTGGTCTTAATGCACCACAAGTTTGTGAATCCCCATGTGCTATAGGTATCCAGATGCATAAATCACCTGTGCACCTGATGCAGACAAGAGAGAGGCAAAATCTGGGGACAATTGTTTTAAGGAATTGGAAAAAATCTTAGTGTCAATTGGTTATTAACATAGACTGCAGGCTGATCTAACTAAAGAAACAATCTTTATATAACCAGTTTCTTTCCAAAGGTTTTATAAAGCTCAGACATTAAAAACAAAGTTTAACAGTTCTCAATATATCAGTTATAAGAGCAACATATGGTAACTAAAATCTGCTTTCTAGAAGTGTTTTTGAATTCAAATATGTATTTAATGTATATCTTAAGTAACTATGGTGCACACACCTGGCCTGTGAGTGTGTATGTACATGAATTCCCACCCTCAGGAATGTATTAGAACACTCTAAAGGTTGTCAGGTCAAGCATTTAAAAGATAGAAAATGTAAAAAATTAGGTAGATCCTGAAGAACTGTAGTTCAGCTCCTTTGTGAGATTGAAATGCAATAAATTCCGGAACTGAGTGATCCTAGTCCTTTTTTATCTTTTCATTTTAAAGTACTTTCTCCCTCTCTGTGCTGAAAGTGCTGGTCTGTAGTCATTCTCTGCCATCCTCCTCTCTCATTTCTCCTCATTCTCTGTGTGGCCTCAGGACACACTTACTCAAATCCTGTCCTGAAGAGAGAAGGCTAATTTTCCAGTGGGATTTCCTACAAGTAACAAGTATAAATTACCTGCTTGAGTCCTTCAGTGCCAAAGTGAGGGAAGGGAAAGACACCCTTGACTGAGCATCTTGTGCTTCTTGCTCATTTCACAGCACCATGAAGACTTCACAGCCAGGAACAATGGTCCCCCAAAAAACATCCTTTACTGAGGGGGACAAGAAATAGAAATGTTAAAATATAAAATATCACTCATGTGACAGTTGAGTTTGAAGGCCCAAATAATCAGAGTTCTTAGCAAAACTGGTATGCTCTGTATATAACACCCTTGAGGCCACAAGGACCCAGGGCTCCTGCAAAACCAAAGCCAGGATCCGAAGACATCCACTGCAACACCTAGTGCTGGATTCAAGACTGTGACCTGAAAGATGGTGCTGCTGTAAAGCTCCTCAGATCCACCCATTGCATTGGCAGCAGCCACTGGGAGTCCATCCTGAGTCTCATATTTGGCAAAGGGGAGCAGAACCCATGTGTGTGTATTACCAGGGATCACACATGGTGTCTGCTCTAAAATTACCAAGCCAATAAAAAGGACACTTCATCATGCAGCATTTTCCTGACACTTGTGTGAGTCACCTCAGTTTAATCTTGGTTCCTGGAGCTCATGGAGTGCAGGACAGCTGCAACAGTTTAGCTTTTCCCATGTGGACCATGGTGTCTTGCCAGTAAACTGTAAAGCTGTGTGCTGGCATGGCTCCTGGGTTCCCTTCCAGTTCTAGCAGGGAGTATTTCTTTGGCTTCAACTCCTGCAACTAGACCTTGTCACTTGTTGCCTTTAGGTCCTTTTCTTCTTTCTCAGCTACTTGATAATTTACCACCAGTCTTTCCTTATCACACCTGCCCCATTTTTCCTGCTTTAAATTGAGATCCATACTGCCAATATCAAGTATTGGGACAGACTGTGTTTGAGAAGTCCTTCAGCTCCACAAGACACATTCTTACTTTTAATCGTTGTGTCACTTGGTTGAGCTTTAGTTAATCTTTCTTCTAGAAAGAAAAGCAAAAGTAAATCTAATTGTCTCAACTTCAAAAATGTTTGGGTTTTTTAAGTCTTCAAGTCACAACTCCCCACTTCTATCCCATATACAATATATTTATACCCAGTTATTCTGGGTATACATCACACTCATGGCCCAAGATAATGAAAGCCTTCAGTTCATACCAGGTTAAGCTTTATGTACCTATGTCAAGAGTTATATGTAATAAAACTCATGAGATTTTGACACTGGAAAAATAAATTGAAGGTATTTCTTAGCTGACACCTGATGCTGTACTCACTCACACTTATCTAAAACAAAGGAGCTGTTGAAATCCAAGGAGTGATACCAGCAGGAGACTAAGATCCAGTCACGATCCCGCACTGATCTGTTACTTCAGAAGGCACAGGATGGTTTGAAATAAGGAGCCAGCCACTTGAGCTGTCCAAATTTTTCTTCCATTCCCTGCTGTTCTCCTCCTGAAGCCATTAAATGCCAGAACCACTGTTAAATGTCTAAGCTCAGAATAGTTCCCAGAACAACCAGCACGTTGACCAAAGACCTCAGCAGGTCAACAGCTACCCAGAAGGGGTAAATCCAGACCGTTGGAAACCCTTTCCTCCGCTTTGCAGTTTGGTCCACGACTCAGGTTGCAGCCAAGTGTTCCTTCCAGACAATCCCCAAAATCCTTTTCTAAAAGGAAAGCCACTAAACCTGTTTCCCCCCATAGGCACACACACACAAACCTTAAACAAATTCCCTTGTCTCCAGACAAAAGGAGTGGCTCTTCTGACAGCAGTACTGGCTGTTTACATGGGCACTTTGGTTCCAAGAGTTATTTTTACAATCCTTGTACAAGATTCAATTTCCAGAAGTTTAGCCCTGCCCTCCAGGCACATTGGGGTATCACTCTGTACTTACAAGCAAACCAGACCTGGAAGCCAACCCCCCCAAAATTCCCTTACTCTCATACACAAACTCATAAAAGCACACATTTCATTGAATTCCCAACACACTCTTTACCTAACCTTAAAATGACCCAAATTTCCACTGTGCTTCCAAAAGTTGTTGTTTTCTTCAGTCTATCTCTATATCTACTGACAATCTTTCAGCACTCTCTTCTCCTACTTAAAGTAGAACTTAAAGTGAAGCTTATCTGCTTCCAAGATATTTTTTCTTCTGCTTCCTAAGGCTTCTGACAACAAGCAGCTCATTGTTGTTGTTACCTTGGCAGAGACTCTACTGATAGAGCTGCTGCCTTCAAAAATCTGCTCAGTAGCTTGGTCTCTGAGGGCTTCATGTTGTCTTATTTGTCAAGAATGGATAAAAAAATAAACCAGCACTCATCACAAAGAGACAATTTACTTCATTTTCTTTTCAGAACTCATCGTATTTAATAGTCTGAAGTGATTTGGTAACCTGAATTCCTGAAGATCTTTTTCCTTTTCCTTGGTGGCAACATTACACATACAAGTGTGGTTTGTCGTCTACATGTGGAACTGCATGCCAGCTGCACACAAGACTGCCAAGAGCTGGAAAATCCTCTGACCCTTATGATGGGTCTAATGCACAAGAGAACTAATGGTGTAGATGCTAAAATTAGTGTTCTTGAAGGTAAGAATTGAGTTTTGTATATATACACAGTAGCTTTGCCAGTGTCAGCTCTGATGTCATATAATGCTTTCATCTAGAAAGTAAAGAATTCAGTTAATTCACTCCTAAGGCTGAAGAGGCTTTAAATCCTATCCCATCACTTAAAAAATGGAATGCCTGTGGCTAACTAGGGAAAGTCAAAGAAGTTGAAGAAATCATGGAAGAAATTACAGAAGAAATTCTTCCCTGTGAGGGTGGGGAGGCCCTGGAACACGTTGCCCAGAGAAGCTGTGGCTGCCCCATCCCTGGAAGTGTTGAAGACCAGGCTGGATGGGGCTCTGAGCAACCTGGGATAGTGGAAGGTGTCCCCATGGCAGGGTGTTGGAATGAGATGATCTTGAGGGTCCCTCCCAACCCACACTGCTCTATGATTCTATGATTCTTCAAGTGAGGTAAAGAGCACTCTTCTTTTCACCCACTTTGGAAACAAAATAAAAATAAAATTTAAAGCTGGAGTGAAGTTGCCTTGAAAGCAACTTCATTCCAGCTTTATCTCGACCAGTTCTTTCCCAACATCTAGCTAGCTGTTTTCCACCAGGACAATTGCTTTCTACTGTTAAATCACACCAGGGAATGTTTTCACCAAAAACAACAGAAAACCTGGATTTCGCTGTTCATTAGTACAGTTAATTATCTAACAAAATACAAATGTTTGACTTATGACAATGACAGTGAAAAAAATCAAAATAAAGCAGTAACTTTCCCATATGCACTAGGACAGAGCTCCTGTGTGCGTGCATATACTTTTGTGCATCTTTTGTTTGTGCTTTAATAACTGGAGAAGAAATGTTGCAACAGGCCTATTTGCACAGCAAAGGCCACTGTGGTGAAACCTGAAGAAAAGGGTTGGGATAGCTCTGCCTTTGCCACAAAAGACAGGCAGACAAAATCCCTGGAATCCTATCTGTGTAAGCTGATCCAGGCCTGACCCTCCTTTACATGAAAGCTCAGTTTGGCAACATGAAATAACTTAAAAATAGACACAAATGGCAATCTAGTTTCACTGCCACCACCAGGAAAAGAGCTTGAATGTGACCCAAGCCATGTGTGAATGGAGATGGTTCTTTCACAATTGTTTGCAAATGTGTGTTTACACGGCTCCCTGCAGGCAGTTGAGGGGGTTTGCCAAGACCTGGACATGCCCCCACAAGGCTTTTGCAAGGACTTCATCAGGTTTTTTGGCTTTGCTCCAGTCTAAGACTCAGCAGGTCTGTTGTGTCTGAATTTTCCTTGCCCTTAACTAAAGAAAAAGATCCTTCTTCTTTAAGAACTTTGAATACATTTTAGCTTTCCTGGAGTCCCTTAGTTGGTTTTCTACGAAGTGGCCACGGCAAGGAGCCGGGTTCTCATGGTGAGAATTGGCCATCAAGCACAGTGGGAATCCCACATTTGGCTTACAAGCACCCTTCTGGTTCCTATAAACTTCCTCATGACAAACATACATGGCAGTTCTGCTGCTCTGAGGGCTCCACATGCCCTGGTGCTTAAGGATGCAACTCAATCCCCTGGAAACCACTGAAGGGGGTTGATTCCATGCTTCTGATTTTGAGAATGTGTACAACTTCTTCCCTCCTGCTACAGCAATTGGGCTCCCCTGAGCTGCTCTCCTGGGCATCTTGGACACTCCAGCCTGCTCTTTGCCGCTTAAATCAAACCACAAATGCCCTGTCAGAGGATCCATTCATTACCTTAGTCTGCAACACATGTAGGAGGGCAGATTCCACACCGTGTAGTCACTACACTTCTGCTCTGACCTGATTTAGAAAGCTTCCAAACACAGCCTGCTCAGATCATTTCTTAATTGTCCTCTCCCAGTAGAGCAGCAGCATTTCTGGCTTGGCTCAGAGCACCATCCCATTGCATGAGAGTGTTCTGGTGGGATCACGTGGCTGAATTTAGCACCAAAGCACTCGGTGGCCCAAGCCTGGAGATCCTGTGGTTGCACAAGCCTCGTCTGAGCACGAACTGTAGAGCCTCCAAGGAAAGGAGTGGGGATGAGGGGCTTAACATTAAAAGGGATGGGCACCACAACAAGAGATCATGTTTCCTTCAGACTGGCCTGAAATCACTTTGCTCACTGCAGTTTGGGTTAAGTAGTATCATGAATTACCGATCAGATGTAAGCCAGAGACAGTCCCAGGGTTGCTTTCAGATCAGCTGCAGAAAATGTAGAAAGCAGTAGATATCTGTCCCAAACAGGAAATGATAAATAGCTCCTATATTATCTCCACTGGTTCCCTGACAAACAAATTATACCTGGGACTCATTGGCATCCACCATTTACATAACTCATTGAATCACAGAATCATGGAATGGGTTGGGTTGGAAGGGACCTGAAAGATCATTCAGTTCTGAACCCCCTGCCGTGGGGGCAGGGACACCTTCCACTAGCCCAGGTTGCTCAGAGCCCCATCCAACCTGGCCTTGAGCAATTCCAGGGATGGGGCAGCCACAGCTTCTCTGGGCAACCTGTGCCAGGGCCTCCCCACCCTCACAGGAAAGAATTTATTCCATATATCTAACCTTAATTTCCCCTCTGTCAGTTTGAAGCCATTCCCCCTTGTCCTGTCACTACGGTTGCTGATGATGAGTCCCTCTCCACCTTCCCTGGAGGCCCCTTCAGATACTGGAAGGTTCTCTGAGGTCCCAACACAACCTTCTCTTCTCCAGGCTGAACAGCTCCAGCTTTCTCAGCCTGTCTTCACAGGGGAGGTGCCCCAGTTCCCTTGTCATCTTCACTACCCTCCTCTGAACTTGCTCCAACTATTCCATGTCCTGCTTATGTTGGGGACACCCAAACTCTATGCAGCACAAACGATGGGTGGTCAGAGGAGAAAGGCCCAGAGGCCTCCTTGTCCTTTTTATATTACTGTGTGTAAAAAGTCCTGATTTGTGTGACAGCAAGAAAGAACAACATTGTTTCAAAAAATGCCCATTAAAAATAAAATCTCACTCAAAAATCTATTTTGAAAAAAAGTTCCTTTCAAAATAGCTTTGGATCATTTGGGAAACATCCAGTGTTTTGTTTTGAAAGTGCTGGAGAGAATCACATCAAATCACCCTTCTTAATACTGATTTTTCTTCAGTATACTATCAAGAGATCTGAAATGAAGTTTCTTTTTATTTTTTATGGACTCCAAATTAAGCACACTATTTACTACTTGACCTCAGGTGCACCAAATCTCCTTTGTTCTAATGTGTCAGTCTAAAATAACTCCAAGTATCATGCCCACAACTGTGCCTTTGAAATGATCCCTTTCTCTGTGCACCCTGTTCACTTTCTTTTACAGGCACTTCTTGGGTCACAAAAGTCTTTTTTTCCAGTACATTTGCTGTGAAGGCTGAACATTTGCATAGTTATACGAGTAGATAGAGAACAAAATCTCCTTTAGAAAATTGCACAGCACAAGGATTTTACTCTTTTTTTCCTTTTTTTTTTACTGCTTTTTTTATTATACCACATAAGTCAGAATAGCATAAAAAGGGATTAATATAAGAGAGTCACAGAAAATAAACCCAAAATACAGGGGCAGATTTGGAACTGACACTACATAAAGAGCCACCGATAACCGAAGAGCTTCTTAAAAATTGAAGATGGAGAAAAATCCCCTCTAAGTGATCCAGAAATATGAAAGAACAGAAAAATAACAATTAGGAAGTGGAAATAAAAGATGAAGTCAAATAAACAAGTCAGCTGACAAAAATAAGTGAATCTTTTGTATTTTGAAGCAATCTTCATTGAATTATTTACCATTTACTCCAAAACCTCACAGTAAATAATTTTTACCAACCTAAATAGAACTCTCCCTCTTGGCTTATAAAATCAGATTTAGCTTACTGAGATGGACAATAAAGAGAACCAAAGTGAAACCCTTAGTAAATTATATATCTCTATATATATGTATCACACTTTCTTTGTTTTTATCTTGGTATTTCCATAATTTGTGAAAGAGAAACCTTTCTATGTTTCTAAACTGTATTGCAGCTTGTATTTTGAAAGAGCAAAAGCAGGATAGCTGCACATTAAGGTATAATGCATTTTCTGAGGATTTCAGAGAGAAGCTTTTCAGAGAAAAAACGGATTTTCAATTAGTACTGAGGGAAAGTGGATGAGTAGTTGAGTTGGCTCTTTTGTTAAAGATTTCTGCAATAACACTCTGTGTTCTTTTATGAGACATATATAATGTATATTAATGTATATGTAGAAGTATCCAGTTTTGCATAACACCTAAATTTACACGTAGACATGTGCATTCAAAGGTTACAGAGAGAGAGAGAGAAAGAGAGATCTACACTCCATGTATTACTCCTGCTTAATTTCAGGCAGTGAAAATACCACAGTTTTCTAAAACCTCTCCACATTTTTAAGCCAAGATCACTCCCAAAGTTGATCCACTAAAACACAACAAGGAAACCAATTTTGTATGAGAGATATGACTGTCCCGTCATACAGCACTGATTTATGTTTCTCAAATGAGAAACAATATGTTTCTCACTGATGATGACTGCTGTGCTAATTGTTGAGTCCTAAAAACCACTGTCACGGGCATGAAAGCAAAAGCAGTTATGGGAAGAGTTCCTCTGGCTGGTGTTAAAAGTAACCACTATAAAATGCAACTGGAAAAGCTTTTAAACTTTCTTTCTCAAACAGAGTGGATTTAAACTTTCATTTTTTTAAGTGCATCCTGGTTCATGCCAGATGCAACTGGTCAAGCACTTCTAAAGTCTGAGCTTTCTTCCTGGTCAGAATCATTAAGTTAAAAGAGAGAAAGAATATAATCCATTAACAAAGGCTACCAGCAAGATAAAAGCAAGAACAGACTGAAGGGTTCTGAATACAACCTAGTTTAGATTAAAGGCCAATGAAATATTGAACCCAGCCCCATATCGATTTACCTGGCTTAGCTTGTGTTATGTCAGTGTAATAGACTGTTGTTGGAAAGATAAGCAGGGCTATGATCTGAAAAAGAATCCCTAAACAATGAGAACTTTGTTAGAAAAGTTTTCTATTGTATGTGTATGTATTACCTGCCATTGTCTTTGTTTATTAAAAAAATCTTGTCTTAGGCTCTGATATTGCAAAAGCCTTGTCAGTTTAATCTATTCCATTTAGTCTATATTTTAAACTACATTTTTTAGCAAAACAAATCCAAATATATACTGTTTTTTTAACTGGAAAAAACTTTACCCCAAGTTCCCAGATAGATCTTGCTCCTAGATACAATGATGCATAGAAAATGAATGCAGTGGACACTTCCAGATGGGGAATCAGTTTTTTAGTGATAGTCATCAGTGAAATCTCCATAGGACTTCAAAGTCTGTGTTTAAAGTGGTGGGTGTTTGTGTCAGGAAGAACAGATATCAGATATGGCTATTCCTATTAAAACCACTGGAGAAGCATAAAGGGTGCACTTTGAGTCAGCCCTAAACAAAGGCAGAAAATCTCTTCTTACAACAACAAATTTGTATTCAGTCTATGCAGTGGGATATCGAGTGACCTGGGCAAACTAGTGTCTCTTTTCCCCAAAAACATACATTTCTTTTACACTTTTGTTGAGGAGTTGCTTGAGTGAGGCCCATGTATTCCCCATGCAGGACATATCATGGCTTTGAAAACAAAGGATCTTTCTGCAGGATGATGAAGCCCAAGCTCTGATTTGTCATTTAAAACAAATAAAAATAGGGAAAAGATTTATTGCAACATCTACTGTAAAGTGTTACAAAAAAACCCCCAAGATAGATTAGTCATGTAAAGGCATATTGTCTAACAGGATAATTGTGTTTAAGAGGGAAAATTACTTTGACTGATTAAAAGTATTTTTGTGCCCTGAAATGAGATTTGTGGAAGGACACTGGTTCCTTGGCACTGTAGTTGCAATGAAAACACACCCAGACCAAAATCAGTGTGTTTTCTGATGGTTCATAAAGCTCTAAATCCAACACAGGAAAGGGCACTGAAAAACTTGCCACTGTTCCAGCTCCAGTAAGCACCTACTGTGAATAGTGAAATCCACAATCAATAAAGCAGAAGATGCAAGATGAGGAGAGGTCTGGCACATTTTTTAATTTTGTTCATTATTATTTTACAAGCCAGGTTGTGTCCCTGAAGGTGAGAGCAAAACACTGTTGACACCCCATTGTCTTTTCCCTTGAAAACTCTCTCTGCCTGCTGCAGAAATGTAGCCAGTAGTAGGATAGTCAGTGTGCACATGGAAAGATCAATATTCACCAGGCATTATTTGTATTTCTGCAGAAAGTCAGATATTGTGTGCAGCTGCTCACATTTGCTCTCCATAACTTACACTACTCCTGCTCAGATCATGGATAGAATTAATGTAGTCACATGACCACTTTCTCTCTTTTATAGAATCACAGAATTATGTTGGAAGAGACTTCCAAGACCACTGAGTCCAAATTTTTCCATAGCTTCTAGATTTGTTCATGGCATCTGTATCTTCTGGAAGTCCTGGCTACTAGGATCTAGAAGTTTGACCAATGAATAATAGGCTGATTAGCTTAACTTCATCTCTTTCCCTACAACCTTATTCACTACAATTTCTGTGTGTCTTAAAANTATATTTAATATAGCATATTTAACATTTCCAACTGTGTTACCACTCCAGTCATGATCTAGTATAATAATATATATTATATATATATAAATGCATAACTTATGCAATATTTCAACACAGTAACAATGTATGGGCTGTCACTGCATGCTGCTGCACCCTGCTTTTTTAAATACCATTACTGAAATCAGACTTATTTAAGTCAGTGACTTCAGTCAACAACTTAAATAATTTTTATGTAAATTACTGATTAGATTCTATTTTTTAATGAAGCCTTGGTCAAAAATCTGCTCAGATCTCAATTTCTACATTTTCCATGTATGAGAACTTTAAATGTGAAATCTCGGGAGTCTTGAAAGCTGGTCAAAAACATCAAATGATATTTAAAGGTAATGAGTACTCTATTGCTTTAGAAAATATAATATTTTCAAACATCAAGAAAACAGTGACAGGCTTGTAAAAAACTAGCAACTTATTAGCATTTTTGGCCTCTCTTAGTTAAGCATGGAAAATTAAATTTTTGTTTTGTTTAGGTTTTTTTGTTTGTTTTATTTTTTAATTTTTTTAACTACTCAGTAGTCCCTGGACTTTTGTCACTCTGGCTGCTCTTCCCAGCAAGTGGTTGTCCAGTCAGGGCTAACATGACAGGAATAATCTGCAAAGAGGACACATCTTATTAAAGTCGTGACCACCCACTTTGCTCCCTTACTCCATCTGGCTTCCTACACATCTTGCCTGTCAATCCCTTATTGTGCTAACAGGAATAAACAATGAACAATGGCATTTCCGTCTCACCATAAGTGTCACAAAAATTGAATTTTTGGAGAGAAAACCAACAACAGATCCCCACCATTCAGTTCACAATTGATTTTTACAGGGACTGCAATGGGAGGCTGAAATTCACCTTTCCCTTAAAACACAACAGGTTTGTGCCAAGGCCCTGGTCACCATCTGGGAAGTTTTTTTGTGAGTTGGAAAAGGACACTTTACTGCTGCTTTTCGTTTCCCTGGTTACTTGAGCAGGTTACTTCAGCTGAAGTTAAGTTTTCATGCTTTGTGGCATCACATGACACAAACAGGAGTTATTATTAATGCACCACAGCTTTGCGCCTCTGAGAATGATGAGTAGAAAGAAAACCCCCTTTTGATGTAGCAGTTGCTGGAAATTCCTCCTGAGGCCACTCATCTGAAGAACAGCTCTCCATTTACAGCAGAGACAGACTTGTCAAGGGGTATTTTTAATGCCTTGGATAATATCTACGTGGATATTAATTGGTGGATTCTGCACAAACAAGTGCAGCACTAATATTTCACATGCTAATATTGAATAATCCAACAGCACCAGTTGTTGAGACTTGTAGAGATTGGACACATTGGTTTCAATCCTCTTTCCCCCCACATATCACAGGAATGTTGTGTAGTTCCAACAATCTTCCCAATGAAGCCGGGAAAAGCAGAACTTGTATCCACATCTGGGTTTTCTCAAAGTAATTGAATGTAAATGGGCCAGGGGGAGAGTATTTAGCTACAAAGCAGCATGGCATGTTTCAGGGGTGAGAGTAAACACCCAGCTTAGGTACTTGAAGAAAGAATCAGCAGCAGTCTGATGCCCTCCAGCTGTAGATTGACAATGGAAGATTTAAGGAGTGTGCATAGTTTACTGCACGATTACACAAATGCATATGTGTGCATAAATATCCATATAGGAAAGGCTGAGAGAATTGGGATTGTTCAGCCTGGAGAAGAAAAGGCTTTGGAGTGACCTACTTGTGGCCTTCCAGTCCCTGAAGGGAGCTGACAGCAAAGATGGAGAGGGACAATTTCCAAGGGCCTGGAGAGACAGGACAAGGGGGAATGGCTTCAAACTCACAGACAGTAGGTTAGACTGGATATTAGGAAGAAATTCTTCCCTGTTAAGGTGGTGAGGTCCTGGCACAGGTTGCCCAGAGAAGCTGTGGCTGCCCCATCCCTGGAGTGTTGAAGGCCAGGTTGGATGGGGCTGTGAGCAACCTGGGCTAGTGGAAGGTGTCCCTGCCCATGGCAGAGCAGGGGGGTTGGAATGAGATGATCTTTAAGGTCCCTTCCAGCCCTAAGTATTCTATGATTCGATGATATTTATACACACACATTAGACTGTGAATGAGCAACCAGCCCAG
The DNA here is from genome assembly GCA_013397135.1 of Pachyramphus minor. Taxonomy (NCBI): domain Eukaryota; kingdom Metazoa; phylum Chordata; class Aves; order Passeriformes; family Tyrannidae; genus Pachyramphus; species Pachyramphus minor. The sequence goes on along the minus strand of VYXB01009883.1, from coordinate 229,525 downwards.
CAAAACTGACAACCCACTTTCTAAGTAGCGTAACTGTGTAGAAAAAAACCCATATTGTAGCTGCATGATCTCAGTTGTAAACCCCAACAGGTTAAACACCAATGCTGAAAGCCAGGGATATTGCATATATTGTGAAGGCCCTGCCAGGCTGATCTTGCACAAGGAGCAGTCGAGGTCAGAGGTAGGGGACAGAGACCTCTGTGGTGAGGTGGCACCTCCTCCCTGCTTGTGTCCCTGAGGGCCAGGAAGTGAAGGACTATGGGTGGGTTCAGAGCACACAGCCCCATGGCAACTGCAGTAAGAGGAGCCTTAATGAGGGAAGTGTTAAGTGCCTTTGACACCTATTAGTGAAATGATGATAAAAATAGTGTTGGGTCATGCGAAACTGTGCAGAACGAGGTTGTTTATAGGCAGTCGAAGCAACCGATGAACTGTGTGGTTTCAGCTGTTGGGTTTGTTTCAAGTGTGGTGATTAAAAAAGAGACAAAAATATATTTGTTGATACTGTGCATTAGACATCCTTCCAAGCCTCTATTCCTAACACTCCCTAAGGGGCAGAACTGAAATCACGGATTCAGGTGCCTGTCGTTTTAGATGGTCACTTTTGGAAATGATAAAAAACACACCCAAGGTCACACAAGTAATTTTTGGTGGAGTTCAAATTAGGCCTGGGGATGATTTGATATGGCACAACTCCTCAGTTCATCAACTGTTTCACTGGAGCCACAACGTAAAAAAAAAACAATTGTTTTTTGGGGTTTTTTGTGTCTTTGTTTGCTGAGGTTTGGGGGTTTTTTGTCAGCTGTAATAATGTGGAGATATCCCGCCCATGTGGACGTAATAATGTGGAGATATCAGGAGAGGAGGTTGCTTCTACTTAAAAATTGCTCATGAAAAAGGAACAGATCTTTAAGGAATCAAAACAGGCTTCCTCAAAGAGATTTCACATTACACAAGATAAATTGGTTAATAGTTTTATTCTGAACCTAGCTGATCCTTCTAACCTGTTTTCCTCTGAGTACAGTTTCACCAGAATTGCCAAATCATGGTATATAAGTGGTATATAAGATCTGAATTGTATTTCCAGTTCAAAAACAGAAATACACATTTTCTTAAGCATTTAATGCATTTTTCCTACATAAAAAGCATCCTCTTAATATGGTCTTAGACTAATGTGTGTGGGATTTGTTGTTTGTTTTGTTTTGGGGCTTTTTAATTTTATTTTGAAGGCTACTAGTACATGCCTGACCTCAAAAGAATATTTTCTTTAATTAGAAAATGCTCCTGGCTAGAGATGTCAAGCCCGAGTCTCAAATAAGGAATGCCTAGTTAAGCAACCCAAAGAGGAAAATCTCTTAATCCATAACTTTAATCATATCAGATATTTTATATAACCACATATGTACTTAAATCAAATGCTGTCCAATTCAAGGAATACCAAATAATTTACTTGAAGTGAACCTGTAAAGGAGTAGTCTGACTGCCATGTTTTAGCCTAAGGAGTCCTTATTATGAAGAAAAGCAGCACATGCATACAAGGCACAAAAAAAATGCTTTCATGTCTCCCAGTAAATCCCAAAATGAATTGATTGAAAAAAATAAGATGAACTGGGAGTTAATAAGTATCACACATAATTCAGTGTCTTGTCATAGCCATCACAAAAGGTCCTAAATTTTCTGGCTAGGTTGGACTGTCCAACCTCACTGTATTTTGGTTTATTTGCTGTTAAGAGATGCTATTCCCTGGCTGTAATGAGAACATGCAACTTCAAGTTTAGAATCAGTGGGTCAATGACAAAGAACATTCTGTGCTTCAAGGCTTTTACAGCCAAATGGGAGCTCTGGTTTAAGGGCAGGAACGTTACACAAGCAGTGTCTGCTGCCTCATAAAACTTAGCGTAGGATAAGAACAATTCCTTCCCAGAATCCCACTAGAGAGTCTGAGACTTATGTGTGAGGACAGGTTGTGGTAGGTGACTCTGAAAAACACTGCTATTATTAATATAGGATAACAAATAGTTTTGCTAGGAAAGGTGTACAGTTACATGCAAACAGGGAACAGCTGAATAGTATTAAATCAACAAGCCAGCCTTGTGACTCCGCTGGCCCTAATATTTGTGAACTTGTGTATCCTGGAGAAAACCCAGTGTGCTCTTCCCTTGCCTTACCCTGATCTGGAACCCAGGCACCACCCCCACACCTGCCCCATTCACTTCCACCCCCTCAGAGAGTGGCAGAAATGTGTTTTGCTGACAGGCAGCCCGAGGATCGTGTTCCTCTTGACCCTCAGATTGCACCGTGACCTCCAAGGGCTTAATCAGATCTGTCCTTGGCTGTTCTCAGCTCCAAGAGGAGTTTCTTTGGCTCCCAGTGGACCTTTAACCCTGCTTGTTATGTAAAAGAGACTACAGACAAAATAATGGCAAATATCTGCTTGAGAAAAAACAAGAAAAATCAAACCCAGTATTTTCCCTTCTATCTGCAGCAGGCATTTTGGTAGTACAACCAAGTAGCACTAGTAGACAATGAATATCTCTCTGACTGGGACAAGGCTTCAAATATGCTTTCCCAAAGCACGTAATTCTGATTAACTAATGGTGTCCATATCTTAATTTGCTTTAAGTTTTAACAGCTTCACATTAAAGTCACACAAAAGTGAGCATAATTGTGTCCACACTTATGCTATTTTCAGTTGTCATCACTGGGAATTCCATGAGGTTACACAGACCTGTGCCCCTCTCAGAGCCTTTCCTGGGGTCCTAAGGGAAGATCCTCCTATCCCTTCAAGTCCAGAGAGGAAAGGAGAGACTTGTTTAACTTGTGTCCTGCTGTCAAAGCAGCCAGGCTCGTTAGATCAAGCAATAGCATTGCTTGGCTTCTACCTTTCACCTCACCCTGCAGGAGAAGCTGCATATATAAAACACAGCCATGCTCACATGGGGGGTTTAAATGCATAAACAGCAAGAAAAATATGGACAGGAGTTTTTTCACAGCCCACTGAGGAATAATTAGCTTCCCATGGTCACTAAGCAGTAGCCTGAGGGTGTTTCTTTAAACATTTTCTAATTCATTTTCCACTGGAACCGTTTCCTAAAATCCAAGGCAGATACATGAATTGAGAAACCTCAGATGAAATCTCCAGGTGTTTTCTTCTCAAAATTCCTGGAAGTCCAGGTCTGTGTCCCTTCCCCTGCATTTTGTTGGACATGAACCCCCTGGGGTTACAGTCAGTATGTTACAAGGCTTTGGTGATGCCTCTGCATAAAGAACTGCATCATGAATTAAAAGAACTACTGCATGGAAAACCAAAATACCCACTGTGAATAGTCAGTAATTTTGATGCCCCTTCACATCCTGGCTCATTTGGTACAGTAATTCTTATTGTTATTTCTAACAAGTGTACTAAAAATTACTTTAGAACAGAGGAAAAGCACAATTAGTTATCAAATAGATTTTCCAGACCACAAAGTAAATACTGACATCACTGAATTGTCTCACCAGTGGAGTGTATATGAATATATTGTGGGGTTCCTGAAGACAATTTTTCCTTTAAACCAAGTATTTCAGGGTTTACTTTCTTAGATATATGTTGGAAGAAGGTTTTTTCTTTGGAGTGGGGGGGGGGTGTGTTTCCCCCCTTTTAAATATTTAAAATTTCTTTTACTATAATTCAAAAGTACATGTGGAAATAGGTTCAGAGTTCATCAGTCATCCACCTCTTTTGCCAGATTTGTTTGGATTCACTAGTGAGGCATTGTCTAGTCAGGAAACTGCAGATACCAATCCAATCAGCTTAAAAACTGATACAGCAGGAGCTTGGACTCCCATTTAAGTAGGAAGCAGCTGCACCGTGTCAAGATGTCATTGACCTTCGTTATTTGTTAACAGTGCCCGGGTGAAGTCACCACTTTCCCAACAGTGTCTGTGGAATGCCATGTGGGAGCATTTCTCACATGCTTCAGTGTGACTTCCAGCAGTTTCACTTGCCCTACGAGATGTACACAAAGAGGCAGAATTTCCCTGCTGTGTCTGAGGAGAGGGAGTGCATTTCCCTCTCTGTGTGGGGGGAAATCCTTCACAGAAGGGGCAGCAGCATCGTAAAACACTGCAGCTGCATGGGAAATGTTCATATCGTTGAGCCTTAAAAAGAAACCAAACAAAAACCCAAAACAAAACAAACAAAAAAAAAACCCAACAAAAAACCAAACCAACTCCCTCCCCGCCAAAAAAACCCAACCAAGCAAAGCTTTATTTCAACCCTATGAAGGTGTGACCTTAGATAAATCATTGCTAACTTCAGATAGACTAAAACAAATTACCATTAAACTGGGACAGCATGAGATTAGCATTTATTAAATCACGTTGGTCTGGAGCTTGTTTCTCCAGATCAGTTTAAATCAGCATCACACAAACAAGGTCCAAAGTGCTGTAAATTTACAGGAATAAAAACAAATGCCCCTTTTTCCATAAAGAGCATATTGTTGGGCTTCATCTGCACATAATTCTGTACCAGGTGAACTGAGAGGGTATTTTTAGCTTAATTTTCTTGACTGTGGTATTGTGCCCATAAATCTGTGACCTGCCTCTCATTTATTCTAATGTGGTTTCTTCCACTATTTTTCAATAAAAAGCAGCCTTGAAACAGGAAACAGGCACAACTGAAGTCATGTGCTTGCAGCACTTCAGCACCTCTGAGGGCTGGATGAAAGTGCAAAGTGACACAGAGCAGAGCCACCACCCTGCTACACACTCTGCTCAGCGCATGGGCCTGTCTTGGTGGGGCTTAAAAGAGAAGAAACACAGGATGGGTCTGGCTGAAATGGGGAGACCCAACAAATTTTGCCAGGCTAGGGATTGTTCTATCTGTTCAATGCAGCTGAGTGGCAACTCACAGAAAAGAGGATGGAGGAAGAGAGAAAAGAAATGTGACAAGGCATAATATACAGCTGAAAGGCAGGCAGGAGAAAGAAAGTGCTCATCTTCTGCACAAAACCTCACATCTCAATCTTCTTCCCATAAGCTTGATCACCTTCCTGTTGAGCTCAGAAGAGAGGAGAAGACAGTGCCCCACAGGACTCCGCAATGCAGCAGCTGTGGCTCGACAGTCCTTGTGCTCTGTGTAGAAAAACAATCTTGGTTTCTCTAGTCCCAAATTTGCAGATGGGCCATGAGCACCCTGGAATCAATATGTGCCCATACTTTTGTAAAATGCTGGAGTAAAAATCAGATATTATGGGTAAGAACAGTTTATGGCCATCCAATGCTTAAATGACTTCAGCCAGGGCTATAAATGTACCTGCACTATCATGCACAGGGTAATGACCAGACTGAGAAAAGGTTGTATCTTTGAAATTAAAGAATCAAGTTGTTACTGGACAGAGTTTGAAAAGATTATATAAACTCTGTGATCAAGCAACACACCAGGATATTTACATCTCCTCTGAGCAGACCGAAAAAGGAAACATAATTTCCACGAGCATTTCTGTGTGATCTATTTTTTCCCACCGCCTCCTGTGTACTGTAACAATGCATTTGGGGAAAGTAGGTGTTCATCCCATACCTCCTGATCAAATTTTGTTTACTGCCTTCTTTCCCAGACTTCATGTTAGCAATGACCTCCATGGAGATGCATTCAGTCACCATTAAACACCAGCGGGGGTGGTAACGGGTGCACCAGGGAAAGGAGAAGCTGGGCTGGCAGCAGTGCCCTCCAGTCCAGCAGTACATCCCAAAACTTTACCTTTCATGGAGCTTATCGCTGCAGCTTGACCTTGGGAAGGAAAGGAATCGGATGTGGGATGACCCAATTCCAATGAGTCACACCCAGGTCAGCTGCAGCCCTGCTTCTAAATCAGTTCTGAACAGGAGCCAGTTGAAGTGGGGGGGCAAAGAAGCAGATCTTGAATCTGTGGGAAAAGGAAGTAGAGTGTGCCCTCTATGTCTCGGCCACCCCTGCCTGCCACAGGGTAAAATTCAAGTGGTTACAGAGCCCATCCTGCCTTTACCACCAAGGTGCAAAATGTCGGATTTTGTCTCTAATGTGCTGGGACTTCATGGGCTTCATTAGTGTGCTCAACAGGATGGCTGAGCCACTTCCTTAAACATCTCTGCTCTTTGCAGTTCCTCTTTTACTAACCCTTAATCCCACTTCTGTTCAGGTTGACAGATCAGGTCACAGAATCACAGAATCACAGAATATCCTGAGTTGGAAGGGACCCAACTCCTGGCCCTGCACAGGACAACCCAAAAATCCACCATGTGCCGGAGAGCATTGCCCAAACACTCCTTGAGCTCTGGCAGCCTTGGGGCTGTGCCTACTGCCCTGGGGAGCCTGTTCAATGCCCAACCATCCTCTGGAGGAAGAACCTTTTTCTAATACCAATATAAAACTCTCCCAACACAACTTCAGGACATTCCCAAGGGTCCTGTCATTGGTCCCCACAGAGATCAATGCCTGTCCCTCCACTTCCCCACATAAGGAAGTTGGACAGCAGGTAAAATTCCCCTTGACCAAGTTGGAAACATAAACATATTGCAAAAGCTACTGTCTGGAATTATTAGATTAAGTCACACAAAATCAGTTTAATAATTTCAGAATAAAAGCTAATAATAACACAGTGTTGGGGCTTGATATGGTGATGTGTGGCATCAGAACATCCTCAAGGGAGGATCTTTAAAGACTGAAAAGTGATTAGAGATGTCTGAGAAGAGAAGGCTCCTTTCTTCCTGCAGTGGATGAAGCAACACTGAACCACGACACTGCTAGAGGTGGAAGAAATTATTTTTCACTGAATTAAGCAAATAGATAACTTAATGTGAAAAAAAGCGCTCAAAAACGTAAAATGGTTTTGCATTCAGCTCTTAACAAAAGTAATACTGGTAATGTAGAATAACTTGCAGCAATGAGAAATAATTTACATTCCAAATGGGGTAAAATTGTGGGCACCGAAAAGAAAAATTTTGGTGGACATCTTTCTGGTTTGACTAGCAATTCAGGACAGGCAATTTCAGCCAATTTAAAAAGCCATAATGTTTCAAAAGGTGCGTGTATGTCCTGCATCCTGAAATCCAGAGGAATTTTTTGGCTTCTTGCACTGATTCCTCCTTGAAGCATTTCATTTAATACACTGGTTTGTTACATTCAGACGGTATTGGGAATACAGTAATGTTTTAAATAACACTTTAGTATTTTGTACTCTGCTCATGCAAGAAAACCCTCAATAAGTGCGGTGCTTTTGCTTAAACTCCCATCACATTCACAATTTAGAGAAGTCAGACTACATGTTCTCATATGTTTTGATCTTCTTTACCTTGTGTGAACCTCATATTGCTAGAAATCTAAATTAGCACTTTCTTTCTTGGTTAGAAATTGATAGCAGTGACTCTGTATCCCTGTGCTGCCTAAAACTTCATAAGCTTAATCCTCTAAATCAGTGCCTGGTGAAATCAGTGATGTGACAGCTCCCAAAATGCATTTGCATCTGTTTTAGGAAGGATTGAGAGCGTATGTGGAAAATGTATGGAGAAGTAGAAGCATGGATAAGGAGCAGCAGCCGTCAAGTGGACCATCACAACTCAGGGTATTCTGTACAAGAACCAATTACAATCCTAAACATGTCAGGACCCTCAAATGTAAGAGTGTGGGCGAGGGAAAATGGCCACACTTTGGTGTCAAGTGGTGCCTTCCAGCTATTCCCGAGAAGTGGGGGCTGAGGCAGCTTCCGTAAGTTCACCTCCTGTTTATCCCACTCCTTGTTTATTTTCAGAGCCTGCATTGCTTGTGGCCGTAACAGGGGATGTTAAAAAGGAACTGTCAGGCTCAGGGTGCTTTTCCCAGCTGACAAGGGTCATGAGGACAAGCAGGCAAAGCGAGGGGAAAGGGGAGAGCTGGAGGTATCTGCGCCTCTGGGTTCAGTGAGCAGAACTGGAGAAGAAAGGTCAGAATCATCACTTCACAGGCTCAGCTGAAGGCAGAAGATGGTGCTCTTTTCCAGGCAATTGCAGCACCAAGAAAGAGTGATGCACCTGCTTTTTGAGTGTGGAAAGAGAAGGTGAAGCAATGACTCAACCAGCCTGAGCACTCAAAACGATGCCATCAGCACAAGGTGAGTCATGAACAGGTGATGTCAGCACACTCTCCAAACCACTGCCTGCTGCCACAAACATCCAAAGACTACGCAAATCAAGGAATGAATCTTTCCTCTGATTTTTCAGGAACTATTTGTATCTTTTTCCTGTTTTCCCACAGGGTGGAATATCATCCGTTACCATTTTCGAAGCTCTAAACATGTGTTTGAATTCCAGCACACACAGACGAGCTCTGGTGAAAAAGACATCTGTCACCATTTCCTAAACTTATAAGCCATGCAATTCCTACTTTCAGAATTGCCAGGCATCTGACAGTGGAAAGACCCAGCAAAGGCCATGCTGTGCTCTGCAGGAGGAAGTGAAATCAGCTCATGCTACGGGATCAAAAAGCAAGTAAATTGAGAGGGGTCACATAAAATGTATCGTATTCTGTTTATGGAGATCCAGGAGTCTAAATTTGCTTCAAGTACCTCTGGGTACTCAAATTTGAGTTCGATGTTCAAAATGTTCCATTAATTCAGTCAATCATTTTGCTGAAAATGTTCCTGAAAAGGGTTTAGCACTAAATGGAGAAGTGTCTTCTCTAGAGGTTTGTGTTTTACAGACCTGTCTTCATGCTGTGTTACTTTATTGACTGTACTCATTTGGTGTCTCAGCTAATGGACAGATCCTCCCAATTTCCCACTTAGTTAATTGATTTTCAGGCAGTTGTAGTTGTGACTGCTACTTGCTCAAATTCATGAATAGCTGAAGTTTGTGATACATTTGTTTGATTTTTCACTGATTTTATAGATTAAGATATAATTGGAAAAAAACCCTACTTTCAGAGATGGTTTCCATTTCACCATTTTGAATTTTCTTAGACTTCTAGGGAAAGATCAGCAGAACAAGAGAGGCTGAGAGCTGCTGGGAGGAACATTTAGTTCAAACCTTTTGCATCTCACAAGAACAGTCTCAAATACCTGCAGAGCTGTGCAGAACTACCAACAGCATTGTTGAGCCCTGTTACCAGTTGAGCTGAAAGCAGCTTTTCTGAAAACTTCTAGGGAAATTGAGCACAAATCCTCCCCATTTTGCCAGAACAAACAGAAGTATAGAATACGTTAAGCAGACATGTTTAATACTCCTAACAAGATGATGGGAAGGAGAAAATTCATTTGATAAGTAAAAGGGACTACAAGACACATAAAATTCACTACTGTTCTTGTAAGGAGGGGTTTCTTTGTTTAACACACATGTGACTGGAACTGTGTTTGAAACCCTTAGTTGAATTAATTTTTCTTATAAATAATTCCAGATAACAAAGCTACAAAGTAAAAGCCTTTTTTCTTTTACTAGATGAAACTCTGCTACCTTTCTCAGTTCTGTGAGTCAATCCACTTCCAAACCTGCAGCCAAGTCCTGAAGCAGAATTTGAAATTGGTTAATAGAGAGGGGGAACCTGCAAGACTGTAGGCAAGGAATGGAAGAGCACGTGGGAAGCTATGAAAAAAAGCAGAAAATATCACAGACACCTTCTGCAAGTGAGCACAATTCCTTAGTTTTACTTCTCCATAGTCTGCTGAACAGAAGAGATCTCCTGGGAGGGAGATCAGTTGGAGGAGTTGGAAGTCTGATATGTCAAATCACAGCCAGGAAAACCAAAGGAAAACCCCACAGTCATCAAACAAAGCACAGACCTTTCAGGCCATTACACTGACTCTTCACAAGAACAAAACACTTGTAAGCCTGAGAGTAAAGATGTCCCTTAGCGCTGCACAGGTTCTGTCCAGACTATTTATTGCTACAGATTGTTCAGAATCAATTTATATCCCTGCTGAAATGCCCATTGAAAATGATTTCTTCAGCTTCATGCAGCTGAATATTTTTACAAAAGGTTAGGTTGCACCAAGCCAACACAGCTAAGGTGTGGTAACCTGGGGAAATGTTTTCACTGAACTTGTGATTTAAAGAACTTTTATTCTTTGCTAAGAATGCAAAATGTTTTGGCTTAAAGTACTATCACTGACCACATAGAGGACTTGCTGGACACATTTGTTGTTTCTTGTGCCTACATGCACATATGAGAATTGGGATCCCTGGCTGAACTGCATAGTCCATAAAATGCACACGTAGCCCCACAACCCATTTCTCTATGCAGCCAGAGCCTGGGGACTGAAGTCCTTCCTTCTCCCTTTAAAATAAAACAAAGAGGGACAATAAAGACTTCCAATCACAAAAATTACGGTTTTTGCTTAACTGTTCCAACAAAGCTACAACAAAGTCCTAATGCTTGGATAAAGAAAACTTATTTCTCTCTGTCTTACCCAAAACCTCACTTCAGATCTCCTCCTTGGCTTGTGCAAGGTCTTGGCTCTGTGCAAGCAACTGCTCAACAACAACAACAAAAACATCTCTATGTTTTCAACATCTCTATATTATCAATACTGTGTTCAGCTCAAAACCAAAACACAGCCCCGAAGCAGCTCCTGTGAAGAAAGTGAACCCTACCCCATTCATTCTAAGGTAGGATTTTTCTCCATCCAAAAACTCTCTGGAGGTAAAGTAAAATCAAATGTCAATTAAATACAGAGGCCAAAGGGGTGTGAATCTCTCTTTCATCAGTACAGAACAGCAACTCAAATCTTCAGTCAAGGAATTCATTAAACAACAAAAATGGTAGAAACCATGCATAGTAAACAAAAAATAAGCTGGTTTAAGTACATTTCTTGGATAAGAACAGTTTGAGCTTTTGGCTAAAACTGTGCTGGCCTAATATTCTTTAAAAAATAGGAAAAAAATCATAGGATCATAAAATGGTTTGAGTTGGAAAGGACCTTAAAGATCATCCAGTTTCAACCCCCTGCCATGGGCAGGGAGACCTCCCACTAGCCCAGGTTGCTCAGAACCTCATCCAAAGCTGGCCTTGGACACTTCCAGGGATGGGGCAGCCACAGCTTCTACACTTCCAGGGATGGGGCAGCCACAGCTTCTCTGGGCAATCCCCACCCTCACAGGGAAGAATTCCTTCCTAATACCCAGTCTAAACCCTGGTGGTTCTATGAAGTCACCACACAATGTTCCATGAGTGTGGGCAGCCCTCAACACCTGCAAGACATCAATATAAGGCTGAACTGTATAGAAGCTTAGAAATCTCCACATTCCCTATATCTCTCCAGAGGAAAAAAAAAATATATATAAAAAAGGGGATCCTGTTCTCCAAGGAGCTCTAAATAGTGAAAATTAATCTTTAGAGAAATCTGTAACGTTTATATGGGGGAGAAAATAAAGATCGCATAATTCATATCATCATTGTGTCCTTCTCCCTGCCTCCTCCCACTCCTTCTCTCTCCTGTTGTATATGGAAGTGATAATATACTCTTAGGAGACCAAAATATTCCTGAAGAACCCTAAGACTCCTAAATAAATGCATGTGCTTTGAGAAAGATGCAACTCAAAATGCAATTTCTTCAAGGTCTTAATCACCAGCCCTGTTCGTCCAAGTAGCAGTTACTCATTAAAACAACTTGTTTATTATGCTTATATTGCACAGTATCTAGGAGCCCTAGATGAGACAAAGATCCCCTTGTTAAGGGAAAGAAACCCCAGGTATATAACTAGGAGATAAGATGATTGGAAACGGAGACCAAATTTCTGCACAGAAAGCTGTTTCCTCTCAGCACTCTGAGCTCAGGGTTTACCATCATTACATCACAGCCAAGATGACCCACGGCTTTTTTGATTCCTGTGGATTGAAACTTGGCAAGAAGGCAAGTGAACATCTTTTTGTTGCAGGATGTGCAACTTCTCCAGTCTGTATCCAAACAAACCTCAAAAATTAACCATAACCCAGCATTTCCAGAGTGAAAAATCTCTGAAGTGAGCTGGTAGCTGTCTTACAGAGCCCATGGCAGACCATCACACGGGCATTTTTGCACTCTTGCATTCTTGGTTCTAGCCCAAACAACTGCTGGGAAAGGCCAGATAACAACCACGAACTGAACAGCGACTGCTGGAGGCTGAAGTGAAGTCTGGTAGAAAGGTCTGGCAGCCTGTACATACTGAATGGGAAAAGAAGCTCCAAAGTGAGGGGGAAAAAAATCTCATAAGACTCATTAAAAGATGAAGAAATTAAATGTCTACCAGAACAAATGAATTAGATAATGAAACTCGGGAATTAGATCAAAACTGAGAGGGACAGGAGGGAGAAAAGGGGGGAAATGAGATCAAATAACAGCTGTGGGATGCAAATCAAACTGACTGAATATTCTCTAGTCAGACTGAGAATGAGGCAGCATCTGGCAGAAGGAGGGAGAAGAGCAGTGGGAAACCAGAACAATGGGAGTGGAGGCTTTGGGAAAGCTGTTTGGATGACGTTGCATACCAGGGTACCCAGGTGGGCTGACTGCACAGACATATTTAGGCTCAAATGTACTCAAATTTTGGGAAGCAGAAAACATGCCTTACCACTGGAGGAAGACAAGGAAGAGAAAGGCAAGGGATTACTGAGATATGAGCCAATAAAACAACACCAGGAAACAAGGCTTAGCATACCATCAATATTTATTTGGATAATATTCATGCCCAGAAGGATTAAAGTTCTTTGGTGAATTAGAACAAACATGGCACACTGCAGATATGGATGGACTCACCACACAGTATCACATTTGTTTTTGCATAGACTTTAGGCCTGATTCATTTTCCACTACCAAAGAAATTTTGGGAAAGCATTCAGAAGCTTTTTTGCCACACAGAGATTTTATTCCACTTGCATCTCTTGCATATGGAAAGAGAACATTCCAAATGTCATGGAATATATATACCCTAAATTGTTCTTTCTGTGGTGGCAGCTTATGTCTCTCACTGTCACCTTTTTGTGGTATGAGACATAGTGTGTATTCTCATTGTGGTGGTGGAGACTAAACTTGTGCGATCTTTACTTTTCTTCACCTGTTAATGTCTCTTTGTAGGGTGTTAAGTCACATATTTCCCTGGTGCTCCAGTTTGTCCTCCCAAAGGAATCAGTGGGACAAGAAAATGTACAGCAGACACAAGAGATGCATTTGACAGGTCAGGAGAGGAGGTTTACTCACATCAGCATGAAGTAAAAAGTTCTGCAGCAGGAATCTTCCTCACAGAAGAGGGGTGTAAAATATAGGCAACAGTGAATAAATATATGTGCAGTGGAGAACTTGGTTAGGAAGGATGCTTTGTAAGTTACTAAGGGACTTGGCACATATGTTTTTCCTCATTAAGAAGCAACTCTGCTACCACACCAGGGTACTTATACACTCTTGTGACTGAAAAATTGGATGCTCTCAGGTTCTCTCTTATGCTTTTCTTTTTTCCTTTAGGTGGAAAAGTTGCCTTCCTTCCACTGTTAGAACTTCCTGAGGGCTGTGAAGTTGAGTCAGAGCAAAAATTGTCACTAAGAGCACAGTCTTCTCAGTAGAAAAACACCACTACATTCAGTACAATCGTATATTTAAAGGACATATTTAATTTACTCTTAACACTCTGAAAAATCTGTCCCTGGCTGAAAGAAGAGAATCACCTCTCCCATTCCAAAATTGTGGAGAATCTACAGTGATAAATATTCCCTTTTTTGTTGTTGTTGTTGTTGTTTTTTAAGGAGTCCCTGTAATTTAATGATTGTATCCTTTCCTTCCTTCCTTCTTTCCTTCAAGCACTTTGACTTGAGCTTTAAGAGAGTCCCAGTGAAGACTCAGAGTCTAACAACATGACAAAAAAGAGAGAGAAAGTCTGGGGTAGGAGGAGGAGAAAAGGCAAGTGTGGCTTGACAAGTGATGAGGAAATAGACTTTCAGGACACAGACCCAGGACAGCTATGCTGACACTGTATCCCTGGGAAACACTGGGAAATCCCACATCAGCCAGAGAACAGCATTACTGAGCCACTGGAGCATATAGGAGTGACCAGCAGGCATGCTGGTATTTCAGAACAGACAGGCTGAAGTCATGAGAATATGAAACACCATCTGAGAGGAGGCATTCTATGCAAAATGCAAGGAAATCTCCATGGAATCAGCTAGGAGGCATGTCAGGAGCATGACCAGCAGTGCTGGCTGGAGTTCAAAAGGCTCAGCCTCGCATCACACAAAGCATCCAAGTGTTGCAAACATCTTCAGCCCTGTGTGTGTCTCATAAGTTACTGTTATATTGAAATTCCATGATTCTCACCCTCCCCTTCAGTCATGAAGTGGTGCCCTCCCATAGCACCTACCACGGTCAGAAGAGCTCTGCAGTCATTTTGATGCCCTTCTCAAGTGCTGCCTTGTCAGATAAAGACAAAGGCTGTCTGCTTTAGGTGATATTAGTTACAAATTAGTTACAAATTTGGGGTCTTACAGGTTTCTCTCACTTTTGTGCTGCAAGAAGAGCTGTTATTTTGTTCATTACCTGAATGTTTTCACTGGAGAGCCTTCACAAGGCAGCTAAACTAAATTAACAGAGCCAGAAAAGTCGGCCCAGGCAGTACCAAGACCACAGCAGATCACTGAGTGTTTTCCAGCCCTATTTTATTGCATTTGTGAAGAAAAGTGATTCAAACTCTGTCTAAATGTCAGGCAAAACAAGTTTCTGGAGATGCAGGCAGCTCAACAGCAAACAAGGCTTTCTGAGCAGGTGGTGTGGTATCTGATAAGACAAGGGAAAAAGAAAATCAATATGCAAGACTAGATCTCCATAATCCATCTTAACAGCACTAGAATCCCCTCCCCAAGGCCTGAATCTCCATTCCTTCATAACAGCAAATTCTTGCATTACAGGCAAATGCAATTGAATAATAAGCTTTACAGCTTATTATTCACAGAGGGTTTCTCCTAAAATGCTGGGCACTGACATAAAAATGCCGGGCACTGACATAAAAATGCCATGTTGTTAATTCAGCTTCTTCTAAATAGAAGTAACCTGCTGTGGGACAGCAAATATCTTCTCTAGAATTTCAAAGAAATACCTGAAACAAGAGTAAGCTGAGGATTAAAAACAACTCCTTTTCATTAGAAATAATAACTAAATAAACCTTCAAATACTGTTTTTATTCTCATGCAACACGAGAGGGGTTTTTCCCTCTCCAACTCCTGCAATCTCCCCAAAGGAAAAAGGTGTTTGGGTATTTAATTCACAGTACCATGAAGGAAAACTACCACCTTCTGGCTCTTCCTTCCACACTGCAATTGTCTGTGTCTTCCAAGACTGCCAGACAAGTATGAATTTGGTATTAATGAGCAAAAACTCTGCTTTCAGAGTTCGAACAGACAGAATCAGAGCACTAAGGATACGGACAGAATCAGGGTGTGAGATAAATTTCCAGTTGGTTTATATCAAAGGACATGGCTATCTGCAGGATTCTTCCTGCTGGCTTCACTCATCCTGGCAAGCTTATTTTAACAGCTTGATGAATCACAGTGCAAGTTCTTATCTCTGAGCATGAGCAGGACTGGCTCGTGGGAAGCTGCGTGCCTGAAGTTAACCATGTGCTTAAAATCCTAGCAAGTAGGTCCTCTCAGAGTAAATAAAGAGATTTGGGCTTTGGGGTTACAGATCAAGCAGTTTCTATTGTCTTTTTGAGAGGATGAATCCCTTCCCACTTGCCTTTGCAGTCACCTGGCAGGAGATGATGGAACATCCTTTACGGGGACAGGAGGAGGAAACAGTCCAGCACTGCTTTACAGTGACACAAGTTCAGTGAAGTGCACACTTCAATACTCACAGAATCACATGATACAGCCATTTCTGGCACCACTGGGCATGGCTAAGCCTGTATTTCTGGATAAAAGAGGGCTAGGACATGGCTTCTGAAATAATTTAAAGTTCAGTACTTCTGGGGCTTCCTGTCTCAAAGTGGAATGGTTTTTTGGGTACGTTGCTCTTAATTCCTCCAAATCAAAAGGATTTTTAAAAATCTCAAAAATAAAAATATTGGGTTTGAATACATAAAAGGCGACATTAATAATGGACTCAGACTGAACTAGTTACCCTACTAATTGTTGCTCCATGAACTGTCATTGCTGCTGCTGCTCTGCTTCCTATAGAAAGAGCACCAAAAAAAATGAAGAGGTGTCAGGAGAAGAGCTCAGCAATAATTTTAAAGACAAACACAACAGTATGGTCAGATAATAATCCAGGCACAACTGGAGATGTTTTCTATTTGTGGGAGATGGGATGGGGTACCAGGACTGTTGTATTTCCAGAGAGACAAAGCTCAAAGGTTGAATGGAAACATCAAGCAAACCAGGGACCACTGTGTATAGGTCCAAAACCTTTCCAGGCACCTTTACAGGAGTAATTAGCACCCTACACTTCCTGTTATTCAAACATACATTGTTTTGAAATCAAGGAATGAGCTTTCTGAGATCTTTTATTGTTCACCCAGAAGCTCTGAGCTCACTGCCAAGCTTGGCTTCATAGTGCAAGGTATAAAGAAAGTTAGAACAGGTACCTGAAGATTCATTCCTTAACTGCCTTAAAAAAAAAAAATTCTTTCATCCTCACTGATTGGGAAACACCAGTTTCCCAATTGCTGTTTTCTGTATAAAAATATTTTCCTTTTCTTTTCCTTGTGCTTAGGCATCTTGGAGGCTGCCATTTCTACAATTCACCCATTCTCAGCTCATCTCACCTCCAGAGCCAGTGCTCTTTTTCCTAAGGTTGGGAGTGGAGAGGGATCTGTGCATAACTATCCACAAACAAAGTCAACAGCTTAGCTCAAAGAGCTATGAAACCCAAAATGTCTTCTTCCTCTCCATCAGAAGCAGAAAAAGAGAATAAACATCTATTTATGGCCTTCAATTCAAAGGTCAATGAAAATAATCTCATTTGCTTCCATTTGTTTTGAAGGAGATCTCAGATCTTTATTTTTAGGTATGAAAGGATCTATTGCTGGCTGCCTAAAATATACCATTACTGACTCCTCAGCCACAGGACAACACTCCTCCCTCGCCTCTGTTGCTCTTTGACCATCAAAAGGCCTTTCTAATTTTTGTTCAGCTCACTCTCATTTTCCCCAGCACACACTAAATACTTTGTTTAGAATGGTTTTCTGGAACATTTCTTTCTGTTCTCTGATGGAAAAGGCTTCAGCCTCCCTTGTCAGAGCCCTCCCCTGTATCCCTGGCCATCTTTCTGGGTGTCTCTGTGTAAGCAGACCATCACAGAGTCATGGAATCATTAAGGCTGGAAAAGTCCTCCAATATCATCAAGTCCAACCTCAACCTGAGCCATGCACTGCAGTTGTAACGTACTTTGTAAAACCACAATGTCCAAAAAATTTGCTGTCTTGCTCAAGCTGGTGTCACTGACAGGAATCTCCTTGGATTTCTGCTGCACTGGGCTGGATGAAAAGCACCAGGTCAATAGAAGTCCTAACAAACTAGGGCCTGTTTTCATTAACTGTTTAAAGAATTTTTTGTGTTCTACAGACAACAGACTCCATAAAAATTATATATATGTATATATAAAACAGAACATACTTTTCTATTCAGGCAAATATGTGTAAATAAGGTGCTTCTGTGGGAAGTCACCCAAGACTTTAAATCTAATCCATATTCTGCCTACTCTGGCTATATTGCCAAATGGAAATTAGACACCCTGGGACATGAGCCCCCAGAGCATCTAAATAACAACTGAAAGGATTTAAAGATTTGTCACAATTACAGGGGACAATAAATATCTGAGCAGAGTGGCAGATTTCTGTGGGGTGGGGAGTGACCACGTTGGTAGCTGCCCATGATTATACACCCTATTTTTCCCCTTTTCAGACCAAGCTCTTATGTGCACCAAGACTTTCTATTAATTAAATACAATGTTTCAATTAAAACAGCACCAAAAGTGTAAAAAGTTTATCCTAAAGGTGTTTATTCCAAAACAGATAATGCAAATGTTTAAAAAAATTACCTAATATAAAAACTCTCACTCAATGCACCAAGGTCTTATGACAGGAATAAAAATATCTTCAATTATCCTTCCAACTGAACTGCCCTGCTCTTAGGAGAGATGAGGATTTAGTTTCCATGTTACTCAGAGTCTGTGGATAAGCCTCATTTTCAACAGTGGCTATCATTCTTAAGGAAAACCTCCTTTCTTGCACTGCCAAGCTAAAGTCAACCCAGCCTTCCAGCACTCCAGTATGTAAAAATGTGTGGTTTTTTCTCTCATACACATTCTGTCAGACCACATTCCTACAGCCTGAGAAAACAGCACACAAGCTAAATCAAAGATAACCCAAAAATACTTTCATAATGAACTCTTCTAAAAACATTTTACATCCCAGGGATGGGATTTAAGTACTCCCTTGCAAATAGAGTGTCAGTTCCTTTTCTTATTAAAGAAGTTCTGAGCACTGACCAGTATTTCCTAGAATTTTGAATCGTGTTTTACTCCTGATGAAAGGATCAGAAATGCAATTATGAGTGAGCAATTCCTGACAGGTTTCAGGGATCTCAGCACCAAGAAAATGGAGATTAATGGGTCTGGTCTGAAAAGTTCTAGGGCAGATGGATATTGCACATTAAAAAAGGGATCTGTTCTGATTAAATGAGGGCATCTGGTCAGCTTCCTGTGGGAAATTATTGTTACAATTTTAATAACAATAATAGCAATCCAATATATGGAAGACAGATACTCAAAAGAGCCAGACAGTGAGTGTTGAAGACTGGGTGTCATCTCAAAAGGACATGGCCAGCAAAAGTCACCATTAATGCCAGGGAGCAAGACAAGATCACAGCAACCTCCTGCCTGAAAAAGCCACTGCTGGTACAGAAAGGGAAGTTCCTCTGCAGGAAAACGACTGCCTTGCCTCTTCTTCTTCTTCCTCTTCCTCTCTTCTCTCTCTTCTTGACTTGGCAAGGCATTTGTAACACATCTGCCCAACCCTGGCACATCTCTAGGGCACTGCGTCCCCCAGGCCTGTGGGGGAGAAGCTTTCAGTCCCTACAAACTTTGGACTTTTCATTATGTCCAGATCCATCTGTTTGTTGGTGTATTGCACTTAAAACACAGGGAGCCTGACAAGGTTCCACTACTGGTGGATGTTGGAGCACAGAGAGAGGTGATTGCAAGAAGATGTTCAGCCTTCTTCAGTGGTGCCAGGCCCTGGATATATGGCAAAAAGGCTAAAAATATATTGATTACTATTCACCTCCACAAAACCAGCAGCAGCAGCAACAGCAGCTCCACAGGGACTGATACTGCAACCCAAACATGTCAGTTCTGTAAGATGGTGTTATTTCTTTATAACATAGATGGCACTGACTTCCTGCACTTCCTGATCCTGCTGGGAAGTCTTCAGCAGGACTAGGAACTTTGTCCATGAATAGATTACACTGTAATTATTTTATTTATATTTGTGTCAGAACCCCTTAGAACCAAGGGAGCATAAGAGAGGATTGACTGTAATTTCCTTTTGCATTGTTAATTATTGTTGAGTGGCTGAAGTCCAGAAAAAGAGAAGCCATTTGAAAACATGAAAAAAACATAAACAGGAAAGCTAGTCAAGGGGAAGAGATATTCTTTCTAACACACAGACACGACAACAAGGGACAATATGAACCAGAGCCATCTCAGACTGCCTGTGGGTGCCCTGCCAGTACTAAGAGCAAAAATAGGACTTATAACACCAACATCTGACTCTCAAGTCTCAAGGCTGCGCAGGCTTCTGCTGGCAGCTGCAAAAAAGAATCATAAATAAAAATAAATGTTAGCTAAAGCAGAGGCAAAAACAAAGGGGAATCTCAAGGACACTGAAATATTCCTGTCTCTGGGAGAGGAACTACTTATTTTTGAATAAGGGCTTTCTGGATTGTTGTAGAACTGCAGAATTATCACCACTTACCAGTACCCTTGTGTTCAGAGGTACCTAGACAGAAGAGAGAGGTGATCTCTGGTTTGAAAATAAAAGCATGGGCACAAGCAGATGAACAGATGGGAAAGCACTGTAAGAAGCCTGCTTCATCTGCAGTCTGTGCCTGATGCCAGGATCAGCTAAATATCTTTTGAAAAGAAACCACAAGCCCCTTCTTTGACCTGTGCTTTTATTTCAGGTTGCAGAGGGGAAAAATGCACGGACACTGGGTCTTCTCCACTCGGAAACATGAAAATTCTCAGAAGCCACTGACTGAAAAATCAAAAAGTCAGGGGAATGGAAACAGCAAAATCTCCACTTAGCCCCCTGTACATGAAGAAGCATAGCAAAGCAGCACAGCAGGACTCTTTTGTTTCATGGTCCAGGGATCCCTTGTCCATTCACCCTACTCCAAACCCCAAACCCAGTCAGGTCAGGTCTTTATCACTGCTGGGTCAGTCCAAGTCACCCACAGAGGACAGGACCTCCAGGTAACAAGAAGAGAGTCTTTTAACATCTGTGGGGTGGGAAAATAAGGAAATAAAGGCAATCTCACCTCACCTGTCTGATATAAGACTAAGAGTTTCCTGCTGGTGTCTGTGCAGAGGGGAATACTATTTCATAGTAATCAAGTCAACATTATTGGTGGGAAGTTCAATTACAGCAAGGCCAGATCAAGAAAATGGCAAAAGCAGAAGACAAACAGCTCTGTAACAGGCAATCCTTGCCCTTAGACAATGGTGTAACACCATATCTCCTTATCTTACCAAACATGTCACAAATAAACTTTTTATTGGAAGAAACACAATCCAGTTCCATATTCTTTAGTGCCCTAACTGGGGTTTGCATTTCCACAGACCTTTCAGTTAAAAGAATGTTTAATTTCCAGTAAGTTTTCTAAAGCTAATCTTTCCTCGAGGAATCTTTTAAATTTATGTTTCCCCAGAGTTCTTTGAAGGCAGATCATCTTAAACCACATCCTCTGGCAAGCTACCAGCATTTTAGCTAAACTAAATGCCCAGTACAAACTTATACCTGGTGATGGGAAGGATGAGAGCTTGCACCCAGAACTGCCCAACTGAGCTGGAGCTGGAATCTTTGTTCCTCTTCAGTGATGTTCATCTGCATAAAGCAAAGTACACTGGGATTAGAGGACTATCATGATGATCTGAAGACAGAGCTGAGTAATTTTATATTTCATGTCCTTCCCAGGAGCTTTTAGAGACTCACCAATAAAGTAGATACTTTGTGACTAACAAAGACAAAAGTCAGAGTGCCCCAGGAGTACCCTGAACATGTGATATGAGACGATAAACGGAGAAGAAGCATGGAGAACACACAGAGACTTTGAAGAGAGAGGCTGCGAAAGAAACACATCTGTAATAAAAAGGGTATCAAACTCAAAGTGATTGTGAGAGGCAGGAAAGACTGAAAAACTTGCTGAATCTCATTTGTAATGTGATCTGAAGGATGAGATGCCAAGTCCTGTCAGTGCTCTTAGGAAATACGGTCCTGCCTTTTATTCACATTTCTCCTCTCCTTTCCCAAATGAAAAGAGACTCCGAAGGTACGACACCAACACCCAAGAAATACAAACAGGGTGAATGAGCTTCATCCCCTTTCCAGCCCTAATCTGAAAGAACAGTGAAGAATATGGGTATTAGTGTAACCCAGGCCCTTAGAATGTGTAACCATGAATGAATGTGAAACTTTTGTTGTGAAAATGAAGCAAATACACCTGCAATGGATCCTCCGCCGCCTCCTACACAGGACAAGATGCTTCCTGGTGCCTTCACCTTCTGTTCCTTTCAAAAGACATGCCAGTAAAAATTAATTTATGTCATTTCATCATGTCTTACAGACCTGTGCAAGTCTGTCAGATGGTGCTTCAGTTCAGGTGACTCAGGCTGAGCACTCCCTTTGGGAGGACAGTGTCCTGGGACAAGAGAAACTCAAATCCTATTTCTCTTCTAAATATGTTGAAATTGTGACTTGATCCAGAGTATTCCAGCTATAAGGAAAAAATCTGGGGCCAATAGACCCAGTGCCCATGGCTCCAAGTGGGATAGGGTTTGTTATTGTACTAAAAATTTGGATATGCTGATTTTTACTGTTTTCTTTCCTGAATTAGGATAAAACTCCAAAGATCTCCAGGACGGTGACCATTTGCAGGGGTGGGGGGGAATATTTTCAGGAAATGAAGTATTCCATTTCAACCTGAAGAATTTTTAAAAAAAGATAATTACAGTTTAAACTTGAAAAGAATGTTGTGCAAAGTGGTTTTAAGCAGCGTGGAAAAAAAAACCAAACACAAAAAAGTCCTCAAAGCTGTTAAGTCATAGTAAAGACCATCTTGAAACTTTTACCTCATAATTTAGTTGAGTTTGAGTTTTTTTCAGAAGCTAAACTTTTCTGCAAACATTTGAAGTTTTTTAATCAGCATTTTTCAGAAATAAAGGCAGAGATCAGCAAATATTCCCTAAAGTGTAAAGCTGCCAGACCGAATGTGGAAGAAATATCAAGTGCTTATATTTATGAATTCCCATGACAGCTGCAGGTGAAATGTTTCAGTACACAGTGAGAATCAGAGAGAAGTAAATAATTACATATTTATTTGTCAAAAAATAGGAAAACATTGTTATCCAGATTGCATCCTATTCAGCTGAGGTGTTTGGGGTTTTTTTTTCCTGCTCGGAGTTTTACTTTGAAAGCTGCTTTTTAAAGGTTCCACCAAGTAGAAAGTCTCCAGTGACGATTTTTCTATATTGCATTTAGTCCTAAAAATCACCTTTACTGTGAAATCATTGAAGTTTCACCACACTGGTCTGTCTCCTGCCCTGGTGTCCCAGGAGCCATCTCCCTTTTGGGGAGGAGTGGAAGGGGGAGGAAGAAAAATCACTCTGCATTGAAGATGTCAAGTTCCACGTGAAGAGCTTGCAGGACGTAGGAGCTCTAGTTACTTCTGTGTGATGTGATCTGCTTAAAAGTATGGTCACAAAGTAATTTCACCTTTTTTTTTGGTGTTTTTTTTTTTAATTAAAATCTTATTAAATGAAAAGACAAGCTTGACAAGGGCACTGGAGGCTTCTGCTTTGCTTAACAGGCCGTGGCAGGCATTCAAATCCAGTGAGAACTGCAGCAATCCCATACAAAACAGCTCCCCTCTGACAGAATACACTGCAAATTTTATGAGAGAAAACTGAAGGCAATTCTTGGAACATCCATTAGAGTTCCTCTTTGTCTGTAGGAGATCTAGAAGAGTGTGAGTTTTCCCAGTCAATTCTCCATTATGGTAACTCACATTTTAGTGTTGTTTCCATGTTTAGAAAAAGACCTTTATTCTGTAGAAATCATACCTGCTGCATTTAAATCATTCACCATTGCAAAGTTTTCCTTGTTTCAGCATTTAGCAGAGAGAATCTCCAAAAAGATGTGTGATACCATAATGAGAAAAAGCTCCCTTGATCCTACATTCAACATCACACAGTAAAATGTTGGTGCGGAACTCTACCTGCCTTGGTAAGGTATGCAGAGGAAAAGTGACCATCACAATATTCTGCATCTATAAACCTCCCATAATCAGAGTGGTTGCAAATCTAAGACAGGGATGGAGATGGAAGTTGTGGTACAGGTGGTGTGATGATCAGGAAGTTGGGAATGACCCAAGAACAGGAGTGAAAATGTCTGCAGAAAAAGGGGCTCTCCTGTAGTGAAGCAGAGAGTTTAACTCCAACTCTGTTGGGTATAAATGAAAGATATAATGGCCCTATACTTTAGGCTTTCTGGAACCTCCCAGTTTAGGAAATCCTAGTAAGATGCATCTGGAGTGCTGTGTCCAGTCCTGGGCTCCTCAGGACAGGAGGGACATGGAGATCCTGGAGCAGGTCCAGCAGAGGCTGCAGAGATGGTTCAGGGCCTGGAGCATCTCCCTGAGGAGGAAAGGCTGAGGGAGCTGGGGCTGTTCAGCCTCCAGAGGAGACACGGAGAGGGGACCTGATCCATGTGTGTCAGTGTCTGCAGGGAGGGGGCAGAGGATGGACCAGGCTCTGCTCGGGGGTGCCCAGCAATGGGACAAGAGGAACGGGCAGGAACTGATGCCCAGGAAGTTCCAGCTGGACATGAGGAAGAACTTCTTTGCTGTGCAGTGACCGAGCACTGAACAGATTGTCCAGAGAAGGAGTGGAATCTTCCACATTAGGGATATTCCAGAGCTGTCTGGACACAATCCTGTGCCATGTGCCCTGGGATGAACCTGCTGGAGCAGGGAGGTGGCACCAGATGCCCCACTGTGATTACATGTTCTGTGATTCTGTGAAGCTGCCCAAACTGATTACACAGACATACAACTTATTTTCCAAGGAAAGTCAGAAGCTTTTTTATTGAGTCTTCATCCTCCATAAAGGAAAAAGCAAACAAACAAAACAAAATGAAACAAACCCTTTCACTCTATCCCTTTATTCCAAACCCACCAACGTATGCTTATACCAGGAGTTTGGGGACTAATTTATACCCATTTCCATGCCAATGTAATTCACTAATGTAACTTTGTAGCTTTTGTGGACCCTCTGACTTCTGTCACTCTTTTTGACCAAGAGCATCTAGGAGGACCCTGCGTGCTCCCTTTCCCTGCAGGGTGGGATGTCACACCTCGGCGACGCTCAGTGCCCTCCTGGGCTGTGGGCATCCGCCTCACAGGGTGACCAAGGGCAGAGGGAGCAGCCCCATAGAGCGAGTGGGGCCACTCTCACTCTGCCTCTCTTCTCCCTCCCTCCCCTCCCTGCCTCCCGGCCCCTTCCCTCCCTCTCTCCATCCCCTCCTCCCTCCGTCGCTCCCTCTCTTCTCTCCCTTCCTTCCCTCCTCGCCTCCCTCTTCTCCCTTTCCTCCTCCTTCCCTCTCACCCCTGCCATCATTCCTCCCTCCCTCCCTCTCTCCCGACACNACCCGGCTGCGGGATCCCGGGAATACCCGCGAAGGGAAGGCAGCAGGAGCACCAGGACCTGCCATCCCATGTGTGCACAGGCAAACCCCTCGCGTTTCTGCGGAAATCCTTACGTGCCTTCAGATTTGTTTCCTCACATCCCACCGCGTTTGCCCAAACCAGAATCCCCCCACGCTGCTGTAACACTGGCTCTGTCTCCCTGAGCCAAAGCCCCAAATCGGGGATATGCGCCTTCCACCTCCTTAAAACCCATCTGCTGCCTTTCTCCCTTGTACCTTACAGGGTCTGGACCCGCTCTTCCCTCCCCCAGCCTTCCCCGACCCCCGAGCCTGCGGTATAAGCCGTGGTATTTACGCCTGGCCAGCCACGCTCCGAGCCCTCAGGCCACCTTGTGCATCTGTCACCCGCTCCTAATCCTGCCCAATCCCGCACAGCCCGCGCTCCAGGCGGCCACAGCTCTGGCATCTGCCTCTCAGCCGAGGGATGCCCCGCACCCCCGCAGCACAGAACAGCTCCGAGCTCAGAACCAGCAGAGACGGGGCCAAAAACACCCGCTGCCTCTCAGCTCCTTTAAGGGGAAGACACTCTGCACCATCAGCCTGATCTTCTGGACATGGTGATGTGTGGGTCCAGGTAGATAGGGGGCCCCAAACCAAGGACAGCGCAGCTGGGTGGCCCTGCGGGTCTGCAGCTCCGAGGGACATGTTCCAGGCTTCAGCCTGAAGTAACTCTCCACCTTTCTCCCATAATTTGATCCCCTTTTTAGCCTTGTTTTTCTGCCTGTATCATGTAAAAGACAAGGAGGGGGGCTGAAAACCCCAAAAGCCAGAAGGTCTAGACTTGAACATGTTCCAAACAGTGAGGAAAATTAAGGGCTTAGACTTCACTGCTGCTGTAGCCAGGGAGACACTTTCAACCATAGAATCATCACAGAATCGCAGATTGGTTTGGGTTGGAAAGAACCTTAAAGGTCACCTTGTTCCAACCCTCTGCCATGGGCCGGGACACCTTCCACTATCCCAGGTTGTTAGAGCCCCATACAACCCAGCCTTGAACACTTCCAGGGATGGGAAAGCCCCAGCCACCCCCACAGGGAAGAATTTCTTCCTAAAATCTACTCTCTGTCAGTTTGAAGCCATTCCCCCTTGTCCTGGCACTCCAGGAAATAGTGTCTCCATCTTCCTTGTGGGCTCCCTTCAGGCCCTGGAAGGCCACAATTGGGTCACCCCAAAGCTTCTCTTCTCCAGGCTGAACAATCCCAACTCTCTCAGCCTTTCCTCCCAGCAGAGCTGCTCCATCCCTCTGATCACCTTGGTGTCCCTCCTCTGGACTCTCTCCCACAGCTCCATGTCCTTGCTGTGCTGGGCCCCCAGAGCTGGAGGCAGCTCTGCAGGGGGGTCTCCCCAGAGCAAAGGAGCAGAGGAGCAGAATATATTTGAATATGTAATAAGATTCAATAACATCATAATGACAGTCTTAAGATACCCTTCACTTTTTTATATGTTTACATAAAAGATGAATCTACCTGGCAAATTTTTTTTCAAAGCATTGCCCCGTACACTATTGCTTTTTAACACTAACAATTAGTGAATTTTATTTGTCGTGGCCATTAGAATGTGCCCAGCTGAGGCGAGATGATGCAGCCAGGAGGTGTGGTACAGTGCCTGAGGAAATCCAAGGTCACAGTGTGGTCGACAGACTGGATGATTTTAAGGTCTGTTCCAACCTTGATGATTCTATGATTCCAAGTCTGGGGCAGGCTAGCTGGCTGTGCCTTCTGAAAAAAACAAGGCTTTGTGCATCTGGGAGCAAACTGAGCCGTGAACTTGGAGAGATCACGTCTGCCTGGATCCCCCTGGGAAATGCTGAACTGAGCAAGGCACAGCATAAAAACCAAACCCAAAAATAAGCACACACCTCAGGATGGTGTAGAAACCACAACAGCATAACAGGGTGGCTCCAGCCATAGGGGCAGAGGGCTGATTATTTAAATAAATGAATAAATTTTAAGTGCTTCTTCATTCTAATGTGGAGATCTAGGATTTCATGGCAAGATAGGCATTGTGTTCCCTATGGGTTCTGTTCCTTCATACAAGAACTTTCAGACAATCAGCACTGTCTGACAGTAATAAATAAAATAATCCTAGATTAGTTTCCTGTTTGTGCATCAGCACAATAAGCCATACTCTTGGAGTAAAAGAGATTGTTTCTATAGGTTCAGGAAGAATATTTAAAAAAGAAAAGTTTAAAGACATCAGGTTGAGGCAAATCTGTTCTCAGCATTCTCATTCCCAGATTGCTGATGTTATATTTGGTTTCTCCTCATTCCTCTCTCCGCTTTTTAATTTAATTCAAGCAGCATTAATCACCCTATTTCAAAAACATCCCATTAAAAAAAAATCAAGTGATATTTGTATCATATTCAACCCACTTTTCAGATATTTTGACAGTGACTCTGGGCTTAATGTAGACTGCAGCAGAATGTTTTCTTGTTAGCACAGAAAGAAATCTGCTTACGATAGGTTAAAACGGAGGAGATAGCTCAGACTAGTCTGACCAACTGCCCTTTTAATCAACTACAAGATCAGTTTTGGGGATTTTTTTTTTTTTTATTGAATTCAGAGTCAACAAGAAGTATCTCATTGAGAGACTGTCAAGGCTTTGTTTGAGCACAACTGGATCACAGCACAGAGCAACACCAGCATGATCCAGCGCCAGCACAGGCAGAGAATAGGGATGTTTAGTCACCTGCTCCCCTCCTCAATGGCTTTTCTGCCAAGAGAATTCCTGTCAAGAGCCAGCCATGCAGCCTGTGGCATGGATGCACCACAGGATCCCAAGAAAACTGACCAAACCAATTGTATGGACCAGGGATTTCTAAAGATGTGACTTGGAGGAATGTGGTGGGTCAGAGTGACACAGACCCTGCTCCAATCATCCCATCACCTTTTTTTTTTCCAGAAATTGTGCAGAGAGAAATGTGAGTCATAGACTTTTTCAACATCTGGGGAAAACTAGGAGCTGGAGGAGACAGGAGCAGAAGAGTGGCTGTCAAGGATGGGAAGTAATGGGGAGAGAGTACAAAAAATATGGGAAACTAGTAAGAAGCTGGAGATTGTTGTAGATCAAGTGATGTAATAACAGGAGAGAATTTGGTTGAAATGCAACTGCTCAGTGAAAGGTTGGGCTAGATGATCTTGGAGGTCTTTTCTAACCTTAATGAAAATGATTCTGTGAAAGATCTTGGAGGTCTTTTCCAACCCATGAAAGACTGGGAAGTAAGATCAAAAGGCAAAGAACAATCTGGAGGAAGAGAAGGACAGGCATTTTTTAGCCTTTAGCAGAACCATAGAGACTAAAATTTACTCATAATTGGAACTCAAGCTCTTCTTTAAAAGCTCTTCCATCTGCTGGTGTAGCCAAGCTATAAATGAGGGCAGCCAAAAAAAGGTGGTGCATGTTTCAGGAAGAGAAAGAGAGCTGTTGCTGTTGGATTTAGTATGTCTTCAGAGGTTTGCACAGCATTCAATCCCTCAGTTAAAATAGGTACATCCTATGAAATCTGAAGAAACTGCTTAATTTTGAGTATTAGGAATGAAAAAAAGAAAAAAGGCCTGTGTGAGCACTCATCTCTATTCCAATACAGTCTGGGATTGTGTGCTAATGCTGGATGCTGCTAAATTTAACTGAAGGTGGAGTGCTCAGGTACAGTGTGAATCCATGGGACCAGTCAGGGTTCCAAGCACTCAGGAACTCAGCACTCCAAGCCTTCCTTGTCTAGATGGCTTATGAATGGAAATTAGAATTGTATATTAGATACTCAGAAAACCTTCACTGCAGAAGCTGTTACAGAAAATGCTGACAGAAGAACAACAGCAACCTCCAGAAATGTGTCTTTCCCCTAAACCTACCACCTCCTTCAAAGAAAAACATAAAGCTTGAGGAAAGCAGATACTTCCCATGATGTTTATCACAGCACTTAATGAAGCTGCAGGCCCCTCCCTTACACTGGCAGCAGCTTCCTTATTGTCCTCTTACAAGCATTTTATGTTTATCAATGCACACATTCTTATTTACTGCTAAAAAAATTAGTAAGAAAATAAATAAATAGATTTATCTGTAATGTTGGCTTCATTTTGACACCATGATCAAACTGACAGAGAGCAGGTTTAGATTGGATTTTAGGAAAAAATTCTTTCTTGTGAGGGAGGTGAGGCCCTGGCACAGGTTGCCCAGAGTTGTGGATATCCCATCCCTGGAAGTGTCCAAGTCCAGGTTGGATGGGGCTCTGAACAACCTGGGATAGTGGAAGGTGTCCCTGCCCATGGCAGTGGTTTGACTTGAGATGATTTTGAAGGTCCCTTCCAACCCAAACCATTCTCTGATTCTGTTCTGTTCATTAAATCTCCTTTGTTTGTTTTTCTTCCTCAAAATGACACAGTACCTGATCATCTCCATACACATTTACAGGAGCAGGACAAAGAGTGACAAAGCCTTCACCTGAAGTCACAGGACTGAGCAAATCTGACTGTACTGCTCTGAAAACTGCACATGCTGGAGTGATCTCAAGATATGCGCTCGTGCTATTTATCTTGATTGAGATTCAACTGTTTCCCAGAATAAAAATACTAAAAAAATTGGCCAAACATGGATGTAAGCATATCAGCTTTGATACCAGGCACTGGAGTTTCCTAGAAATTAATCCTCCATTAAAGCAACAGATGGCCCTGTGTGTTCCAGGGGCTCAAAGCACACATGAGGGGCTGGGTGACTGATGGACTTATGAATGACTGGGTCTGCATAAACCTTAAGTTGGATTAGTATAAGCTCATGTATGTCAGAAATGGTTTGCTGTGAAGCCAGACTTGTTTCAGCCCCACACAAGCCCATGCCACGTGTAGGGGACAGTGTAGGGATATGTAGGAATAAACACATTCTGGCAGCTTTACTGGCTGCTTGGATGCTCTCAGCCAGCAGCAAATGAAGTCCCTGCTGATTCATCCTTTAAATCAATGACAGCTACTTAATTAACAGGACCACAGCCAAGCTGCTTAGGACTAGCACTGACCCTTCTTAAGGAAAGGAAAGTTGTACAGCACATTTTGAAGGGCACCTCCCAGCAAACCCGTGGTTTGCATTTTTGGTGAGCCAGATGAGGTAGCAGAGATAAGGACAAGTCATGCCTGCACTTACAGAGATAAGCAGGATGATTTGAACACAGGTGGCTCATGGCCCGTTCCTACCTGATTCCATTAGGCACACAAATATTCCATCTCCTACAATCCTCTGTGGACTTTCACAGCCAAATGGTTGGCTGGTACCCAAATACTTTCACAGTCCATAGAGCTACAAGCTCTTCAGAGACTGTGACAGCCTCTGCTGCAGACCATTAAAACCCATTTGCCCACTTTTGACCCAAACAGTTCTTAAATGACATGTGCAAAACCAGTCAGTCGCATTAAATGAGTGATTAAAGTACAAGTTGCCCAGGCTCCAAAGATACCCTTCTGAGGGGCTAAAAAGTCATCCACCTCTGGATGGATGGTGTGGGGTCCAGCACAGACACCTGGATGATCAGAGGGATGGAGCAGCTCTGCTGGGAGGAAAGGCTGAGAGAGTTGGGATTGTTCAGCCTGGAGAAGAGAAGCTTTGGGGTGACTTAATTGTGGCCTTCCAGGGCCTGAAGGGAGCCCACAAGGAAGATGGAGAGAGACTATTTCCAAGGGCCTGGAGTTGAGGTGGTGAGGCCCTGGCACAGGTTGCCCAGAGAAGCTGTGGCTTCCCCACCCCTGGAAGTGTTCCAGAACAGGTTGGGTGGGGCTCTGAGCAACCTGGGCTAGTAGAAGGTGTGCCTGCCCATGGCAGGGGGGTTGGAACTGGATGATCTTTCAGGTCCCTTCCAACTCAGGCCATTCTATGTTTCTATGACTCTATACCTCCTCTCAGCTTACAAGTTCCAGAAGAAGATGCACTGAGCCTCAAGAATGTTTGAAGTCAGGACATAAAAAGGCCCTGTGCTCATGTGAAAGGTGTATTCAGGTCAATAGAGTGCATAAAAATTCCCCAGCATTTGCACAACTCCTCCCAGTCCATTTCAGAGGCAGCTGATGCAGGATGGGTAGGGTCAGTAAACATGGAGAAGGGTCACGGGCATGGCATGATGATGTGTGTTAGCAATGGGATTCTACATTCAGACAAGCATTAGTCAAGGTCAGTAAAGGGGGCAAAATGAGGCCTTGTCTTATTAATTTTACAACCATGGGCAGAATGAAAACAAATTGTTTCCAGGCCTTTCTCTTCATTCTTTTTTAAAAGTCTAATATATGAATAATTGTACTTAGTATGGTTTTGAGAGAAGGTCTGATAATTTTGATAATAATAATAATAATAATAGAAAAGGGAACTATCATAATTTTTAATGCAATCATGTTTGGCTGTTCCTGTACTTCGTCAAGAAAAGCACAGTTAACCCAAGCTTTTATTTGCACAAGCACAAAAATCCCCACCCTCACTCCCTATCTTCTTGCTCTCCATGTGCTCACAGATCAAACAGGGGGAGGTGAGGGGGAATAGCACTTTTTTCTTTGCCATGAAACACAGAATCCCACTTCCTTCCACAGATGATAAAGGAAAAAACTTCCCTGAAACCCATATTAGTCCACATCATATGCTCTCTCAAGAATAGAGGCCAGATATTTTCCTTTTCCTCATAACACTGTAAAACCCCATAAAATACTGGCCACAGGTGCCAGAAGAGCACTCCAGTCAAACTACTTCCCCAACAAGAGGACAAGAACCTGAAAGAAAGACAGAAGCTGAAACTGGGATGGGAAGGAAAGAAAACAAACCAGAATTGAAGGCAAACCTACACGTTTCCAAACATGCACCTGCCCCAGGGACATTCCTGTGACACTGGGACTGCTTTTACAGCAACCTTCCAAGGGGTCTGTTCCAAGAGGGGACCTGGCTGCAGGGATTTGTAGCAGTTGGGGTTCCACCCAAGGAGAGGGAGCGAGCCGAGCCACCGCTGTGCCGCAGGAACGAGCTGAAAGCTCCCCTTTGGGAGCTGTGTTTGTTAGCAACAGTGCAGGAAACACGATGCAGGGGAATAGGATTGGGAACTGCAGTGCAGCTGTGTGGCTCCTGCCCTGCCAGCCCTGCTCTGAGCTTGTTGGCAGCCACTCCTCAGCTCCTCTGAGCTGCCTCGAGCTCCGCGGCGGGAGTTCATGGCCTCCTGCTCCAGATACCTTGCAATGAGCCTTTAACCTTCCTGAAATGTGGAGGGAAAGAACACAGAGAACGGTCCTTTCACCATTAAAAAGAGGGGAAGCATAAGATACAAATTTATTTGAGGAAAAGGAAACATGCAAACAAATTCAGCCCATCCAAACTGCCACAAATACTGTGGGACACACAGGCACCGTCTGAAGGTTAAAGCCAGTCAGAGGCCTGAAAAAAGATGGAAATAGAGGCAAAAGCTGATCCATTTGATGAACTGGCAGCAGAGTTTATTTTCATTACAAAGAAACTTTCTAGTGGCAGAACACAGACTGTCCTGCTGGCCAAAGCCCATATGTTTTGGCATGAAAATAAGTTACAGTTACCAAAGCAACAAAGGATGTCGAGACCTGAACTCTGGCATCACACCAGTCACATTGCTGCAGGAACAGGGGACTGGTGGACCTGAGCATGATATGTGAGAGCTGACCCCTGACTTGTCCAGGCCAAGACTCTGATTCCCTTCATGCTGGATATCATCCTAGATTAACTTTGCTGCTGTTAACAGCTGAATGTTTTGGGACTGAACGTTGAGTGTTTCTAGCACAGAGTTATGCACATACAGTTACTGCAAGTCCTGCTAGTTGGATAGCAAAACATACATGTATTTTTAAGCAAATGAAAGAAGAGGTTGAAAAGGATTTTAATCAGCCTGCAGTAACTAAAAGAATACATTTTTTTTTTAATTTGGTTGTACAGACACTTTCGTCTTTACTAATGGAAATCTCATGATCTTCAGAATATTTAGTGCAACAAAGGACACTCTGGAATGTTCACTCTTGTAATTAGGACAAAAAATGGCATGCAATTTAGGAGGAAGAGGAAAGAAAAGAAACTTAACAATTCACAAATAAACCAGAGGCTGTAAAATTATTTTGCTGAAGTGTTTGGTGGATGTATGTGTTACATTTGAAGAAAGTGACAGCCAGAATTATTTGCTATGGTCAAAACAAAGAAGAAATTCAGATAACAAATCTTCAATCATGGATTTCACAGCTGATATCAATTCCTTGACTTTATTGAATGTCTTTTAGATGTTCTTCATGCTCACCCTTTCATTTTTTATCCTATCTTCCGTGCGTGGCAAAAGCTTCCAATCATAATGTGCAATGTAATATCTTTCTTGATATATCTCTTTAAGACTTAGCCCCTGCTCTATCCTTTGTAGACAAAGGACAGACAGCTGGTGTGCCATGGCTGCTGCTCATTAGACTAATCTTAATCAGTTCACAGCTCCTGTGCAGTCCTCCTGTCAGTTCATCTCTCCCTCTACATGAACACAGCAAGAGCTCTGGGGCAAAGAATATTTATTATCATATATAAGCACTGGAGCTCTAATATCTGACCTATCTAGATGCCATCAGATAAACAAGGAAATCATTTGACACAGCTTTTGTCACTACCATTAAATCATCTGAAGGAGTTTTGATTTCTAAGAGCTCAGCAGCATAATTCTGCTGTTGTCATCTTCTATTTTTATTTGCACAAAGTGCTCTGCATCAGTACATCAGAGGCGCAGATGTTGCTCCACTGTTTTTGGTGGAGTCAGCCCTCACATATCCAAAAGCAGGTATTAGCAAATCTGAATTTTATTAATTATTTTTTTAGGCTGGGATCTCACACGGGAACTTAAAAACACATGCACACAGCAAAAGAAACTTTTTAACTAGAAGAGGCAGCGAATGTTACAAGGGCCAGACTTTGAGCTGGGACGAGGAATTCAAACCCTGGTGGAAAGTAAATTGGTTTTAAGTCTCGGTTTAAAAGGTTTTCCTTAAAACCACCTTTGCGGCATCCTGGTTTTGTGGCACTCAGCTTCAGCCTGACCTTTTCCCTTGGTTGGCTCAGAGTCATGTTTGCAAAAGGAGCATTTGCCCTGCAAATACTCATGTTAGTTATAAAACACTCATCAGCTCCTGGGCAGTGGCTGTAATCAGCTCTGATTGTCTGGCTAAGGGACAGTTTGCTCAGAGAGAGGAGCATCCACTGGCCTTAAAATTTCTCAGGAGCTCTGTCCAAGTTTCCCACAGAGTGTTGTTTCAGAGGAGACTGACACTCTCAGCCACTCATCAGACAGTCTTTTTGCCTGCTGGTATTAGTGGCCAAGGCACTGCTGAGCAAAAGAGCAGCTTAACCAGCTGTTCTTTATGTGGGGCTGCTCTGAGGAAGGGGAGCAGCGGATGCTCCCACTCACCTTGGTGGGAACTGAAGGCACCATCAGCCAGTAAAGCTTTATAGAGGTGACTCAGCCTCTCCCTGGAGCACCATTGTCAGTTCTCCAGGAAAAGCCAAAGCTGTCTGATCATGGATAGAGGAGCAGTGGATTTACAGCACAGTTCAGAGCACAGTGCAGTCAGACCAGAGTTTTCACAATGGCCTAGGATTAGTCTGCAGTCAAAATTCCACCTGTGAATCCAGGACCCCCAAGTCTGCACCAGCAAATTATCCCCTTCCTACATTTTTGGCTAACTAAGGGGTTAGAGGCAAATGACTGCCAGTATCCAATCTGTAACACTGATATCATACTTGGAACACCTTTTAATGAGCACAGTGCCATCAAAATAGCTCTCATTTAGAAATGTACTGTCATCATTCAGGGCAGTGTTAAAAACCCCAGACCCTTTCAGCATTAGGTCCCTGTTGAGAAATGTGAAGTTTTGGTTCTGTTTGCATTTTACTCATAAGAACCACTCTGCAGAGTAATGAAATCCCCCTCCATGTGCTATTGCCAAGGCTTTTAAAAGCACTGGCAGGGCTACTTATTTTTTTCTATTAAACATCATCTGTAACTTTGCTGTGGCCAAACTGAGCCAAACGAGTTTCTGGGGTCAGTCAGTTTGTGAAAGAAACACATCATCATGTGGGGAAGGGGAAGACACTCTGTAAGGCTGGACTATTCCTCTCCTGTGAGTGGGAATTCTCTTAATTCAAACTAGACTTTCCCCATCACCTTCCATGTGCCAGTGGATGTGAACATATTCACACCCTGGATTCTTTTCTCCCATCCCTGCACTGACTCTACTGCAGAGGATGGCTTTTGTGTCCCAGTAAAAATCCAAACAAGCACAGAGAGCAGGAATATCTCTGTTCACAACTAGGGATTCAGAACACAGGATTGATGTGACAGAAGTAGACGCAGAAGAAGTCACAGTATTTCTGGACGGGAGTTCCCACCAGGATTATATTTTCTTCAAAACCCAGAAATAAAATAGGAAGGCTTCCTGAGAGCAAAGAGGACACAAGCAGTAACTCCTCTGGCCTGAGGGTAAAACATGTGCCAGTTGGCTTGAGATGAAATTTGCAGAAAGAGGATTCAGACTCAGGGACACTGTGAACATACACAGGGTTAGAAAAAAAACATGGAAAATTTTCTGTTTTATCACATCTGTGGTTGGACCTTCCTGGTTGGCAATACCCAGTTCTTGTAATGGATTCTCTTAGTAATATTTTCAGCTCCATTCAACAGCTTCCCTTTCTAGATTATTCTACCATTTTGTTCTCCTCTCCCCTTTCCCTTAGCTTTTCTTTTCATCCTCTCAAAAGCAGCACATTTATCATTACATTCCAATGAATTTTCCTGTCAGTGGACTCTATTCCCTCTGTTGATGCTATTCATAGTACCATACCAGTTTGGGAACCTGGTCTTCCCAGGTGTCCCTTGCAGGGACAGAAAGAATAAAGGCACCATTCAAACCCACCTGAGAACAGAACTGCCCCTGCCTGTGCCTGTCTCTCCCAGCAGAGACATTCAGAGCTGACATTTTGCATTGTTTTTCCCTTTTCTGTTCACTGTAGCAGCTGCAGTGCACCATCATTACAGCCTGCAGAACGAGGTAAAACACTTCCAGTGATAATAAAACCTGCCAATCCCCACCAGTATTAGGGTGGGAACTGAAGCCTCTTCGTCCTGCTGCGCAGCACAGGACAGAGCAGAGGGTTTCCTGGCAAGTTGTTCCACCTTGATGTCTCTGCTTAACTCTGAGAATGAGAACCATTGTGAAGCTCTGAGTTCCTGAGGAGGAATGACAGCTGGAATTCACAGGGAATGCCTCCCTTTCCAGACACTGCACCTTCCTGACCCACACACACCTCGACCTTCGCAGCTCTGTACGTGTAAACTGGAGTCACCCTGATCTACAGCAGCCAAGCAACACTTCTTTCTAGTCCTCTCAGTTCTTATTTACATAGCAACCAAATCCCTTCCTTCACATTTTACACTGATCCCAAGGAAAGAAATTACAGCTGATTAAAGAGAAAAAAAAAAAAAGCAATCACGCCGGGATTGCTTTCATAGGCAAAACTTGACTATAGGCACGTTTGGAACACTTGTGTTGTTGCTGGAAAGGAAAGAGTGGTTTACTCAATATTAAAAAAAAAAAAAAAGTTTCAAATCTGAACAGAATCAAGAGGGTTTGTAGCCATGGTAACTTCCACAATCATTTATTAAAAAACTATAATATCCCTGAAGATTTGTGACATGATGCAGCAAGCATGTCACATTGTGTAGGCTGATGTTATGTCTTGGAAGCCTGAATGACTTGATGTGACCTGGCATGAGGCTATGGATATTTAGAAATTTTCAAGGGAAATTCCGGGTCTAGTGGCAGAGTAGAAGGAAACAAGTTTTCACATGGGGTTAGAAAAGAACACAAACAAACTGCTATCTTAAGTGCTTCTTTGAAATTTATGCACTTGGGTAATTTCAAAGAGTAATTTCACAGCATGGGAGGTAAAAGGTTACAGAACCTGGTGGCTGCACAGGAAAAAGTTCTTTACCCAAGATGTGGCACCTCCACTGGGACTACACAGCTATTGTAGCAAGTAGCCAATGTCTTTTTTTTCATTACAGGAATCATTATTTTTGAAAGTTATTACAAATTTAAATTTAACCACAGGAAAGTTAATATACATTCCATTTTTCACAATTTAGACAGTCACACTTTGAATTTTAGAGCACTCATCTAAAATGAGAGCATAAAAACTCTGTGATTTGATTTCGTCTTTCCCATTTTGAATGAATATTAAGACTTTAAAATACTTTTTCAGCATGTGTTCTTGAAAAAATATCCTTTCTGCCATTGTTAGAGCTTGAGACACTGGATCAGAGTTTGTTTTAATTATCAGACCAGGCACAGTATGTGAGATCAAGTGATAGTTTCTCAAAAAAGGTGATTTGATTCTGCTCAGGAGACCCCCCCTGCAGAGCTGCCTCCAGCTCTGGGATCCCAGCACAGCAAGGACATGGAGCTGTGGGAGAGAGTCCAGAGGAGGGACACCAAGGTGATCAGAGGGATGGAGCAGCTCTGCTGGGAGGAAAGGCTGAGAGAGTTGGGATTGTTCAGCCTGGAGAAGAGAAGCTTTGGGGTGACTTAATTGTGGCCTTCCAGGACCTGAAGGGAGCCCACAAGAAAGATGGAGGGACACTATTTCCAAGGTCCCAAAGACTGAAGTTATCTCCCTTTTGTCTAGGGACATTATTCTCTCTGTCCCAGAGATGAGCTCCTTACCTTTGCAATGTGTTCTCTGTATTAAAAACAACAGGCTGCAGCAGCAGGAGATCACAACAAACATTATTTTGCTTATTTGGACAGGTTGTGTTGCCCCAGGTGGTTGTCATCGATGCCACTCGAGAGTGTTCAGTGCAGCTCAGCCCCTGTTTGTGCTCCGTCACTGGCTCGTGCACTACTGGTTGGACAAGGCTGAATGAACTGAAAAATTTGGGTTTTCTTTTTTCACAAACCTCAGTCATATTGATTTCTCTCAGGATATGCCAGAAAATGTTTAGATCACCCACCGGCAATTGGTTCTCCCTTAACTGTCCAAGTGCATGACCACTCGATCAACTACAGGCAGATTTCCACTCGATAGACTTTAATAGCTAATATTTGCTTGGAGACCTTTTGTCTGCCCTCCACACACAGGACCTGCTTCCTTCTTGAGATAAATCATGAAGAGATGAGCCATAACTGAGACAGTATCTGTCCATTTAAATTTCTTCTCTTCATCTTGTGGAACTGTCTAGAATATACCACATGCTCATGGACACTGACAAGCAGAGATTTGAAAACAAGAAAGATGGAGAGAGACTATTGGCCTGGGTTGGAAGGGACCTCAAAGATCACCCAGTCCCGACCCCCTGCCATGGGCAGGGACACCTTCCTCTATCCCAGGTTGCTCAGAGGCCCATCTAGCCTGGCCTTCAACACTTCCAGGGGTGGGGCAGCCACAGCTTCTCCTGGCAACCTGTGCCAGGGCCTCACCACTCTCACAGGGAAGAATCTCATCCCCATATCCAATCTAGACCTGCTCTCTGTCACTTTGAAGCCATTGCCCCTTGCCCTGTCACTCCAGACCCTTGGAAATATTCTCTCTCCATCTTCCTTGTGGGCTCCCTTCAGGTCCTGGAAGGCCACAATTAGGTGACCCCAAAGCTTCTCTTCTCCAGGCTGAACAATCCCAACTCTCTCAGCCTTTCCTCCCAGCAGAGCTGCTCCATCCCTCTGATCACCTTGGTGTCCCTCCTCTGGACTCTCTCCCACAGCTCCATGTCCTTGCTGTGCTGGGCCCCCAGAGCTGGAGGCAGCTCTGCAGGGTGGTGAAGTAGAGGAGCAGAATCTCCTCTCTTGATCTGCTAAATCCTCACCTACTGTGAGTTGAATCATCTCAGTCATCTGACTGCAGCATTGTTACAGTATTTTAAAACCAATAAAAGGTTATTCTACTGTAACTTGTTTGATCTGGTTTGCAGCAAATAAACCACTGAGTTTTATGATATGCCCTTTGAGATGTTAGTTTTCTTTGGAATCTAAATTTAAACTAAATCAGTCTCTGATCCCACCAAGGACAAGTATTTTAAAACTGCTGCCAGCCATGCCTTTTAGCCTGCTGTCTCCCCTTTATAATTATTGATGTTGGCATTATACCAAGAATCTTTTTTTTGGTGTATCAATAGAGTCGTGTTTAATTTGACATTTTATTTCTGAATAAAAAACTGGTCTCAGTCACGGCATCAGTTTCACTGGGCACTTTCAAGCAACACAATCCATTATTTCTGTGTTTTAACAGCATTTTTGTTCCTTGGTCTCATTTAGAAAACCATTCAATAATTCCCCTTTAAATGATATCCAGAAAGCAGGAGGTTATTTACAACAGACCGCATCAGGCTGGAAAGCTGAATAGGCCTGAAAATGGTCTTTGAGCCCCACAGATTTCAAAGTGAGGTCAAACCTGAGTCAGAACCAGATCTTGTGTCCCCCTGCTTGATGCATACTCTGAAAAGAAAGTCTGTGATCTCAGCTTAGTTTTTGGAGAAGCATTTGTCATCATGTTCCACAAGCAGAAGGAAAAGAATCCTTTTCTTTCCACAGGTCTATTCTGATTGTGTTCCCGGATTATATTGGCTCTAGAGAGAAAGCCTTACAAGGAGGGGCTGAGGTCACTTGGCTTGTTCAGCCTGGAGGAGACTGAGGAGAGACCTCACAGCATCTGCAGCTTCCTCAGGAGGGGAAGTGGAGGGGCAGGCACTGATCTGAGCTCTGTGGTGACCAGTGACAGGACCCAAGGGAATGGCTGGAGCTGTGTCAAGGGGAGGGATAGATTGGGTATTAGGAAAAGATTCTTTGCCCAGAGGGTAGTTTGGTAGAACAGGCTCCCCAGGGCAGTGGGCACAGCACCAAGGCTGCCAGAGCTCAAGAAGGGTTTGGAGAACATCCCCAGGCACATGGTGGGATTGTTGAGGTGTCCTGTGCGGGGCCAGGAGTTGGACTCAATGATCCTTGTGGGTCCCTTCACACTCAGGATATTCTATGACTCTATGATTATGATTAGATCACTCTGCTGTGTTAACCTCCAAGAATTTGGGGAAACAACTGCATAAACTATGTATTAAAATTACACACAACAACATTGCATCGAATTAAATGTGCGATTCCCACGTTTGCATTGTGTCTGTTCTCACCTGTCTGTTATCCAGGATGGCATAATGTCACATGCATGAAGCAAATCTCC
Organism: Pachyramphus minor; assembly: GCA_013397135.1. Lineage (NCBI taxonomy): Eukaryota > Metazoa > Chordata > Aves > Passeriformes > Tyrannidae > Pachyramphus > Pachyramphus minor. The sequence goes on along the minus strand of VYXB01009883.1, from coordinate 189,375 downwards.
TGGCACATGAGAAAATCCATGTACATTGGAGTGCTACCCATGTAGGAAACTGTGCTCCCCCAAATTTCAAACACTGGCATTTTTGCCTCATACCCCTACTGTCCTCCTTTGGGTTTGCTACACGCCTGTAAATGGAAGGCTGCATCAAGACACTGTGAATTACTGAACCCTTAGGAAAATTAGATTTTGAGTCCTGGTTTTATCTGAATACACACTTCAAGGTGTGAATGGGATGAGGTAAATGTCTGCTTTTGTCTCATGTCTGCGTATACAATCTTTCTGCCATAGCCACCTCCAGGACATGAATTATTCACCAGAAATAATAAGACTGGCACTCAATACAAACCTGTCAGGTTTCCAGGTCCCATTCAGATGCTAACATTAGCTTTCATCTTTCAGGTAATACATTTTCAAATTCATTTGCTAACCTATTATTTGACAAAGGAACCACAGGTCCCATTGAAGTTAATTTATGAAATCACTTAACTGAAATCCCACACCAGCCTTTACCTTTCACCTCTCCAGAACGTTAGCAGGCTATATCACATATCATTGCAAATGTTTTTCATTAGAATCAGCAATGAAGGTGACTACAGGGCAGCACAACCACTGGATTCAAGAAAAGCAAGTCTTGGTCAACTTAATTGCAAAGGCCCTTGAAACTGAGCTTTGCCATCACAACAATGATTCAAGAGTCATGGTCTGTGCATCTGTGTGTTATAACCTTGCTTTCAAGGCATTGCAATGCCTCACCATATAAAATATTAAAGAAACGTGATCAGCTTGTGATGCAGCATCACACCACTGCTGAACTAACCAATTCCTCCCATCACTTGTCTGTATTAAAATTGGGAGGATGGAAATTTGGAAAGTGTTTCTCTAAAATCGTAATGATAACTTTCATCATAATGATGAAGATCACATGATGATGTTCAGTCAACATGTAAGTAAACATAGAAGTGACCATAGAAACCTGTTCACTCCCATTATTTCTGCACATGTAGTGAAAAGTCAGAAATGTCCTCAGAATAAACAAAAAAATAGATATCAAAACATAGCAGAAAATTTGTTCTGGTTTTTCTGTTAAGGCTGGAGAAGAGAAGACTGAGAGGAGACCTCATTGCAGTTACAGCTTCCTCGTGGGGGGCAGAGGAAGGGCAGGCACTGATCTCTGCTCTGTGGGGACCAGGGACAGGACCCAAGGGAATGGCCTGAGGTTGTGTTTGGGGAGGTTTAGGTTGGATATTAGAAAAAGAAGAATTCTGAGGACAAATACATGACTGAGAAAGGCCCATTTGTCCTCTCAGATCCGCTACCATAAGGTTCAGTGTTTCCTACCCACACTGCTAACACAGAATGAAAAAAATCTGGGAGGTAGAGTTCCTCCTTTTGTGCTTCCTTAGCAAGCACAGACTCCTTGCTGTTCATAAGACAAATACAACCTTATAGTTCCCTAACTTCTGGCCCAGTTTTCTATTTCATAATGCAAACTTGAGTATACTTTGAGTGCATTTTAAAAGGTTGTCAAGCATTGGAACGGGCTTTGCAGGATGGTGGTGGATCACCATCCCTGGAGGTGTTCAAGAAATGACTGGACAGGGCACTTGTGCTCTGGCTTAGTTGATGTGCTGGTAATCTTGGAGGTCTTTTCCAACCTTAAGTATTCTGTGATTCTGTGGGTGTCAGAGGGGACCTTAAGGTCAGGTCTTTTAAAGAAGCCACATGTCAAAATGCCAAAACAAACCGACAACGAACCAATCAACCAAAAACCCCATCAAACCCAAAACATGGGACACAGTTGAAAGTCTCACTCAGAAAGGTCTCCCTGTAGAGTCACTGGAAGTGTGATCTCTGCTTGCATATGATCACATCAAACATTATATGATAATAAACATATTAGACACAAGTTAGTCCATAATTGCCTGATTTCTTCAGATACAATTTAATTCCGGGTGTCTTTCATCTAAAGTGCAAAAAAGAAGCAGAATAAGAATAAATCCACAGATGAAAATCTGCCTTCCTCGGCCTGAAGTGAAGAACACTTTGGTACTGAACCACAGTAGAACTTGCATCAGAGAAAACATTGCTTTGTCACAGTACAGTCCATTTGAAATTGGGAACAGCTCAAGAGGAGATGGATACAAAAAGGTCCCATAATAAAGAATTGTTAAAACAAGCTCTTAATTTTCTGAAAAAGTAATACCTGATCTGCCCGCAAGCTACTGATCCATAAAAAGACAAATCATTTTGACTGAATCTACTTGAAGTGATTTTTGTTGAATCTTCTCACCCAGCAGAAGTATTCACTCCCTCCCCCTCCCAATTCCACTCCCCAAACCTTAATTTTCTGAAACATACAGGAAGATTAGTGCATAAAGGAGAGACCATCTGTTTCTTTTCATCACTAAAGATGGTTTCCTCTGTACAGAAGATCGCAGCCCTTAAGATCTGGAGACTCTATTTCTTATTTAAAATACAAGCAGGCAGGAATCTAACAGGTCATTATTTCCCTTAAAAATGATCAAGGGAAGTTGCATCATCCGTCAGTTATCTTCCTTTACTCCTCTGGCACAGGGGACAGCATAGAGGGGCAGGGGAGCAGTTCAGGTAATCTTCACATTATTTCAGTCTTCTCTCTTTTCTGGCTTTAACAGGCAACCTCACACACATGGGCAGAAATCCTGCTGGAAGCAAATGCATGTCTGGTATATAACTATTAACACTGTATGTTAGGGTTATGTGGTTGTAGATGACAAGCTCCTTCCTTTCCCAAGGATTGGCACTGTTGGGACAGTTACTTATAATAAAAACTCAAGAGCAATCCTGCTTCTTGAGTCTTTATTTTCCCAACTTTCACACTACTGTTAACCCCTACTCTTCTACATTCTTGTTCTTAAGCAATTCAGACTCCTAAGTAAGCTTGGCCTATGACTTACTGTTGTGATACAGTAAATCATACATGAATCTTTTGCTAAATTGTTCAAGTTATGAGTTAATTCAGTTAATTGCTGTTAAGTTAAGGTATTGTTAAGTGAAGTGCTGTTGGGCCTTCAGGTCGTATTCCTTTTATCCTTGCCCTCTCCTATGCTTTTGTTCCCCACCTCCCGGCCTCCACATGGATAGTTCTGGGATTGATTGACTCTGGATTTTTGTTTGCTTTTTCTCGGTGTGCTTTAACCACCCAGTAAGCAAAAGAGTGAACCTTGCCAACGACCTTTGTCATGCTGCTGCTTTTATATTAAACCTCTTCTTTCCTTCATATCTTTGCTGGTGATTTTTGAAACACCTTAAAACACCCATTCACAATGTCCTCTCATAGATTCTTTCCTGCAGCTGAGGATTTATAGGTGCACAATGCCTAAAAATTTATGATTGAACCCATATATCCAAGATCCATTGAAATGTATGGTGCCACTACCCAGCACTCACAGCTGCAGTCCAGAAACTAATGCTTCCCTTCTTCCCTATAGCTATGAGAGATCCAAAGCTATGGGGGCTTGGATAAATACATCCTTATTACCTTTCTCAGAGAGTCAGAGACAACAGGGCTGAAAGGGACTTTAGGATATCACCTAGACCATATTTCTGATCAGAATTGGGAACTATTCCCTCCAGACTCTTGGTAGAGTTAGTCTGCCCTGTTCTTGAAAACCTCTCGCAGCTCAGACACTGTTTCTACACATTCTATTTCAGGCTCTTCCTATTCTTACCATTAAAAAACGACACCTGATTTCTAACCTGGACTTCTTTTCATAAAATCACAGGGATATTTATGTGGGGAGGGAATTCTGGAAGATTATAGTCCAACCTTCTGCTCAAGACAGGACTGACATGACAATTAGATCAGGTTGCCCAGGGCTTTCTCCAGTTGAACTGTGAAAATTCCCACAATTTCCAGTATATGATGGGTTTCGTGATGAGTCTTTTCTCATATCTCGTTGAAATTTTCTTTCCTATGAGTTGTGTCTGTTGCCCCTCAGCCTATTACTGTGGATCTCTGAGAAAGAAGACTGTGATCCTCTGTCCTCTGTCACCACCCAACAGGTAACACGAGACAAGCAATAATATCCCTCTGAGCTTTTTGTTCTCCCAGCTGAACAAACCCTCATCTGCTCCCCCTACACCATGAATCACCTCGGTGACCCTTTGCTGGCCTCGATTCCAGTCATTCCAGCATTCACCCCACTTCCAAAATGCCCTCAAACCATATCATCCTCCTTGCCTGACGTCAAAACTCTCCTCACACCTCCTCTCTCCAAACTAAGCAAACCCAGCTCTTTGATTCTTGCCTGGAAGACAAGTTTTCTGAGCCTAATTCTTGTTGTTCGCATGGGGACCCCCTCAAAATTCTGCTCATTTTCCTTGATCTGGAGAAAGAGTGTGCCAGCCAAATTCATGTTTCTGATCAGTACAAAGGAAGAATTATTCCAAGGATATTTCATTCAACATAGTTATTTATACATCCCACAGTAACTTTAGATTTTTCCATTCTATTATGGTTTTGCAGATTCACGGTCAATATGCACCCCAGTGCAGCCCTTTGACCTGTTTTTAATGAAAGGTTGTTCCACCAGTCATTTTTTAACTTGCTTTTATATTAAAATTAGCAACTACATGAGTTTAACAATGTCCAAGTTTTCCTGCATCCTAGAACCACCAAAACTGTTCTGCACATTGAAACACCAACATAGCTGAGAATATGGCCTTTGATAGATATATTGTTGGCACCTGCTTCAAAATCCATTCCAATCAGTGGACTTGGAGGAAGAAGGAACAATGTGACTCTACAAGGGCCAAAAAAGTCCACTTACAGTGATCTGATTCCAGCCTAATGTCTCTGAGGAAAACAGGCAGAGCCATTTTGCATTCCAGCTACTGCTACTCAGCTGAGTACCCACTTTACAAAATATATTTGACAGCTATTTAAAATAACAAAAAACCCCACCACCAAAACAGCAGATCAGAGAGGTATCAGCCCAATTGCATGCTCAGTCTGATTGCAGGTTCCTTTCTCAGCTTGACAGTCTGGGAATTACGAGAAACCCTTAAGATCACAAATCCTCCATTTATCTTACACTTATTTCACTGAGGAGTAAAAATACTACAGAGCAGTCATTACAGATTTCCCATAACGAAGTTATTTGACTATGAGGCCTCTTCCTAATTATTTTTTATATTCTGTACCCATGCAGATTTCCTCTGGGTGGCATTCCTGACTACTTTGGCTCTTTCACAGAGCAGAAGACAATGTCCCTCATACTCTTTTTGTCTGCCTGTGGGTACCCCCACAGTTTGCACCCCCACCTGCCTGTCTTGTGTACACACTAGGTTCTGTATTCCCTCTCATCACTTCAAGGTTATTAACATTTTGACTATTTGTCTTCCAGGACTATGTAGTATCCTCCCTTTCCAGCCCCTGGTTGCCCTTGTGGTGGGAATTTCACCCTCACAGAGGAAATCAAATAAAAAAGCAGGCGTGTTGGCTTTGCCAAGAGTCATTTCTGCAGAGAACCATTTGGAGGGCCCTGCTGTCCCACAGAACTTAAATTGGGACCTTTCAGCAGCTCGTGATTTTACTTGAAAGAGAAGGGGGAAAAAAAGAAAAAAAGCAGAGCTGTTGAGAGAAGTTTCCCAAGTGAAACTCAAGTCTCAGAAGCCAAGGAAAGAAGGTTCTTTTTTAAAACATAAACTGCTACAAACTATAGCACTATAAACTGCTGCTCTGGAATTTAGATAAATTTAGTATGGATTCATCACTGAGAAGTAACTTCTCCTGGTATGTGAGCTATCTGTGAGCTTTTGAAGCTGCATTCACTGGATTCTATGGAGGAATAAACAGACTGGCATGGATCTCACTGTATATGTGCTCTTGCATGGGAAAATCCAGTTTAATCCCTGGAATTTCAGCTCTCCATGTTCTGTTTTTAGCCAGGCAGCTGCTTTTAGGAAAACCTTTTATCTTCAAACAAGACATGTAGCAAACAGTATTGACTGGATGTGATCAGGAGAGAAGTTGCTACTGCAAACACTGACTGCTCTGAGCTGTTCCAAGCATCTGACTTCTGGTTCAGAGTGTTCTGTGAGCAAAGGACAGTGGACAAGAAAGGAAAGAAATCACACATTTTGCAAAATATCTTGAGTTGGAAGGGAGCCACAAGGATCAGCGAGTTCAATCCTTAAGTGAATGGCCCATACAGGGATCGAACCCACAACACATCTCCTTTTTTTTCCACAGTATCTTCTGGAAGTAATTTCATAGTTTTTGAGTTTTAAGACCACATATATAGGACAAAACTTGGCCAGATCAACCCAGTGATTCAAGAACTTTACATTTTCAATATTTGTTTCCCATCTTTCAGTGCTCTGCTGGCTGTCAAACTAATGCACATTTCATGGTGCATGAAGCAAATCAGTGGAGAGAAAGGGGAAAGAGCCACTGAGGTCACTGATCCTGCAGCTAATGTGGGGGCAGATTTTGGGTTTGTCAGGTCAAGTTTTCTTCATGTGGTGATCGGTTCAATCTCCTTGGCCTGGAATCTTCTCTCATTCACCTGATGTGAACCAAGCTTATCTAAAGACCAGGGCTTAAACATCTCTAAGTGTGACATATAAAGAGAAGGGAGAAGTTCTTCCTCTGGTCCTCACTTTGTGCATTTATTTGCGCTTAGACTGGGTGCAACTCTCTGGTCTTTCACACTCATTTTGTATTTGCACACTGTCAGATAAGTGTTAGAGTGGAGAACAACCTGAATACAATCTTATGTGGAAAAAAAATTAATTGTTGTTGGGCCACCTTGACCACCAGACGTTAGTAGAAAACCACAATCATTCCGTCTAAGTTTCATGGCCATGGATGGAAAGATTATTTTCTTAAACATCTAAGTATGAAACACAATGGGTAAATTAAGAACAATCCACAAAGACAGGGAAATTTCAAGGGATACGATAATATGGCAACAAATGCAAATGTTTTCCTTACATTTTAAGAAGGATAAGTAATTACAGTCAATAGAAAAATAAATAAATATTTTGAAGGATATTAAGAAGGGTGAGGGCAGAAAACCTTACCAAGTTCACTAAAGCTCCAAGACTAGGTTTTTGGGAGAGCTGGAGCTTTTGCAGATGGGGGTGCCTGCATAAACAGTGTTCACTATCAGGGCACTGTCCTGGTCTCAGACTGCTTTAACCTTCAACTACATAAGGGAATGAGACGCAACAAGACAATGTATAGAGAAGGCATTTCTGTGCCTTATTTTGTGATCAAGGGGATTCTTCTGACTTGTTAGAGCTCAAAATAGTGTGAGGTCCCAAAAGCTCAATGTTACTAGAAGAAAATTTTATTATTTCCCTGAGTTATGTTCTGTGGTATCTGAGATATCAGAATAAAATTTCAAGTACTGATAAAAACCTTAATCCCCATTAAGCTTTCTGGCAATAGAAAAAAAACCCCAAGACCTGTTACACAAGGGTGAAGCACAGCAGAGCTGTTACCTCAGTAGGGCTGATATTTTTTTAATCCTGCTCATTATTCTTAACTCTGCCACAAGTCTCAGCTGTTTTTTACTTTTCTTCCTCGTACTGTTGCATTGCCAAACACACTTTGAGATATGGGCTGTTTATTCACTCCAATTTAGGGTATATCTGGAAGGGAATGATGCTTTTCCCAGAACAGGGATCAGAAATGTGAGACTACTCTCTTCACAGATTATTCTTCGTATTTCCACATCACTCTTCCAGCACAGGGTTAGATCAGCAGGCTCAGTGAAGGACCTGTTTTTCCACAGCTTCCAATGAATTGCTGGAGGTGCTTTGAGAGCACAAGGACAGAGGGAAGCCTGCAAAAGGCTGATGGGGATCCTGGATGTGAGCCACAGAAAGCTGACCACACACATCAGACCAGATCATCTTCCACAGCAGCATAAATCCAGACCTTATTTACTCTCAGTTTCTATCCTATGGTTTTCTCAGCCTGTAACTCCCTTGCAACTGGGAGATGTCTCATGAAATTCTGAGCAGAAACAGTGAGAAAAATTAGAACAGTGTTCTGCTGGATAACATGGTTTAAGTGAATGAAGACATTTCATCCAAAGTTTTGTTTCACCTTCTTATCTTGTTTCTGTGACACTTAATACAAACAATATGATTCAGGTGTAACCATAACTTCATACATATTCTATTCATGGCACTCTGTCCCATTTCAGTTAGGAAAAAAACTGCTGACTTATAAAACAATTCAGTTTGACCTTTTGAAATTTTCAATTCCTTTCATTAAATATTTTTACTTCCATTCTAAATTTTGGACAAAACACAAAGGGGAAAAATAAAAAAAAAAATTGAGAATTAGGAATTTCTGAAGTGATGGAAAAAGTGACCATCCCTAAGCTACTCTTACGGATCAAACTACACCAGAAGAAAGTCAAAAGTCTTCATGTTTTAAATCACACACACTGTGCCTCACAGCCAGAAATTTATGTTGGAATGGAGCTCAGGTCCTTACATTATTTCTAGAGTCTTTTAAAAAGTGGTTACACTGGTAATGTGGCCTTTGAGAGAAGATGCTTTTTCCAATTTCTTTCAGGTAATGTCACAAAACCTGCTCTCAATGCCATGGCTACTTGAGACAACAGATTGATGGAAATTTCCTGCATATCCCAAGGCTTTTTCACTTCAGATTTTACTGGCAGAATCCAGTTCAGAGATATTAATATCACTTTAGTCAGGCATTTTACTGAAAAGAAAAAGCTGATGAAATCAATTCGCTCTGTGAAAGAAAGAAAGATAACACGATGTCAGCATCAGCTGTCTAAAACTCCCTGGGATCAGTGGCTATGGAATCATTTGGCCATGGAATACCAGTTGGTGCAAATTTTCCCTCTTTCCCCTTCTCCTGCACACATTGTTCTGTGACTAAGAGAGACACAAAGCAGAGAGACCATAATGCTGCCTGATTCAAAGAATCTCATGACAAAGGTAATTACTATGACACCATGGGGGGGGGAAATTAGTTTGGAATAGAGCAATGCCATGGAAAACTGTGAACTCCCACAGGGCTTGAAATAGCAGCCTTAAGCCACAGGACTGAACAAAGCTTAAAGAAACAGAAATGTGGGGTGGTTTTCACTTCACCCCGTACTTACTTAGTTCTTGGGAGGTTCAGGTCGGTCATCAAGGAGAGTTTCACCACGAGGAAGTGCAGCCCTGGAGCAAAACAGGTGAAAATCCACCTTTGGAAGTTTTGAAGGCTTGGGTGGAAGCAGCTGCAGCTGATCTCTAGCACTGACAGGAGTCCTGCTTTGAAGCTGAACCCCAGACCTCCAGAGAACCTTTCCAGCCGAGAGGTCTGTGATTCCACGACACTGACACCCACAATCAATAAGAGCTATTTACAGCTTTGGTATCAAACAGGAGAAGATAAGCCTGGTTAAGCATCTGCTTGCTGGCTTTCAATGCACCCACAAGCCAACATTATTTTTGTGTTAAAAAGCTGAGAGAAAGGACCTCACTGGTGCTGTAACATCATCTGTGAGCTCCAGTATTAACCACGATTTGCCTGTTTGTAAAATGGACAGGTTGGACACTTGAGTACTCTCTATGGGAGACATAAAATGATACAGCCCAGTTCATTGCACTGAATTTTTGGAGCTTCAGTTACTTCTTTTTTCTTTTTCTTTTTTTTTTTTTTAAACTCATTCCCTATTATTTTGTCCCTCCCCGTGCCCCCCAACATTCTATTAGCCTTCTTTCTCCAAGCTTTTCATACCTTCTTTACAAGGCTGTTAGCAGATTATCCCTTTAGAAACTTGGTGCATTTATTTGCTAAAACAGATCTTTTGCTCACTTCTATACTGAGAAAGGAAAGTGGTATGTGACCTGAAAACAGCTTCTGTTTAATCAAAGCATCTTCTTCAGAATAGACCTGCCATGTCTCTGTGTCCAAGGGGAGAACAAGGGAATATTCTTACCTCATTTCCACCTGCTCATCAGCCATCACATCTTCTTGGCCTTCACTTATGGTGAAAGATTTTATTGTTAACCCATATCCCATCCATACTTTTTCATGTGTTTCTGCTTTTACTTGGACTATAGCTCTCCAGAGGATGACTTTCCCTTGTGCCTATCCTGAAACTATGAGAACCATAACAAAAATTATCAATTTCTCCACTAAACAGCCACAGTGTAAAGGCCTCAGCTTCTTTTTTTTTTTTTTTTGAGGCTGAGTCAGGAGGTACTCAGCTAGATTTTATTCTTAGAATCTCCTTATATCAGGAATAAAGAAAGTTGTGAGGAATTTTCCTTCTTATTCGTACCAGCACAAATCCAGAGAACAGCAGAGCTCACCATGGAGTTCTTCAGGACACTGTAACAGGGTAAGTGTTCATCTCAGTGGAAGGCAAGAGATTTTGGTTCACCAGCAATTTGTATAGACAGAGTCAGGGAAGTCAGAGTTTTAGCTGTCACATTTACTTAGCTGCACTAACCTGGATTGCTGGTTATAAAAACCAGCCTGTTGCCTGTCCTTTTCTTCTTCCCACCAGCTCTTGCTCATATTCCACACAGAAAACCTTTTAGATGATCAAAGGTAAGTGATTAAAGCTGCCTCTGTGCATGTGTTGAGAACTGCATCCTGGTATATTAAAATGTTTTGAATAAACTTTACAAAAATAAATTATTTTCTGTGACAGGCTTTTCTCTGAGGATGTCAGATCTTTTCTAACAAACCTCCAATTTAAGTGAAGAAAAGTTTGGGCAACTATGAACTTTTGGACTCATTATCTGTACTTTGAAGGCTTTCAGTACGGGCTTTATTTGTGGTGATTTCCAAAGGGGGCTGACCTGGGAGTGCCAGTTTGGCAAAGCAGGCTGGAAAAAAACTACTGAGAAAAATACGTCCCTTAACATTTCAGATCTTTGCTCTTTCATCTATCTGTGCATAACAGACACAGGCAGGGAGGAGGCTGCTTTTTTTCCTTACACTAATGAAGCACAAAGGGCATGATAAACTCAAGCAAAGCCAAAGCAACCCTGAGGCTCCCCTGGGTGTGGTGCTGAGCCTGGGAATTCTCCACCTGCATAGCCAGTGCCAGTGGGGCCCAGGTATGCACAACACAGGATGGAGAATGGCATTGGGAAGGCTCTGAAGGGAGAGTTTTCTTTTCTAGTACATCATTCCCATAATGTACCACTGAACAAGTTCAGTTCTTTCTGCAATCACACAGGAAAGGGTTTGCTTTTTCCATCCTATTTGCCTTTCAACCTGAGCTGTGCAGAGTCAATGAGAGAAAGAGTTGAGAGAAACTTGCCCAGAGAAGCTGTAGCTTCCCCATCCCTGGAAGTGTTCCAGGCCAGGTTGGATGGGGCTCTGAGCAACCTGGTTTAGCAGAAGGTGTTTCTGCACACAGCAGGTGGTGGGAATGAGATGATCTTGAAGGTCCCTTCCAACCCAAACCATTCTAGGATTCTGGGATTCTGTGAAACTCATGGCATACCAGGGTAAGGAATCCTAGCAAACAGAGTAATCAGGTTGCTGTGTGAGAATTCTTCAATGACAGATGAATTTTTTCCCCTCAGTCTTGTTTGTGACTCTCCAACGAGGTGCTTATACGGATACCTCAGCTCCAAACTCTTGCAGATGACTGCAAATCTTGAGGGAGCTTTTATGTGGAACTCAATAGCCATGATATCCCCCCCACCAACCCTAAGTCACACAGGTCTTTTTTCTGTTATTTGTATCTGGTCAACTACTAAAACCTCAAAGCTCTTTCAAAATAGCTACAACAAAGCTCCTATTGCAGTGACCTGACAATCAGTGTTAATAAGTCATAATGAACCACCTCCAGCTCTACAAAAAAGCTGAATCACAGAATTATGTGAAGAAAACCAGCTTTCAAAGTACTTCGGCGAGTCCACAGGAAGGTATAGAAGAGATACCTGGTAACTCTGTCAGCTTTCCATCTTTTTAATGCCTTAGGACCATGCTCTTCTCAAAATGGCACTTTGCATTTCTTCTTTAGGTGAGTTGTCTTGTTTAAATCAATCCACATTACTGATTACCCTTCACAGGGGTCTGTAATGCAGTTGAGGAATGATAGCTGTGGTCCACTTATAAAACAGATCCTATAAACAGCACTGAAGCTGCTGCCACCCCTTCGGTTCCCAAAGGCTGCTCAGCTCTTTCCTCACTCTTGGACACTTATCCTTGTTGGAATACCCATTCAGACTGGAAAATGGCCTGTGGCACAGAAGCAAGCACTCTGCTGTGCTTCCTAAGCAGGAGGGGAAGCAATCACTCACACTTCATTTACTGCTGGAGCACACATCTGTTCCTACCTCCCCCACCTCACCGAGTGAAGGCAAACCCCAGGGACAGCAAAGGAAAATTAATTCCTCCCTTCTACCCCCTTTCCTTCCCAGAAGCTACTTTAAGCTTTGCTCTTTATGGATAGAAACTAAGGGCCCTTGACTCAGCCAGGACTCAGCACAGTTCAGTAAGAGCACAGAATCACAGAATGGTTTGGGTTGGAAGGGAGTTTAAAGATCATCTCGTTCCAACCCCCCCCAATTGTAGGCAAGGACACCTTCCACTAGACCAGGTTGCTCAAGGTACTTATTCCCTCCTTCCCCTGGCTGACAGAGGGGGGATTAAGGGATCATTGTCATTAGATGACCTCTCTGCAGCACCACTTACCCTTCCACTCCCAAAGTAGACCAGAATTTGGCCAGTCCCATTCAAGAAAAGCTCCCACACAGAGCTCCCACATCCCCACAACCCATTAGCTTAACCTAACTCAAAACTCCAGGTTCAACTCAAGTCTGAAAGGCACTTTTAAACCCAGAAGCACACGAACACAGAGCTCCTCTGCCTCCACTTTGTGGGTGAGACAGGTTCAAGGTGGAAGACTTCACTCCACCCTGAAAATGAAGCAGGATGCTCACTGCAGAGACTGGACCTGTTTAACTGTGCAGCAAGGAAGATCACCTAGACCACGACCTAATTTCAAATAAATGTCTTCTTCCTTTGCCTGCTGCAAAGTACAAGAGTGGGGAACCCCTTCAGAGCCAGAAAAGAGGGCTGTGGTGGCAGCTCCTGCTGCCTATGAAGGGAGGGAGAGGGAGCAGTGAGTGGAAAGGGACTGGCACAAGCAGAGCAGCTTTGCTGTAAGTAAAGGCTCTCCAGCTGGGGCTGCGTGGGAGGCAGCAGAGATTCTGCCAGCAAGCAGAAAGGTGCAGGATTTGTCGTGATGTGATTATGTGTGGTTGTTTTTTTTTAAACACAATCTAAGTTCATTCATGTGGCCCTTTCCTTGTGTAGAGCTCTTGCTGGTAAGAGTTCACAGCTCTTCAGACCATGCTAAAGACAGACTGGGCAGACAGGGGCTGTATTAACAACCTCAGGCATTTCAGATAACAGCAAAGAACCCACCCAAAAGTACCCCCTCCCTATCACCAATAAGATATGTTTGGTCATTATCAGATTTCTCACCCTAAGGCAACTCCTAATGTCCTCTCCTCGTGGTCCATGGAGCTGGAAAGCTTATGTGGATACATGCATGAGAAACAGAGAAATGACAGCTGAGATCCTTTCAAAGTTGTGGAAATCCAACATGATTTCTGGGGGGGAAAGAATAATAAAAACAGACAAAACAAATCAAATCCTTTCTGCTTCTTTCCCACCCTTAGTTTGCTTGCACTCAATAAACAGGGGTAAGAGCTGTCTCAGAGCACAGCATTAGTATTTTTTTGCCATCATCTGCTGTACCCAGGCAGAAATGCCTCAAGCCCTGCCCCAGCTGTACATCCCCCAGTGCAGTTAATGTGCTGAGAGGCACCGTTTCGGCCTAGTAATCTTGTTTACACATGTTTCCGCTGTATTTTATTTCCTGCATGGCTGTAATCTCATTTACCAGCCTCAAAGGTAAAACAAAAACAAAACAAGATCCCAAGAACAAAAAAGAAAAGGCAGGAGGCTCACAGGAATGCCCTTGCTCACCTCACGTAGGCAGTAATGTGCTTTTTCATCGCTGCCACGTGACTCACTGCACCTCTGGACTCGGTGTTCCCCTGTTTTTCTGACTGGGCAGCACAAAGCAGAGGGATTTGCAGGCAGTTAATTCAGATAATTGTATTTTCCTGCTGCCTGTGTAACGGAAATGCCAGAGCTCTGAGGGCAGAGGATTCCACGTGCGCTCGCGCGGCCTTATGTAGTGCACCGCATGCCTGCAGCTGCCCTCCTCTAGTCCCATCTGTTGGAGACTGATGTTGATTTTGCTCATCTTGCCTCCTAAAAACCCAGCAGTAATAATGAATGAATGAACTCAGTGTTCAGGCGAGTGTTGGCAGCCCATTCAGCTGTGGGCATATTGCAGGCACACGCTCTGCAAGGGTTCTGTGCTGCAAACACACTCACAAGGGTATGGAACTGGATCCTGTGGTTAACTGTCCTGTAGACGGGTCTTTGCATCTGGATTTCAGTCTCTCACCTTTCTTATTGTTAGATTTTTCTGTCGTGTTTCCTGCCTGCCTTGGACTCTTGGTTTTTTTCCCCTGTGATTACAGGCACAAAGCCCAAGCACAGGGCTAGGAGCTAGTTAGGGACAGAGTCAACTTCTAAGCAAGCTCCCCTTTTCAGGTTGAAGATATTTTCATCCAAATTTAATTTTTATGGTAAACTGCAAGCTGGTATGTAGAATCAATGTGATCTGATTAGCCCAGTCTGAAATTCAAGCTTTTTAAACCATGACAATATTTTCTGGTTTAGCTTTTCATCCCAGCCCAAAGTGGAAATCCTCCTCAGAAGCTCCCGGTTCTCTAAAAATGAGCAAATCCAGTTGAGCTATCTATGTGCTTTGATCCTGGCACACAACTCTGCAGGCTTTCCAAGCTACCCTACCGTGGAAATACTGATCCATCTAGATGTAGAACTCTTGCTAGAGCAGCCCACATAGCTAAGATTATAATTCTTCAATTTGTTGTCATTTTTGTTGCTATCCTTTGCCAGAACCCCCTTATCAGTTTCTTTTTTTCCTTGAACAAGAAATTCTGTACTGGAGCAACCCAAAATCTACTCATCCTGTGGCAGGTACTTAAGGAGGAGTGTGAGAATCAGAATGTATCCTCCTGGCCCCAGTCAATCAATTTTAGGGGACTTTCTGAAGTGAGGGCTCAGGAGAACAGAGGAAGAAAAGGAATAGAGAGAAAGGCCACTTACCACATGTAATAAAAGCAATTTGTGAAAACAAACAAGTGTCTCCAGGAGGTAAAAACTTGCTTCCTGTCCTCTAATAATTACAAGAAGGAGCTAGAAAGAAATTAATGAACATGCCTTTGGCAAAACAGCAGCAGTAGTTCACCTAAATGGAAGATGTCTATAAATAGAAACCCTGATTATAAGGCAGCCCCAGCTGTTTGTTTGCAGGAATGTATCTTGTTTGTGATTGGAGATGTCTCTACGTGTGCACTATACCTCCAACATGTAAGAGCAGTCAGAATCTGTCATTTTAGGGCACATGAGAAAATATAACTGCAGTGAATAACTGAGTGATGAAGGTAAGTCTTGGTGTAGGCAAGTCAAACTGTCATCATGACCACTGGCGTCTCTCACAACCCTCAGACATCTCCTTGGAGGACCCATTGCCCTTCCCCTGTGGTAAATATCCCACAGAAGAGCAGACTGAATTGGTTCAGACTTCATTGTATTTAAACTTTGCAATTTATATGATTTAAAATCCTGAACAGAGGCTTGGCAAACAGCATTAAATGGACAAGGACAAGAAATGTCTGCCCCTCTTTGACTGCTTTGTAAATAACTGTACTTGATGGAGTCTTACTTGCAGCAAGGATATGTTCCCAACACACTGAGTGTGATAGAAAATTTCCCACTGACTTCACTAAACTTTTGAGACCCAAAGGAATATTACAGCAGTAAAAAGCGAGTTCTGTACAATGGCCTCAAGTTTCTCCTGGCGGGAACATCTCCTACGAAACATGCCAAAAAAAGCTGAGTCTCCCCAAAGCAGAAGAGACATTCAATGGTTTCATGTCCTTGCTCTGAGGGACTTTAATGTCCATGAATGCTCAGAGCGCTCAGAATTTTGATAACTTCACTCTGAGATCAAAGCCTGTGTCTAGAGACTCAAAAATCTCCTCATTAAAGCCTCAGTCCTGCATCAATCTGCATCTGCTCATGTCATCTAGGACTGTACTTCAGCACAGGACTGATCACCTCACTAGGTCTGCCCAGCAAAGGAGAAGCACAGAAAATCAAGGGACTTGTAAAGAACCATATGATAAGGATGAAGGTCCTCCTGTTAAATGCCTAAGACTTGCATCGGTCCACAAATTCCCCAGGTCATGTTACTCTTTTCCTTAGTAGAGAGGATTAAAAAAAAAATTAAAAATTCCTTTAAAAAGGTTGTGCTTCATATAAACAAGTTTCATTTAAATGCAGCTAAACTCTCAGGTTTTCAGTGGGTAAAAATCAGAAGAGCTGAACTAATGTCAAGGAAATTAAGCTAGTTCATGCCAGCTGAGAATCTGCCTTAAAGACTTTAAGAAGGCAGAGCCAGGTCAAAGAGCATTAAGTTCAAAGAGTAGCACAGGAGAGTACTGTCCTCACACAAACTTCTCAGAGCCTTCTCTTTTGTTCTAACTCCAAATGGTGGAGCAGAACAACCTCCATCTCTTAGACCTGCTGCTTTGGTGCTCACCAGGCTCACCCTGAAGTATATTCCTTTTGAATCACACAATGACTGAGAGCTCTGAAAGGTTACTCCAGCACTCCTGAGAAATTTGCATATTCTACGACAAAGGACTTCTTGCAGTCATTTATTTATCCCTGAGCTGTGGTGACGTGAAAGACACGTGCACCCTGATGAAATGGGTTGACTCATTTCACTGAACCCTCCATTGACTCATGTAATACCAGCTCTAAACTTAGACATGGTAAGAGCTGAAATAAAGAACATAAACCTTTATGGAACAGGAAAGCTACTTTTCAAGTCCAAATAGCCTTAAGAAGAATTATTTCTGAGCTGAGCTTACCACTCCCTCGTAATTTTTCACCCATCTCAAATCTCACATCAGAAGAATTTCAGGCTGTGACACATAGGTATAGAATATATAGAGAGATAAATATAGAGACATATATATAGATTAACACATTTACAGTTTTCAGTCATTATTATTCAAAAACTGTTGTCACTGTTATGCACATGCGAGATGGTTCTGCAGAATGGGGACATTTTTTATTGAGTTATAGATGGGGAAAAGGCATAAAGAATACAGGTAATGCACATATTTGAAATAGCAATATAAAGAGAAACAGAAAAATGTTCAAGTCAAAGTCACATGAAAAATTAGACTAGTCTTCAGATGCATTCTAGACTCGTATGTACAGCATTTTTATGCTAAAAGTAGAAATACAAACTCCAGAGATGAAACACATCTCAAGAATACAAAATAAATAAACAAAGATGAATGCCAAGAAAAGAAAGAGAACAAACACTTGAATCTCCTTCCAGAACGACGAGAAATTTTGATATGTAAGAACCGTGGTAGAAGATGGCGGATCTATGACAAGAACTCATTTTTTTTCCAAACAGAATCTCAAATAATGAAGTCTTGTGCCCGGGAGTGAATGCAAAGCACTTTAACTTCTATCACTCCTTTTGTGGAGCTGAACAATTCCTCCACAAGAGAAACCTCCAAGCAGGACAGTGTTTCAACAATCCCAATGAGGAAATCCAACTCACTGAGAACGTGTGCTTGGTGGGAACATCACAGTTATTTATCCAGAAGGAAATTTTGCAGCAACTTCTAACCCCAGGTTTCTTGAGAACAAGGAATAGATAGATGGGTTTGGTTTCAGACTCTGCAGCAGTGTCTTCCTAATGGTCAGGATCTGCAAGAGGAAAGCAATCAAACTGTCATGCAAAAAGCTGTAGAAAATATCAAGAGAAAAGCGTTAAGCTCCACACTGGATTCAGAATTATGGACTACAACTAAGTAGTGGAATATATCCCTGCCCATGGCAGGGGGGTTGGAACTATATAATCTTTAAGGTCCCTTCCAACCCAGGGCATTCTACAGTTCTGCGATTCGATGAAAGATGCACCATTATTTCACTTTCTTTTCAAGAGCACTGCTATTAATTGAATGACACCAAGGACCATCAGTGGCTTTTTCTCCTGCTGGAAATTTCTCCTTCATCAATTTGTTTGCATAACCAAATATCCTAGAGAAAAACAAGCATTGTTTCCACTCCTACAGCCCTTGCAAATTAGATTTTTATGGTAGATTTTTTTTTTTTATTTTTTTTTCCCCTCTCCAGAAAAATAGGTCAGTTCCCCTGCAGTAACATACACAATCCGAGGCCCACGTCTGTGCTTGGAATGAGCACATGGAATGCAACTGCCCCTTCGAGCTGGGCATCTGCACATGGCACCGACCACTTCAACTGGACAAATGACTGTTTGCAAGGCACAGATTTCCCCCGACTTCAGAGCTGAAGTGAAGCCTAAATACTTAAGCCTTTTTCTATGCTCAATCTCCCTCTCTGAAAATATGGACCATAAATATCCTCTCCCAGGAGATTAGTCCTGGAACCTTACTGGGCTTAAAGTTACGTTCAAACAATGTCCTAATAAAAACAGTGGCTATTGAATAGTAAATAAATTGTGTTCCAAGGACATCAAATCATGACTACAATGACTTCCATTTTTGTAGAACTTCAAAACTAAGTGTTCCTTTCTTTACGTATTGGAAAATAAAAAGACTTGGTATACAAGAATAAGTTAAATAGATGGAAATATAAATGTAAAAAATAACAGAAGATTGCTTAAGAACAGCAGTTAAAAACAGAAAAGTTATTCCCAGGCAGCCTCTGTAAGACAAAATAGAAAAGGAAGAAAAAGGAAAAAGGGGATTTTTAAAAGTAGCTTCAACTTAGTGGGATCAAAGAAATTGGTTTCAACAGGGTCTGAGAGGGAACAAGGAGTTTTCTGAGCACAACTGCACACCCAAACATCTGCCTCTTAAATCAAGGCACCTTAAATCGATCACGACTGAACAGCGGGTTTTTTTTCAGAACAAAATGTGAAAATGCTTCACTTCCTAAGGCAGCTCTGAGAGGACATAGAGGACAGAGAGCCCTGCATATATTGGTCATTCACATTCTGAGTCCTGCAGAGTGGGAAGCACACAGCCACCTCACTGCTTGTCTCAGGTTGCCCTGTCGTTTGTTTGCACGTGCCCCAACTTTGCAAAGTTTTCCACAGTCTTGACAAAGCCTGAAGGTGACTTACATGAAAAAAGAAAAAAAAAGAAAAAAATTTTGAACTGAATCTGTGTGAAATAAACTAAACATTTCTCCCCACTCTGAAATAAAAAAGGCACAGTCTCCATCAAAAGAGCTCTCTATGTGTTAATCTGCAGTGAAGCCTCAGTGCCAGAGCTGGCACCCTTTGAAGTTAAAGGAAAAGCTCCTGCTGTCTTTACGATGCCCAGATTCCTGACTGAGTTGAAAAATAACAAAGTAATAGGCTTTCTAAGCTCCCAGTAGCTCTCTGAAGATCACTGTCTTGCGCCAGCGATCAGAGGAGATGCCAAGGGGACTGGGTTATGTACCTCACACTGGCTGAGCTGACAACCAGAGCTCCCTAGAAGGGCTCCTGATTTTCTTATGAGTGGTCTCAGAATGAACCTCAGCCAGGACACAATGGCAGATTTGAGCAGAAAAACAGAGATCTGCATCTCAAAATAAAATATTTGGCTTTTCTTTTGATGTCACCAATTCCACTTTTCCTACTTTCCCACCCACACACTGATTTATGTTAGATAGAATCAAAATTGAATTTTGTGGCAGTTTTTCACAATATTTTCATACTTTTCTTCTTTCTTTTCTCCTCCTGAAGGAAGAGGGAGGGAAAAAATAGAAATTTCGAAAAAGAAAGGTACTTTAATAGAGATATAAAGTTTGAATAAATAATTTTTTTCAGTTGATGTTAAATTAACAGAATTCCATGTTTTCATATAAAACATAAAAAATATGAATGTAGCATTTTGATACTCTTTGATTATATATTTTCTAGTGCAGGAACTCCTTGATTAAGAATTTTCAGCCAACTTAAAGGCACAAGTATTAGAAGCCCCTGCAATCTGGCATCCTGAGCCATAATCTTTCGGAGTAGCAGAGAGAGATCTGTTTTGAGCAGCAGAGCATCCACGGTATAACATAGTAGTGTATGTAATACAAGTAGGATAACACAGGGTAAGAGATTAATATTCTGCATCATACTGTGCTCTGTTATTTTTATCCTGCTGTTTCTTTCACTCACCATCTCATGACTCACACCCTCCCCACACTGGAATTTCTGTCTCAGTCTCGTGGCTCACTGGTGTGTTACGGAAGACGATGCCGTGGAAAAGCCATCCGGAGAACACCGCTACTGCCAGGGCTCCAGGTCACCCTTAAAAACAGACAGACACGACAGCATTTACTGATTGATTTATCACAGAACTCCTCTGAATATTGCAGTCTCTTTAGCAAACTGCCTTCAGTAGCTGTGAGGGTTGCAGTTCTCCCTGGTTTTACAGTGACGGTGCTGGATATAAGTCCAAGTCACCGTCGCATGGAAAGCTGACACCACACAAGCCTTTAGAAGAATTACAGGACTCACCCTGTGAGGTGATAAAGGGCTCTTGTGAGGCAGGTGAATGTAATCCAATATCTGTAAAGGAGCTGCTCCTTACACATTTCTCAGTTAGCTTTATCACCTCAGGGATGTGGTCCTCGATGCCCCACTAGACAGACCTTCAGTGCTTCCTGAGGCCAAGCCACAGTTACTTGATGAGGGTTGGGAAGGCCAGGTCACAAGAGGAATTAGAAGTTTAAATCCTTACTAATGGCACATATAACTACTGTGATCCAAAATGTAGAACATCTAAATCCCAGTTCAGTCTGCTGCTGTAGAATCCTGCACTCATGCTTCCTAATGGACTCAGTTTCCCAAAGGCCTAGACTCCAGCCTCTGTTTAAGTCCAGAGATAATATCACTAGTTATGAACCTAAATTCTACCAGATCCCAGAAGTCAGGGTGATCAGAGGATGTGTAATTATTTTTCTTGCCTCCCAGATGAGTGTTAAGAGCCCCTGCTCAAGAACTGCAATTCCCTCATTTATCTGTATCTGAACTTTCATCTCCACCTTCCTGAGGGCTATTTCTAACCAGTCACAAGACAAGATCACAGAAGGTTCACTCATTATATAAACAAGTAAATATTCCCTAGGCTAGAGGGGGGATACTTCAATCAGCATTTGGACACCATTATCATCCTTCAAAAAAATATTCCTACCAGAAAATAACTAGTCAATCTTAGGGTAGAAAACCATGTTTTCTCCTTTTTTGAACTGATACTTTGAAAAATGAACTCCATTTGGAAGAAGTCAAAGAAGCCTCGTCCACAGAATATCTGCATCTTGACAAAAAAAGGCATTTATGTGGAAAAAGGTGAATAAAATCCTAATTCAGGTATGAGAATTCCACTCAGTAGCAAGATTCCCCTCATGCAGGTACTGAAGCAAAGAGCTCTCCAAGGACCTTAGTGTGTATCCAGCCAAAGCAACCTGCCTTTTTGCTGAGATAGCAGATGGGAGCTTGGTTTTGGAGCAAGTTTAGCAGCAGGATCAGTCATGCTCCACTGTGTTATTCCAGCTTTCACAGGCAAATGTACCAAGGATATCAACCAGCCCGTTATCACAAGCTTATATATCCACTGGCCTCCTGCTTTCCTACTCTGTCAAATCTGGCTCTACAGGTGACACTGGAAAACACAAAGCCTGTTTTATTTCCATGAACGTTTTGTTCTCCAGATTTGCCTTGAGGCAGACTCCTACCTTGTCACCTCAGCCCAAGTCCCTCACATGGATTTCTAATGGTGACTAGGGGCAGTCCATGAGCCTTTTGTTGGTGAAAAAGCCTAATCCAGCTGAGACACTTTGTCTCTCTGACACCAGCTCAAGTCACCCGTCACATCCTCTGCCCTCTCTTCTTGTCCATTCCCAACATAACTGGCTGCCTGGAGGGGGGCAGATGTGCATGACAGAGAAGGAAGGCTGAAGGCTTGCACATCCATGCCACATTCAAATGTCAGGTCTTCCCTGAATCCAAAGGGCAGAAGCTTCCCTCAGTCCACCCTCAATCCAGCGATGTGACCTCGACACAACAGTCATGTCCTTCCTCTCAGACAATTCCCCCAGCTGGAGGATGATCAATGCAAGGGCCTGAGGACAGCCTGAGGAGGATGTGATTAGTGACCTGAAATGAAGCATGTGCAAACTGCAGTAGAAACTTCCACTAAAATCTCTTCCACTGCAGTCAGCACCCCAGGACAACAAATGCTGCTGCAGTTTGAAAGACGATTACCGAGGAGAAAAAAAAAAAATTAGGAAAAAAAAAAGCTATAGGGAATTGGAGCAGCCAGAGAAAATCTTGTTAATGCAGCAGAGTCCTGCTGTGAGCTTTCTGTTCAACAGACAGGCTCCTTGGTACTACTGAGTTAAACAAGTTTTTGCTGTCTAACTATCAGCAGTCCTTTGGGGTGATGTTCGTCCTGAGCTGCAGTCTCTTGTCCCAAACCTGTCTTGATCTGCAGCTGTTCTAAGGGGACATTTTTTATTAAGTGGAACTCTTGCAATATTTTACTTTTCAGCTCTGTCTTATCACCTGAGAGGCACAAAAATCCAGGAAAAGACATACGGTATTTCTGAGGAATATGCCAAGAGGATTGTACCCTCTTTTCAGTGATGCCCAGCGACAGGATGAGGAGCAATGGCCACAAATTAGTACACAAGAATTTCCACCTCAACATGAAGAAGAACTTCTTTACACTGAGGCTGGCAGAGCACTGGAACAGCTGCCCAGGGAGGGCATGGGGTCTCCCTCTCTGGAGACATTCCAAACCCACCTGGGCACACCCCTGTGTCACCTGCTCCAGGTGACCCTGGCTTGGCAGGGGGTTTGGACTGGATGATCTCCAGAGGTCCTTTCCAACCCTAAAAATTTAGTGATTCTGTGAAAGCAGCTGCTCAGAGCAGTCAGGAAACCACTTGTAAAGAGCAGCTTTCCATTTACAGGAGGTTGGTCTCTGCACTTCCTTCCACTCGTCCCTTTGAAACATGAGGAAAGGAAGATGCAAGAGCACTTTTGTACTTAACTGGAATACAGGATAGAGCAAAGCAAGGGACTTTCTCCATGAAATGTTCTCTTTAGAAGATGCTAGGTCCTCAGAAGATTTCCATTTTTCATGGAAATATTCCTGATTCAGTCTCTCTGGGAAGGCTTTCCTCAGTCAGGTGGGAGACAGGATCTTTACCAGCTCTAGCAGACAGTAACCTGCAGTTCCTACCAGCTGGAGCAGGCTTGGAATGCCTCTTTGGGACAGCTGTGTGTGGCTGTTGGGTCACAAGTGCACTAAAAGCTCATATCCTGGATGGTAACTGTACAATTTTCTTCTTGACCAGTCTAAGCATGTTGCTAACTAAATGCAAAGAATGGTCTCACTCAATGTGACTTCAAAAGGCAACAGTGAAATTAAAAGACAGGATTTCTGTGTCTTGCCACATTTCCAGATGCAGGAGCTGGAAGACTGAATGAAGCTTGGCCTACACTATTTTTTGATACACTGGATGGGATTGCTTGGGGTGGGGGGGAAAGAGTGTAACAGTAAAAATCCAACCTTTAGCAGACATCCCCTTGGAATTTTAAAGGGCCAAGTTGGCAGCGTTCAGAGGAGGAACTCAAACCTGAGTGTCTAATGTTGATTCACACTGATGAGGTGTCCTGTCCTCCTCTCATTTCACATGAAAAATCATATGGTTAGAGGTTATGGAGAAAGGAAAACAGATTACTGTGTGGGAATACAGTCTGCAGTAAACTGCAATGTGGGTTGTAAAGGACTTTGGTCAACTGGCTGTCAAACAGAGCAGCCCACAGGTTTTTTTCTCACTACATTGAGCCTTCAGGAGGTTTCATCCATCTCTGATACCTTGGGACTTCAAGACCAACCCCCTTCCTCACCCTGATCCATCAGGGAAGCTCTGATTCTACAACTGTTTGTGTGTGTCAATCCCATCTTCTAGTTTGTATATTTACATCCTTTTGTCACTGTTAAACCATAAACCCATGTGTGTACTGTTCTCTTCTGAACTCATCCCATCTTAATCCTAAGCCTGGGAAGTTTCATCCTTATCTGCTGGAGGATTTCCCGCACTCATTTTAAACAAGATTTTTAATAGGGATTCTAAAAAAAAATAAAAATAAAATTAGTATAATTTTTTAGTAGTGATTCAGAAGAAGAGGTTAGGACCCAGAAGGTAAACTGAATACTATAATATATATAATCACTACAATTTCCAGGGAGCAATGATCAAATCACTTAACATCTCTGCACTGCACTCCTTGTAACTGCATCTTCATGGCAAATAAGTGTCTACCATTGGATATAAATATCATCTGGCACTGAAAACAACAGAGAAGGATGTTGGTTCCTCGCTCAGTGCATCACTGGAAAGCACTTAAAATTACTGATGCAAGATTTAAGCCTTAAAAATAAAACTGCATCATTCAAGAGTAAGAATTTTGCCTTGAACATGAAGTGTCGCCAGCTTTAAGACTAGTACTATATTTGGAACAAGAATTAGTAGGAAAGGAATCTGCAAAACCCAAACAATTACTACTTAAAATTTCTGTGTGTCAGATATTTCTCCATCTTACCAATAATTTCTGTCCTAAGATGAAAGGTTCAAAGTTTGCTTTTTCAAGACACAACAAGTTTTGTACTTTCTAGTATTAACTGATTTTATACTTCCTCTGTCCATGAATTAATTAGTTGCCAATCTCACCATGTTTTAAGTAAGATCAGCACCAGATGGAGACCAGACTTGCTTATTAAGGGGTTTTATCAAAAAAGTAATTCAGCAAATATACATCTGAAATCCGGTATTGATACTGAAAAGTCTGACAAACTTTCCTCAGAAACTACCTAAAGCTGTGGTACCTGGGTTCAGTTTTAAGTTATTGAGTTACTAAGTTATTGAGTTATTAAGACATCAGTATCTTCCCCTTGAACTGTGCTGTCTAAAATGTCTACACTGAGCACTGAGCTCAGTTCTGACTCCCGTGAAGTCAGTGACACAACGCCAAGTGTCTTCCACTGCCTTGGGACTGTGACTATTGTTTTTAAGACCAGCACTTGGCAATTACCTAAACTGCACCCTTTGACTGCCACGGTAAGGGCTGGATTAGCTCTTTTGTCTCCATGAATGCAGGTCAATTAGATCAGCCTTGATACTTTCAGCGCTCTGAGAGCAATCACAAGGCATCTTTTCCTCTCCATTCCTGCTCTATGCAGGCTCTGTGAGCACAGACTTTTTCTCTGTGAACGGGGAGTGTAGAGCAGTCAGAAAAATACAGGGTTTACTGAAACAATACCAACTCCCTTAATATAACGTAGCATCAGGTCAGGTTTGCCTGTCAGCAAAGGCAAATCGAGGCTGGCAAGGCAATGTTGAGTCTGACAGTGTGGAACTTCCACAGGTGCTGTTAGAGCCTGTAGGAGGTGTTGCTCTGACTCATGGAGGCTGTCAGAACTAACAGGACAGCTTGATAAGACAGTCTTGCTAAAAACTCCGGTGGCTGTACAACCAGGCCATTCACAAATTGAAAAGGAGCAAAAGATGTTTCAGTGGAGTCCCAGCACCAAGGTGCACAGTTTTACTTTCACAGCAACAGCTGAACATCTCAGAAATAAGATCACTGCACTGGGAATGAGTAATGGACACAGTCAGTGCCCAGTGGAGTCCTAAATCATTCCCTGTGTTAAAGCACTCACAGCCTGGCTTGGTCTCCTACAAGCCACAGGAACAAGTAAACCAATGCAACCCCGATCCCAGCAGGTCATAACCTCCTTGTTCATGTTCAAAGGACAATGAATGCATCAGTCATTTCACAAAATCATAGAATGGGTCCCAAAATGGGCTGGAAGGGACTTTAAAAATCATCTCATTCCAACTCCCTGCCATCAGCAGGGACACCCTCCACTAGCCCAGGTTGCTCAGAGCCCCATCCAACCTGGCCTTGGACACTTCCAGGGGCAGCCACAGCTTCTCTGGGCAACGTGTGCCAGGGCCTCACCACCTTCACAGGGAACAATTTCTCTTGAATATCCAATCTAACCCTGCTCTCTGTCAGTTTGAAGCCATTGCCCCTTGTCCTGTCATTCCAGGCCCTTGTAAAAAGTCCCTCTTCATCTTTCCTGTGGGCTCCCTTCAGGCACTGGCAGGGATTTGTTCCTGTGAAGTCTGCACCTGCTTAAAGGCTGGATGTCCACTGTCAGTGAGTGACACACTTGGTGAAATCATGGGAGAAGACCAGGCCAGGGTCTCTGGTGATCTTGTTTCACTGACTATTTACATTTTCTTTGGGAAGGTAGAAATGAGATAGAGCAGCCTGCAAATGCTCCGTTTATTTACAGTAGTTGGGGCAAAATGAATTTTTATATCCTTCAAAGAAAGAGGAAAATGCCAAGAATAAACAGCAAGCAAACTGGCCAGTAAAACCTGCAGCTGCTTAATTTGTAAGGAAAAAATCCTCACATGTGTTACAGTGACTTAAAAGTCTGTACATGTTTCGAAAAAGGGCTTGAGCACCTATGGGTATTTATAGATATGCTGTTTAGAAAGAAGCTAGCCCAAATTTAAATGTGAATCAGCCTGACACTTAGCACAGTGAATATTCAAGAGACCTGGCTGCCACCACCTCGGGTCAGTGCTCTTAATTCTGAGAAAAATCACCAGTGTAGTCTCATTATCTGCAAAGTGACAGCTTGTGTTAACTATGCAAGGTGCAGTCAAAGCTACAAAGGTGACAGGGTGAACGTGGAGAAGAGACTGAAGCTGAAAATTGTCATCTTTAATCAGTGCAGCAGCCCCTTCTGGGATCCAGCTTTAGGTCCTCAAGCTCAAAACAGAGAAGGCTTAACAGGAGATGCGAGAATGATCCAGGGCCTTGATAAACTGTCATACTGAAAGTTGTTGGACAGACTGGATAATTTGCCTTACAAAGGATACAAATAGCAAGAATCTAGTCAAAATATATGCTATACAGAGCGTGGTAAATCAGATAAACTGGGACTTTTTATTGTCTGGGGAAAAAAAAAAAAAAGGCCAGGGACAGTGACATAAAAAGCAGAAAATTTATAAACAGGAAAAGGAATTACTTTTTTACACAAAACAGAAGTAAGTTATGGAATGTAGTGAAACAGGTAATCATACAAAACCTAACTGGATTCCAAAGGGACAGGATACTTAAGGGAATATCCAGATTATAAACTACAGACAAAACCCCCCATGGAACAGATTGCTATTCCAGCTATCTTTTCAAATACTTAGTACTAATCTGGCATGTTGTGATGGTCTTTTACACATTAGTTCATCACTTGTAACCCCTCAGATAAGTTTTCTTAAGGTAAGTCCCAAAGTCCCATTTGCCTTAAATTCCTCCCACCTTCTGCAGCTCCATTTTCCCCAGACGAGGCGTTATCTCTACTGACAGTGACACCTCGACTGAATAATGCCCTGTGATGCCTTTCTATGGAGCACAGAAACAGACTGAACCATAATTTAGGCTCCAAGCTGGTAGTGATTAATAATTGCCTCATTCCCGTCCTTTTCCAGTGACTTTTTCCACAGTGACTTTTGTCACTAGCTCAGAACATGGCTCAGACCAACCACTGCTCAAACCAGCCAGCAGTGGGAAAGATTACTGCAAACAGCAGCAGTGCTGTTTGATCCTCTGTCTGCTGAAGCCAGATGCAAAATTTCCATTTAATTCTAGAGTGGAACAGGTCTTCAGAGTCCAAACACACTTTGAATTGAGAAAGGGCAGAGTGGGAATCTCTGTGGCCCAAGTTCCAGTCATAGAATCACAGAATGGTTTGGGCTGGAAGGGACCTTAATGATCATCTTGTTCCAATCCCCTGCCATGGGCAGGGACACCTTCCACTAGCCCAGGTTGCTCAGAGCCTCATCCAACCTGGCCTTCAACACTTCCAGGGATGGGGCAGCCACAGCTTCTCTGGGCAACCTGTGCCAGGGCCTCATCACCCTCACAGAAATTTCTTCCTAATATCCAATCTAAACCTGCTCTCTGTCAGTTTGAAGCCATTCCCCCTTGTCCTGTCACTCCAGACCCTTGGAAATAGTCTCTCTCCATCTTCCTTGTGGGCTCCCTTCAGGTCCTGGAAGGCCACAATCAGGTGACCCCAAAGCTTCTCTTCTCCAGGCTGAACAATCCCAATTCTCTCAGCCTTTCCTCCCAGCAGAGCTGCTCCATCCCTCTGATGGTTCCTCCTCTGAAGTCACTCCCACAGCTCCATGTCCTTGGTGTGCTGGACCCCCAGAGCTGGAGGCAGCTCTGCAGGTGGGGTCCCACCAGACTGGAGCTTAAATCTTCAGAAAAACCCTATCTCCAATGTCTGGTCTTTCCCTCAATTATTTGGGGATTTTCCTTTCCTTTTTTTTTCTGTTTTCTGTTTTCTTTTTTTCTGTCCTTCTTTTTTTTTCTGGAAAACATGCTTTTGTAAAATATTCCTTGCTTTTAGCCTGTGTGCTTATAGCATTATTTTAAAAAGCCACTAGGCAGATGGTTCCCAAATGTGAGTTAATAACTTGTAGGTAGCTTTTGGGGAAGCTTTTTGAAATCCCTTCATGCAAAATGATTTCACAAACTGCCTGCATGCCATTCTTTGGCTATTTGGGCAGACTATTTCAAAATGGCCAGGAGAAAAATGGCAGATTATGTTTTATTTGTTTTGCAGCAGACTGTTATGTTTATTTTGCAGTGGTAAAAGAACATAAAGGGAAAACAAATCATGCACAAGGTCTTCAGTGAAGATTCTTCTAGACCCTGGAAGTCCTGACTGGCTTCAAGGTGAGGATGTTTGTGCCTCTGCCCCTCTTTTGCAGCCCTTCTGCAGCAATTCTTTCAAAATAAGGCTGCTTTTTACAGAGTAGCACAGGCTGAGTATTCAAAAAACATGAGTCAGACTTCACAGCATCACAAGATTAATTTAAAAATCGGATTTCAAATATGGGGCTCTTCCTATTCATCACTGGTCTGTTAAAAATACTGTATATATTGCATGGTTTAAAGTAAAAAGTATTGCTAGTGTCTGGCCAGGTGAGCATCACCATTTTTTTAACAGATTTCATCACTGTCTTTTCACCAGATTTCACCACCGTTTTTTAACAGATTTCACAAAAAATCCATCACCACACCGATGACAAAATTTTGCTGTCTCTCTTAACAATGGCAGCAGATCAAATGCCTTCTAATCCTGTGAGCCAATGTGAACCAATCAAGCACAACTGTCCTATCTCCTGGGTGATTCATAGCTTTAGAAAATAGAATAGAAAAACAGAAAATAGAATATTTTCAGTTGGAAAGGACCTACAATGATCAGCCAAGCCAACTGCCTGAGCCCCTCAGGGTCACTGCTAAAGCATGTGATTAAAGGCATAGTCCAAATGCCTCTTAAACACTGACAGGTTTGAGATTCTCTGGAAGCTTGTGCCAGTGTCTGACCAGAAGGGTAAAGTCTAGTGATTAGAGTAATAAACATGTTTGCAGATAACATAGAAAACTGCATTTATCCCACTGGAGAGCAGAAACTTGACAGGTATTTTGTCTGGGTGTACCTTAGAGTTTCATTGTAGTTCATGCCTATAAAATATGTGGGTGAAAAGTGTGACCACGTGGTCCTAAGAATTAAAGTATTAGTTTCCCCACCAGGAAATGGGCCCTACTCTTCTGCACCCCAGCACCGTGTGATCTTGGGAAACTTGTTTAAAGCTCAGTTATGCTTCTCAGTTCCAGTCTTAACAAGGCTCAACATAGTGACAATACTTTGGTTTTGTTCCTGTCCATACTCAAACCAGGCCAGAAAGTCCTACAACAAATGCCAGCAGTGACATAATTGGTTAGTGGGTAGGTAAGAATCAACCAACTCCTTGCAGAGTTCTTTATGTTTAGAAAAGCAAACAGAATGAGCTGTTACTCAGCTTCAGGAGGTAAAGAAGCTGCTGCTGTGCAGGTCTCCTAAGCAGAGACTTAAACTCAACCTATTTAAAGTCCAATACTAAAGATCTATTCTTCTTGTAAACTCCACTCTCTACTCCTGCCCCTCCCAGCTCACCATTGCAGAAAAGGATACAAGCTATAAATCCATGGGGGTTTTTTTAACCTCAACTTGTCAAACACCAGGATGGCATGAGTTGGACCGTGACAAACCTGACCCCAAACTCACTGAAACAACGAGAGTTCTCTCTCCCTGCCCTCATATCCCTTCCCAATTACAACACACATTAGAACAACATACATTAGAAAAATGTACTGAAAAGGAGGGAGGGAGGAAGGAAGGAAGGAAGGAATTCTGCCTCAAGATGCAAGCCACTGTTTGCCTTATTTTTTAAGCACAACTCTGCTTCTTGCTGTTATTCTATAAACCCCACCTAATCACTATTTGCAGCACTTCAGGAGAGTCTGTATTCACCATGTCTGTCCTTTTTTAACAGAGCAACAGTTTAGGAGAGCTAATGACAAAGAGAAGTAGTTTTAATTCGGGTCTTTCTTTCCTCCAGGCACTCAGCTACCTTTCCAAAAGCTGTAAAAAGAAATCATCTTCTTCAAGGCCGGTGTCCTTTTGCCAAATTTGGCTGAGAGAGCCATCCCACCTAGAGGCACCACTGAGCCTCAGTGTCCCTGCGTGGGGGAGTCATCCACAACATGAGCCAACCCTGGGAGTGCTGCCAGGGCCAGAATATGTGCTCCACAGCACATGGGTTGGTGTATGGAGCACAGGGCACAGCCACATCCCTTCAAGCCTTGTCAACACCTGAGTGTAAGGCAGAGAGCTGCAGCCTCTACAAAGCAGAGAGAGGGACGGGAGAAGGATGCTGCAAAGCAGAAAAGCACCCTGCCATCCATCAGGATGCATCCAGCAAAGCACATGGAGAGCCACCACTGACCATGGGGCAGCTCAGCAGATTCTGCTTCCCACCGAGGCAGGACGCTGCCAGTCAGCTCTGCCGGAGCTGCGAGGCCCTGCCACTCACTGAGAACTGTTTTGCCTCAGTGAAAAGCACCAGCTCCTGGCTCCAGGCTCCTACTGAGATCCAAACTCAATGGAGCCAGCAACGCAGCGGGAGCTGGCTGCAAACCTGGATATAGACACAGTGGATCTGTTCTCAGCGAGCTGATACTGCACCCTCAGAGCTCGTCCTGCTCTGCTTCAACCCCTGTGCAACCCCCTGTGAGCCTACGAGCTGCTAACGAGACATTTGCTCTGATGAGGCAGTTAATGTGAGCACGCTGCAAAACCTATAAAAATTACTGACATTCATAGCATCATTAATCAGCTGCACTCATCCTCCGAGCTGCACCATCTCGCCGGGAAATGGAAAACTGCAGGTTTGATTCACTGCACATCAGCTCAGCTCTGCGCTGGTTTTGTCCTGGTCATGTCAGCACCAAGCTGGAAGGCACAGACACAGATCAGGCAGATTTGTCTGAAACACTTTGTTATCCTCACAGTTAAACCCTGGAAAACCCTTTTTTTGCCAGGAACTTTTCCTCGTCACTTCTCCTGAGAAAGATGGTAAATTGGCTGTTTGTCATCTGGTCAGAAAGGGGAATAGGATGAGTCACAGCCTGCTGAAATTCATTCCTGCCCTTCCCTTAAAAAAAAAGAATGCATGAAGGGCACACACCTGGGTAAGACACTCTATGAGTAAGGCTTCTTTTCAGAACAGGTACCTGGCTCATGGCTTCTATTCAGCAGAGACTAAAACTTTACAAAATCAGCCACTGGCAGCACTCCCAGGATATTTTTCCATTCGCACATATTTCTAAAAATGTCAACACCAGTCTAACCATTCTCATCTGGGAAGCCTGACATCAGATGTACATTAGCCCAGGAAAAAAAATATCCAAAACACAAGCCCCTTCTAAAAAGGAAAACAAATTCAAAGTATGTTACATTGGGTTCTGCCTCTGGGCTCTATGCAAACAAGAGGAGGAAATTTTTTAGCAGAATGATTTTACACCCATGACAATTCCATTAGAAAATCAGACAAGGATTTCACAGGGATGAGAAGTGGGCAGTATGTGAGGTTCTTGTTCCTGTATGTTTGGGTTTGTTACCCAACAGCAGACCAAAAAAAAAAAGTCCCATGCAGGACCTTAAGCGCCCCATGCAGTCCTGGAATTTAATCCAGGCAGCTAAACAGCACTGCATCTGACTGTGGGAGAGCTCCCCAGGGAGAAGGCATTTTGGCTTGAGCATTTTGTTCCAGTCATCAGTCTCATATTATCTTCTCTTCCAAATTCAGACCCTTCACACACCTCCCCAGCATCACCTGCTCTGTCTGAGAGAATTGTGTAGACAGGACATGCCCTGATGCCATTTTGCAAACTGAGTTCAGGCAATAAGCAATATTGTTTCCACACTGTCCTCACACCACATGCCATCAGCATTCCATCGCTGTTAGGAGAGATCTCCACTTAATTTGGTCTGCCAGGAGTCAAGGAAAACAAAGGATGTGACTGCAGGCCTCGAGTCTATCTGAGTAGGATTCCTGGAATGGACTAATCTGTAACTACAGAGTGAAAAGAGGGCAGGACGTGCTTCTGAAATATTTAAAATTTATATTTCACCGTTCCTGAATGCTGCAAAAATGACTTTATAATTTCTCTCTCTCTGGGAGATTAATAGAAATCCCTCCCTCCCCCCCCCCTTACT
Source organism: Pachyramphus minor (assembly GCA_013397135.1). Lineage (NCBI taxonomy): Eukaryota > Metazoa > Chordata > Aves > Passeriformes > Tyrannidae > Pachyramphus > Pachyramphus minor. The sequence continues at coordinate 156,525 of VYXB01009883.1, read as the reverse complement.
GGCTTTGATGATGATTGAATTTTCCTCCCTCCAAGAAGTATTTGGCTCTTACATTACACTTTTGCTTGCTTGCAAATCTACGTCTTCTACACGTGCATTTTAACTCTGCATCCTCTCTCTCTAAGTATTAACTCATAAATAAGATGAACAGAGTTTTTAACCTTACTCATTGTTGAAACAGACCTCAAAGACTGACATAAAAGCTTCCACCAGATTTTCCGGGGGTGGACCTCAGCATTCCAGACTCCACATTCTGGTGGCCTGTTCTACTTGACACCCACACTCAACCACCTGCCCACTCATCTGCTGAAGGAAACCACCTCCACATCAGGAGTTCCTCAGAAATGCTATTGTCCAGAACATTTGCCATCCACAAAGAGCCCTTTGGTACTCTGGGGTCTTGTCCTGCCACTCCTACTGCAGAATGACAACCTATGTCAGAGGATTGAGACAACAGGGAAAACTGAGTCACCAGGAGAGGGACTAAGGTCAGTGGAATATCATATGGGATGCTTCTGGGGAAATAAGACACCACAACCTGAAAAAGGGAAACCCATTGATAGGTTCACCTGTCCTTAGTGGTTCCTTCAGAGGGACTTACTTCTCACCCACTTGCTGGTGTGGTTGACAGCATTAACATCTTAAATTATTGTAGTTAGAGCTGTCAAGATCCATGGACTACAGTGCCAGAAAAGATTTTAAGTGGAAGTTTACTTCTAGACATGGGCTCTTTCTTCTCAGTCTGACTGAATTCAACTCATGATCCAGTCCCTGGGGATCCCAGCAGAGCAGCTGCTGGGACACAGATTCACTTTGAAGTCACAGAAGAATTCTAATGGTGGTCCTGTCCACGCTGGGTGTTCCATGGTTTCTACNATCTTTTCCTTTTGTTGTTTTTGTTGCAGCTTGCAATTAGTTTGGGACCAAATTATCCTTTTAGCACACAAGCAAAGGTAACAAAACTTAGTCCACAGTGAAAACACTCTGGACCAGCATAGAAGGGCCTGGTCCATGTCAAAGAGGACAGGCAAACCTCTGCAGGAGATCCTCTGGGTGAGGCTGACCATGAACTTCTCTGTATGCTGTGTGTGTCTAATCCTTATTGTTTTGTTTTGGGTTTGGGTTTTTTGTTTGTTTTGGTTTGGTTTTGTTTTTTTTGTTCTGTTTTGTTTGCCTGTTTTGAGGGGANGGGTTGCCTTTTTTTTTTTAAATTGTTATTTCCAGTTCTTTTATGGTGCAGCCGGATGGATAAGCAAGACCAGGGAATGTGCTTGGCCACCAGGGCCTCAGTTGTGACTCCAAGCAGAATTACAAGATGCAGTGAGTGAAACGCAAAGCACATCCTACACTAGGGCTGTGGAAACAGGAAAATCAGTCAAAAAACGAAGCAACAGCATCCCACTCTCACTTGTGCTCCTCTGTTGCAGTTAGAAAAGTCGGGGGTTTGTGTGGTGACTTAGTAGAGTTGAATATAGATGAGCACAGGTGGAAACAGAGTTAGATGAGATTATAGATTTCAGCAGAAATAACTGTGTTCAGTGAATAGACACTGGTTCTTGTTTAAGGCAAGAATGTACCAACAAACAGGGGGAATGTGTAGAGCTTTTAAGATACTCCCAAGAAATTGCCTGAGGGTGAGATGCTGCTTAGTGTCAAGGCAGGGCTACATCTGCACTTGCCACCTAAACAGTTTGAGGGAAGGTTCCCAAGCAATTAATCACAATCAAGTACTCCATTAAAGGCTCCTGGTCATGTTGGTAAGTCTGTACCCAAGAACTGTCTCCCAAAATACTTCCTAGGCACAATGTGGGAATCTGCAGAGGCCAGGAACGGAGCCCACTAGGCTGTGTGCCGAACACCTTGTTTTAGGGGGAGCCTCCAACAGCATGAACACAGGCTGCTGCTGCCAGCTGGCCTCAGTGCCAGGGAATGGTCCTGGGCACATTTCATTTTCTAATATAGATGCAGTCAGGATGTCTATGAGAATTTGTATCTCCTCCTTAGTGGAATATCCAGCTTCCTTATTAAGAACAGAACCTACCCCCTTTTTCCACTAGCAAGAGGCAGTGCAAATTCCATTTTGAAATACACAGTGTTTCCAAGCCTCCCGGAGAGATTTCTCTCTCATGCTCCAAAGTCCCAGACTTCTCAGCCTCTGCTCTGTTGTCAGTGTCAGTTGGCAGCATCACCCACGTGGAGATCAAGCGGGCAGTGGGAATCTGACAGAAATTTTGTCCTTTGCTGGGACTCACTCCCCCAAGCCTGCAGGGAGATGCCGGTGTCTGCTTTGGATCCACACTTTAGCACACTCTCCTAAAGATGGGTACCTGCATCTTTTCTTTCAAAGCACTGAGCAGACTTCTGAAACACGATCCTGAGAGATACTGTGCAGGTATTTTGCCCAATGGCTGAAATCCAGAAACAATTCTGTGAGCCACCATTCCTTACTTAGGCAAATGCCCTGATGCCTCAGCTATAGACTCCTGCTCTTGCCTTTGCTTCTTATTTGGCTTCAGGAACACTGTCTCCTTCAAAGCACAGTGGCTAAGCTTTAGCTAGAGGGTATTCCTTCCCAGAATGATCTTTGTCACCTTCCAGACTGACCCTTTCTTTGCATCATTCTCTTGCATAATAAAACAACATGTATTTTCACATTAACCTTCCTTTAAATAAACCTCTTATGCAGCACTGCCTTGAAAATTATAGTGTTTTCTGAACTAAAAAACCCGTAATAATTTGCTCTGCAAATTCATGGTAAAGCCTTCCCTCAATTACACCCCCACAGATTTTCAAATCAATTTTAAACAAGACGGAAAAAAAATTGTAAGGCTACACTGCTTACATAATTCAAATAATTTTTCACCTCCCCAGTCTACTTACAAACAGGGAGGAAGGAGAGGAACTGGAAGAAGAAGAGATTTTACATGTGTTGAACTTGCCTGAGTGAATGAAATATGGTAGAATATAACTAATCCCTACTAACTCTGAAGGGAACAAGGAAAACCCTGGTATATACTTGTGAGATTTTTTAGGGGAAAAGGTGCTAGGACACCACCATTGGAATGCAACCATCCAAAGGAAGGAATTCTACCTCAAGATTGTAAATGACAGTCTCCATGGAACACCATAGCTGAAACACAGAAATAAGATACATCTTCCTTTTCTGTCTTCTGCCTGTCAGTCAAACATTAAAAGCTGTGCTGATTTATTTGGAAACATCCCCCTGATGAAAGTGAATTACGAATACAGGAGAGAATTTTCTATGTTACTTTTGGTAAATGCTACATTCTATCTGGAAAATTATTAATTCTGCAGTAATCATATAGATTATGTGTGCTGGGAAGCCCACGCTACAATGAAAACAATTTGCTGCCACCTAGGAAGGTTATTAATTTTATTATTAGATCAGGTTATTTCTGGAGATCAGGTGAATTTCCTGAAAATTCAAAGCAACATTGTTCCATTGGAAAGGGTAACCTCATTTTCATGTCACACCAAGTCAAAATAAGGAGAAATTCTCTGAAAACAAGGGATACTGGAGTCCAAATATGGACACTACATTGCTACATTAAACAAGTAAGAAAGCACTGCAATATATAAACTAATTGTGTCTGAATGCTGTTCTTTGTCTCAAAACAAGCTGATATTTGTCTTTGCAGCTTCTAATTTTTTACTCTTGCCATTTTGAGCTTTACCTTTTTTCCTATTCCAATTAACATAAAGCTTTTTATTTCATATGATTTTAATGACACGAGACCCAGATCTTTCACAATGTTTCATCATACAAAAATGGGGGATGTTCTGGCCAATGGACCCACAGGTAGTTACTGGAAAATTTCTGTGTTTATTCCTCCTGTAAACTGGTCAGAGAGCATGATACTCACTGAAGAGTATCAGCACCCTGAGGTCCCAAATCTAGGCATGAGCAACAGAACTTTAACAAGCAGACAAGGAGACCTGGGGAGCAGTTAATGCATACAGTAAGAAAGTGAAAAGAAATATCCAAAAGCCAACCAACCACAAAGCAAACACTACAAAAGCTACAAGTACACTACATGGCACATTCTTTAAAAAATATTTACTGGTGCTGAAGGCATAAGCCTTGTCAGAATGATTTGGGAACAACAACTTAGGTTGTTCACAGGCTCTGTTATTATTATTTTTCTATTTAATTTTTTAGACATTTGTAGCTATGTTAGCCTATGGAGTGAGGCTGAGGGTCACAAAATGACAGGCTAAAGCTGCACCAAAGGCAGGCAGATGCTCTTAAAACTCTGCCTCACAGTTTCCTTGCTGCCCCTCTGTCCTGAACAGGGTCATCCTTGTTATTTGTGAGGTGCCTCCAACACACCGATCTCACCACCGGCCAAGTAGGAAGTCTTGATTAGGTGCTTAAAGCCTTCCTTTCATTATTCCCCAAGTCTGGCAGCAATCAGCCTGGATCCCCTTGTCAAATATCACGACTGGTCACGACATCTTGCTAACTGACTGGAACAGATGTCAGCGAGGGAGCTCGTCCCTCACCACGGCCCAGCGGCACCGTCACGTGCCCATAAACCCTCTCCCCGTTTGACCTCAGCAGGAGCTGCACTGATACTACATCAGGAAGAGGAATTTCTTCACAGAAAGGGTGGTCAGGTATTGGAAGGGGCTGCCCAGGGAGGTGGTGGAGTCCCCATCCCTGGACGTGTCCAAGGAACGACTCAGTGCTCTGGGCTGAGGGAAAAGGTGGGGATCAGGCACAGGTTGGACTTGACAATCTTGAAATTCTTTTCCAATCTAAATGATTCTGTGATACATTTCAGAAGAGTAAGACTTTTTGTGTGCACATGTATCTTCCATGAGACTGGAAGTGCACTGATATTTGCTTTGTTACCTAACGAGAAGTGAATGTCAGCGTGTGGAGAAGAGAAGCTGCTCCAGAGCAGTGCTCAGTGAGGATCAAGAGCCCCATCACCACCATCTCCACCAGAACAGGGGTGTTTGCATCATGAGAGGCCAGGGGGCAGCCAGCAGAAGTGCCATGTTCTCCTTACAGGGGCCAGATGAAAAGAGCACACCAAAGAGGGATTTGTCTGTGCTGCTCAGAGCAGCATTAGGCCCCCTCTGTGTTCAGTGACCCCACCAGCTGGGGCACAGTGCACAGCTGCTGGCACACAGCCTTTGCCTGCAGAGCCACTAAGAGCCAGGCAAGAGACCACAGGGTGAATCTCTCTCTTACCCGAGACCTACATTTTAGATGTCCCAGTCCAGCCAAGCCCATTCCTGTTTGTGCCTCTCTCAGCCTTTGAAAGGCTCTGTCTTCCCTTCCACAGCCCTTTCTTCACCCTGTTTCTATACAGATCATTGTCCTATTGTTCACAAAGCACTAGGAGGTGAATGGTATTACATAACTGCTAGTTGCTGCTTTATCATTTTCTTTAGAATGATGGAAAAGTGGAAGGGAAATGCAGACTCCCCTTGGGGCCAGGCTAAGCAAACTAAACTTACATTACTGGTGACCCAAATGAACATTCACCTCAGCATGCCCAGCATGGAAGAATCCATTTTAGTACCTCCTGTCCCACACAAAATGACAAGCCATTAATAACTACAGCATGTAGGTACGTGTGGGGTGAGAAACCTTCCGTGTTGTATGTCCTAGTCAAAAGACTTTCCAAAAAAGGTGTTGGTTTGTTGTTCAGTTGGGTTTGTTTGGGGTTTTTCAATCTGTTTCAATGATTTGTTATTCATTAAGCTCTATCTTGATGCTTTTGATATGGCAAAGGGCTTTTATTCAGCTTGCTACTCATTCCAGGCCAGCTAAGATAAAAATCAATAATAATTAGGACAGATTTCCTTCTTGTAATGGGCCTAGAATTGGCATATGTAGCCAAAACTCTCCTCCTGTTTCATATTTCCCCAGTTCTCTCTTACTCCCATACTCTTTTTTTGGCAGAAATTTGCATCATTTACTGGCTTCTGCACTGCTGTGTATCCCAAGCACAGACACAAGCTGCCTGCTGAGCCCAGTGAAGCTTCTTGATCCTGAAATCCATTACAGCAAAAGCAGGTTCTCGCCGCTGGAAAGTGGAATTGCACCCTCACCCAGGCCAAAGCTGCAGTTCTTCATGCAGATAATCCTGGTGCTTGGTTTGCAACTGATCCTGACAGGATCCTGACAGGATCAGTGGCTCATGTCAAGAGGACTGCTCTGATGAGTTAGCGGCTGCAGAAACAGGCCCCCTTTGCAGTAACAATCTGGTGTTCCCAATGCAGTGCCCTACAGCACCACTTCTTTTCCAACTCACAAACTGTACCATGTAGCTACATCTTTGCCCCAAAGTCCAAGGAAAAGCCCAAGGTTTCAGCACAGTATGCAGTTCATCTTCAAGTAACCATCACAAAACCACAGAATACCCCGGGTTGGAAGGGACCCACAAAGGATCATCAAAGTCCAACTCCTGATCTAAAAACTCACAACCTCAAAGGTTGTGGATGTCAGTCCATCAAAAACACCTGCTGAGCACTGTGTTGCTTTAAGCATGTGCTTAAAGCTGAGCCCATGCTCAATGCCTTGTTGAACTGTGCTCTAAGCATGTTTCTGGTCATATGACTCAGTGTTTGGCAGCAGTCTCTCTCACTAGAAAGCAAATCCTTTACTGCCTTATAAGCCAATAGAAATTATGCATTATTTGTAAAGAAGGTGTCAAATCAGAGTTTGCCTGAACTGTGCTTGGCAGCTCTTTAGAAACATAAGCAAAAAAATATATTTTCAACCATAGTTTGAGAATAATTGGTTTTCTTTTTATCGGAAAGTTCTGTTGCATTATTATGGAAAAACACAGCATATTCAAACTGAAGGCTGAGGAATCATTTGACAAGTTTGTGCAGAACTCTTTGCAGCAGTCAGGGTATTTAGCTCTCACTAGGGTTGGGTTTTGTTGGGACAAACTCTACTCTCACTTGTGGCAGGGCACATATTAGAGATTAGAAAAATATTCTTCCCTGTGAAGGTGGTGAGGCACTGGAAGAGGCTGCCCAGAGAAGCTGTGGATCCCTGGAAGTGTTCAAGGCCAGGTTGGATGGGGCTCTGAGCAACCTGGCCTACTGGAAGGTGTCCCTGCCTTGGGGACAAGGTCGGCTGGGGGGTTGGAACGAGATGATCTTAAAGGTCCCTTCCAACCCAAGCCATTCCATGATTGTATATGCTGGAATATGAAGATGAATTTTGCAGCCTGGCTCTCATGGGAAGCTAAATGCCCTCAGCACCTTGCAAGACTCAATCCCGTGGTATCTCTGCAAACATGAAGAAGGGTTTAACAAGCAGCCCTGGTATGTCACAGTTCACTGCCACGGAAGGGTGAGGATTTCACACCCCCTTGCTTCCCACTTCCCTGCAACAATGACCTACCCCATCCCTTCCTCTCACTGGCTCTGGCACTTGCTTTCCAACTCACTAATTTGACAGAAAAAGATCTACTTTGTTGTTGCATTGGATTTTCTGCCAGGTGAGTGAGCTCAAGCAGCTCCTGGAAGAGAAGGCAGCGCTTGCACTTCCTCAAGGACAGAACCAGTTCAGGGTAAACAACAAAAGGGCACACAGTGGGAAGGGGAAAACTGAAAACGAGGGAGGAAGACAAGGCCTTCCCTTTAGATCACCAGTGGGCTTTTAAGATCGGCTCATCCCACATCTCACTCCCCACAGCCCTGATCTGTTTTCGCCTACATCAGCTTAGTGTTACTCCACCAACTGCAGTAACTACAGTGATGTAATTCAGATCACTAATATCCATATGCAGGGTTCCACTGTTAAAGAAGGGACTGTATGGACACACTGTCCCTGCTCTGAGGAGCTGACAGCCCAATTCAACACAACATGCAATTGGAAGACCAAACTCTGGATGGCAAAAGTGGTCAGGAAGGTGTGGGAGTGGTTAGAGAAAGACAAACCCAACATTTTATCCTAAATAGCTCACTGAATTACTTGGTACTTCTTTGGGGGAGTCAGATGGATTTGATCACTGAAAGCAAATCAAACTACTTGTCTGAGCAAAAAGCTTCAAGTCCATCAGTGATCTCAGCACGTGCAACCAGGAATTAGAGCACTTCTTTGTTTCATCTTAGATTCAGCCTCCCCAAAGGGCTGATTCTGCACTTCCCCTTCATACAAAAATTCCCATCAAAGCAAACAGGAGATCTGCCTCAGTCTAGAGAGCAGCTACAAGGGGCACTTTGCCTGTCAGTCTTGGTGCAGCTTCTCAGCATATTATGGCATCACTTCCCACCTAAATAAACAAATGAACAAGAAACCAACACTTAAAATTAACGTGAAAGATACTGTTCTCTAATATCAGATTCAACGTCCATTCTCTCACCCCAGGGGTTTGGGCTGAGCTCTGTGGTCATGAAAAAAATACGACTTGCTTGGCACTTATTTTACTGACTAGGAAGGAAAAAAACCATGATGCATGTGGGCATTATCATTAGGGGGCACAGTAAGGGGCAGGGAAGCAGCATTTGTGTGTGGCTGAGAGAATGTCAGAGCACTGCTCTGCAAAGCTGATTTAAATTTATGGCAGCACATATATCTGAGGTACTTGCATAAATTGTAATCCTGACTGAGATTTACTTAGGTATATTAGAAAATTTGTCAAAAACAAACCTGGAGCGTTGACAATCAAGCCTCCTCTTTCTGCTAGTCTTGCTGTGCCACTGTGTGTGGGAAAGGCATGGAACATCCTTCATCCATAAAACAGGAGTCTGAGGGGGGAAACAGAGATGTCCTTCGCAAGAAGAAAGGTAACACAGCTCTTTGAGTTAAAGGAGCAACTCTGTGTCAGTCTTCCCTAGCAAAGTGTGCCACGCTGATGAAGACAATGAATGTGTCACTTGTCCTTCAACATCATCCTAACTGTAAAATCCACAGCGCTGAGAAGGTTTTGTTTGGAAATAAAAAAGCAAAGAAGGATGTGCTCTGATGAAAGATGATGCTCTCCATCCCAGTCTGAGATACAAGCCACGCAATGGTTATGGAAGTAGCACGGCGTGCCACGTTAGACTCCTCAAGTGCCGTCCATTCCCAGTCTGTGATAACTAAAACCAGTGAACTGTGTACACAGATGGTGTGTGGATACATAAAGGTGACTGATACACGTGCCAAAGTAATCTGGAGTGTACAAGGGAAACAGTTTTGCAGATATTGCACTGATATTCTACTTTCTTGTTTTGTCTGTCCACTCCCTCGTGCTTTTGATCTGTTGTGCACTTGGATCGAAACCAGTAACAGCAGACAGAAAAGATACTTTCAGTCTCAAAAATATAACAAAGGTATAAAACTGTAAAACTACCCCAAAAAAAAAAAAAAAAAAAGCTGCACATACTTTTCAGAGTGGGGACAGTAAGCACATGACTGAATTATTTAGAAATTCTGAAACAGGAAGGTAATTAATAAAATTATTTATAAAGAAGTATATCTACAATATTTAATAATTTAAGGCTCACAAGAAACTAACATATCGATGACAACAGAAGTTTTCTGCTATAGGGTTCAAAGCACCAAATTCACTTCACATACAGGATAACCAGATCTGTACTGATCACAAGTGGAAAACTCTGAAAGTGCTGATCTGCTAATGTTCCTAGTGCTTTACTGATGTCATATTTCACAGGAATAAGAAATCCCCTCTCAACCATAAATACACTCATACAGATATAAAATATATTGGAATTATTTCAATTTGAAACTACAGTACAAAAGCCCTCAACCTCCCTCCCCCCCCAATCCATTCATTCTCCACACACACATCCCCCCCAACTCTTTAATACTAAACTTGGAGCAACTGAATTGGTTACAAATTACCCATTTAAAATCAACCACCATTTGCTAAAATAAGTTTCTACAAATTAGATTTTTCACTGTCATAATTTACCAGCTCCTGCATCATGGAGTGTAGCTTATTCTTAGTCTATTTTAAAAATAGGTGACCCTTTGCGTCATGGAAAAAGAACATAAAAACATGTATTCCTGGAGGACTGCTCAGGACAGTGATCAATTTATAAAATACAGCCTCACTTAAAAAACTAATTGGTACTGAAAGAATAATTATAGTAGCAAGTTTCTGACACCAGAAAATCCTTCTGCATCTCTGAACTCTAACTCTCTCCTCTCCTTACAGGTCTGTTTCCCTATTGGTGTCCAGACAGAGAGCATAGAGGGATTTTCTGAGATCTACATTGCTTTTCGCTTTGATAGTGGCCTTTTCTATGGAGCCGGTGCCATTGTTGAACTCCTCACTGTTTTCCAAGTGCACAACAGATTTGTTCAGAGAGTTTGTACTGGGTCTTCTCTTCGCATCTGCCCCCGCTGTGCTGCCCTGAGCACTACTGTGCTCATCTTTGAGGATAGATTGCTCTTCGTGATCAGTCTCCCGGTGGTAGAAGTAGTTGAAGTTGGACACGATGACAGGGACAGGGAGGGCGATGGTGAGCACACCTGCGATGGCACACAAGGAGCCCACAATCTTGCCCCCCACAGTGACAGGTCTCATGTCCCCGTAGCCCACAGTGGTCATGGTCACCACTGCCCACCAGAAAGCATCAGGGATGCTGGAGAAATGCGACTCGGGGTCATCGGCCTCAGCAAAGTAGACAGCGCTGGAGAAGAGGATCACCCCGATGAAGAGGAAGAAGATGAGGAGGCCCAGCTCCCTCATGCTGGCTTTCAAAGTCTGTCCCAAGATCTGCAGCCCCTTGGAGTGCCTGGAGAGCTTGAAGATCCTGAAGACTCTGACCAGGCGGATGACTCTGAGGATGGCCAGGGACATGGCTTGCTGCTGGCCCCCTCCCCCATTGCTGCTGCCAGCCCCGGGCTGCTGCTGCTCGTGGGCCAGCTCGGTGCCCAGGGGGATGAAGTAGGGGATGATGGCCACGATGTCGATGATGTTCATGATGTTGCGGGAGAACTCGGGCTTGCTGGGGCAGGCAAAGAAGCGCACGAGGAGCTCGAAGGTGAACCAGATCACGCAGGTGGTCTCGATGATGAAGAAGGGGTCAGCCAGGCTGCTGGAGGGCTGCATGGCTGGGGAGTCCCCGGCGGTGCCATTCAGACCTCCACCTTGTGGGGGCAGGGGCACAGGCAACTCCCTCTCGTCCCTGAACTCGGGCAGGGTCTCCAGGCAGAAGGTGATGATGGAGATGAGGATGACCAGCACGGAGACGATGGCGATGGCTCTGGCTGAGCTGGAGCTTTCGGGGTACTCAAAGATGAGCCAGACCTGGCGCTGGAACTCATTGCGGGGCAGGGGCTTCTCCTCCTCTTTGATGAAGCCCTCGTCCTCCCGGAAGCGCTCCATGGCCTCCTCACCTAGCTGGTAGAAGCGGATCTCGTCGGCGAAGACGTCGATGGAGACATTGACGGGCCGGCGGAGCTTTCCCCCGGACTGGTAGAAGTAGAGGATGCCGTCGAAGCTGGGCCGGTTGCGGTCGAAGAAGTACTCGTTGCGGAGCGGGTCGAAGTAGCGGATGCGCTTGTCCGGGTCCCCCAGCAGCGTGTCGGGGAACTGGTTGAGGGTGCCCAGCTGGGTCTCGAAGCGCAGCCCGGAGATGTTGATCAGCACCCGCTGGTGGTGCATGGCGCCCGGGTTCACCGCGGCCGCCGCCGCCGCCTCGTCCTCCTCGTCTCCCGCGGCCGCCATGGCCATGCCCCGGCGGTGTCCCCCTTCCTCCGGGGGTCCCACGTCCGCTCCGGGGCGCGGGGCGCGGGGCGGCGGCCGGGGCGGCGCG
>VYXB01009883.1:114270-144671 GCA_013397135.1 Pachyramphus minor | reverse complement strand
AGGCGGCGGGCATGCTGCGCTCGCCGGCCCCGCTGCCGCTGCCGCCGCCGCCGGGTACCTCCGGGCGGCCGCGCTGCCTTGCCCTGCCCTGCCCTGCCCTGCCCTGCCCTGCCTTGCCCTGCCCTGCCCGACCCGCCTCCCCTCACTGCGCGGCCGAGCGCGGCCGAGCGCGGCCCGGGGGAGCCGCCCGGGGACCCGGATATGAACGAGCGATCATTATATTATGGGCGCTTGACGTCAAAGAGGATCCCTCCTGCTCCGCGCCCCCGCGCAGGCAGCGCCAGCATCCCCTGGGGACGACCGGGATGCCGCGCATCCCATCCCATCCCACCACGCCTCGCCCCGCCCCGCCAAAGGGGATCCGCGTCGGGGCGCGGATGCGCTCCGGGAGCGCGTCCCAGCCGTGGGATGCCCACAGGTGCCGTGGGGATGTCCACAGGTTTCGCGGTGCTAGGAGCGCTCCAGGGCTGCGGGAAGGCGGGCGCCGCGGGTACCTGTGCCCGGGGAGGGGGTTCTGAGCTTGCCCTCTGCCCCCCGGGGCTCCCGCCCGCTCCCCCAGCCCTCGCCCCCGCCGCGCCTGGGGATTACGGAGCGGCCCCCCACGCGTGGATTTGCTCGCTAAAGGGATTGCGCGCAGATGCAAACCCCCACTCACCTCTAATGAAAATCAGAACCGACAGCCCGGGGGATTCCTGGCGCCTCTCGGCATGTATCACCCCCCCCAACCCCCCACGCTCTTCCCAGTGGAATGAGAACAAAGGAAGGGATTGGGTATTTTTATTTAGCTTTGCGGTTGCTCTCCCCCTCTCCTTCTCCCCCCGGTTTCTCATGGAATTAGTGCAGCTCCAAAAGGTGCTTCCCAAGCCAGCAGACAACATTTCTACCTTCATGTGAGCGTTTGCAAACGGGGCTATTCTTTCCCTCTGAAGCATTCTTAAAGCCACATCCAAGTCTGAAACATTTCAGTAGATGCACATTTTATTAGAGAAAAGGAATCGAAGCAGTGTTGCACAATGATTTCAGATTACAGTTCAGTAATACAATGCATGCTAAGATCTCACTTTTTATATTCAAACCATGAAATCATCCATTCTTTTCAAGGTCTACAGGTGAATATACTAAATATGTACATAAATACTGTAGGATGAGTATCTATATCCATATACACCACTCCACTGTTGTGGAGTTTACGGGTTTCTAACAAAATTGAGTGTAAATACTAAATCAAGTGAAAAACCATTTTGCTTTCCAGTTGGCATCACTGCAGTGACATTTTACTGAATCCTTATGGCAATATTCATAGCTCCATCAAGCAGCTTACATAGATTCACAGTGCTTTTCCCTTAATTTAAAACATTACCCTGTGTATGAAATATGCCCAAAGATATCAAAGGCAGTGCCAAAATAGAAAACTGTAATTGCATTAAATGGTTTCTGAAAGTGGTGATTTGCCCGTGTTCTGTAATTTACCTCTGAGAACTGAGCACAGAATCACTGACCTGTTTTGTCACCGTGCCAGTGAAGGACCACTTTACTCACACAAGTAATTTCTAGAAGCAAAATTACAGATAAGTTTTCTAGAGCAGCCCCTTTGAAAAGAACGGCCCTCTGATTTAAAGCTATTTAGTGGAATAATGCATCAAACCTGCAAAATGTAGTATAACAGCCCTTGGGACTAGCAAAGTCTGCCATAAACACAGACACACCACAGACACACCTGTGCACCCCAACAAGTAATGGCTGGTCTGTTGCCAAGGCATGTCAGGGATTATAACCAGAGAAGGGCTTCCACATGGCAAAATTAATCTGGTTTTCCAGCTCTGTCAGCTCCTATAATGCAAGGCATTCTCCCTGCAAACACTGCCTCAAGAATAATAATATTTCAAAAGGAAACATCCCCAGACATCTGTGATGGTGGGCACCAAATAGAGCACAATAAAGTGCACAGAGGACTAGTAAACTTGCTGCCTCTCAAATGGTTGTATCCATTCTTTCTTCCTTCATCAGTAATAGGGAATGCCTGGGAGAGGCTACACTGAATTTAAATTCTCCCTTCAAACCAATTTTCTAGCCTTTCTAAATACCGTGTTGCAGTGTTCACATCCTGAATTTGCAGGCAGATGGGATTATGCTAAAGTGCAGAGAAAGATTTGCCCAAATTCATCAGGATGAAAGCCTCACAGAAAACCCTATGAAGAAAATGTATATTATTAATTGATATCTCTGGAAAATACAGCTGCTTGTACAGCATTTGAATAACTTGTGACTACTTACTTTGCAGCTTTACCAGTTCTGAGAATCCAGTTTGGTATCTGCAGATGTGGGTACAAAGGAAGTAGGGAGAAAAGGGTGAAGAGAAAGTGGGAGGATGATGTTAAAGGGGAAGAAACATCTGCTCCAAGCAGGGAATTTTAAAGGGCGTTCATTTTTTGAGTTTGGTGTAAATACCTCAAAGTCTTTCTTGAAGAGCAGTCCTACCAGCAGAAAGCCAAGGTACTGGAGAGAAAGGATGACGTGCAGAATAGGGAAACATATCAAGTGCTGAGATGTTAATATTTGAACCAGGCACTCCTTGATAAAGACTTTATTTGTCCTCATACTTGTGGTTTAGCCAAAAGCACTTCTACCCTGAGCACATGCACAGATGAAATCAGTCCCCAACCCTCCAACACATCCACACCAAAATTTAACGTTCTCTCCACCTCCCACTGCCACTCAGATCTCCTAATCCAGTTGTAACACCTGTTGTCCTGTCCCCTGACTGGGATGTTGCTTTCCCTCTCCCCCATCTTTTGCACATGGTGCCATTAGTGCACCATGGTGACTTATCCCACAGCCTCATTTGAAGGCTTTCTCCTCAGGCTGGACAAGTGGGACTCACCTGGCTAGGGAGCATCGAGGGGCTGCCTAAATCCAATTCTTTTAAGATTCTCTACCAACTAACACCTAGGAGAGGTTCATACAAGTTTTGCAGAAGAAACATTGCCCAAGCTAGAGATTCTCTTTCACCTAAAGGTGGGCTCTATCCACAGTGCTACCTTCCCAGCACTTCCATGGGGAGGAAACAAGGATCACATCCGTATGCCCAGCAGAGCCATCATGTCAGGGACATGAAAATTACGTGCCTATGGCACAGGTTGCCCAGAGAAGCTGTGGCTGCCCCATCTCTGGAAGTGTCCAAGGCCAGGTTGGATGGGGCTCTGAGCAACCTGATCCAGTGGAAGATGTCCCTGCCCATGGCAGGGGGTTGGAATGAGATCATCTTTAAGGTCCCTTTCTAACCCAGGCCATTCTGGGATCCTGTGATTCTACCTACGCACACCTACACACACACTACACACCCTCAGGTGCACCTGACTGAGGACACCTTAGGGGCAACCAGTCTTTTCACAGATACTCCCTCTTGGGCCAGCCCTATGACTGACAGTGAGCAGCAGCATCACCAAAATAAATACAAAATGCTCAGATGTGGAGAGATGCACACCCGCCTCAAGGCTTAATCTGCCCACAGCCCCCTTGCACCTCTGTGGCAGTGGGACTCCGTGTGTCTCCCCACAGGAGACAGGGACCCCAAAAATGTGCCTCACGGGGTGACTCCTTTTTTTATTTCTCCATGTGTTGACTAAATAACAGTGCCATTGTGGCAGATGGTGTGGAAACCATGGGAAGCCGAGAAGACACCGAAAGGGTTAAAGGCAAATCCGTGCCCCCGCCACTTGGTTAATTCCTCACAGCCTGATCCCGTGTTGAGACGATTCAGGCCAGAGAGAGAGACTGCCACAGTCCCCAGGAGAGACCCCAGGGAAAAGACTCGTATTTCCTGTTCAGGAGGATTAAGTACAAGGCCATTGAAAAAAATCACAGCAAACATCTGGATGTGAGCACTCCATCTATCAAGCCCTAATCCATGAAGTTATTCATTAATGAATTCAGCGAATTCACACTGTTCTATATATAGGGCTGCTGGCTTGTAGGTGCTTTACATCTCTATCAACAGGTTTTTATTTTTTTGTACGAAGCAATTTGCTGTATTCTGCTTTTGCTTGATTGTTTAGAGTAATTCTTTTGCCTTTTTTCAAAAAAAATCCCCACACAGCCATATTTTCTGATAACATATAAAAATCCAATAGTTAAAACCCAACGACGTTCCTGCCTTTGCTTTGCAATTTTAAGCCCAACTTCCTCTGGAAACTTTCCATCACACAGGGATGGAAAAAACATTAAATAGTAATTGATTTTCTTTTCTGTATTTTGTTTTGATTAAAATGAGAATCCCTCTCATTTATCTTCAGACAGAAAGTAAGCATTGAGTAAATGGTCTGGTTAATTCAAAAGTAATTTGATCAGAACATCCATAATTTACATTGACTGGAACAGCAGGAAAGATGCTGAGCACTAGCAGACATCAAGCTTATTCATTTAAACAGACTTCTTCCATTATGCTTTACATCTTGTTCATGTAAACTACTCTAAGAACTGTAATGACCCACATTTTATAAGGGGGAGACTTAGACACAACTGTGCCCTTAAATGTCTTCTGTTAAGCTTGAGTAACACCCCAGCCTGCTCACAGCAAACCAGACCGTGGAGCTGAGCGTGTTGTTTTCCACACAGCTGTGCCAGCTTGTTTCCAGAGAATTCTGCAGGCTTTGTTATTGATACTGGGGGAATCAGCATTTGGCCCAGAGGTTTTTACAAATCCAGCTGCGACAGGATGTTTTCAATTCATCCTCAAAGCTTTGAACTCTGCCAGAGAGCATGAGCCATCCAAACTTGCAATTTATAATTCCCAGCCCTTTCGACTTCCAGTGCTTTGCTGTGGTGTAATCTTAAACTCCAGGGACTTGATCTCAGAGGAGAAATCCCATTCTGTGCCTTTATTTCCTGTTAAATTCCAGGAGCACATACCTGTACTCTCAAGTTTTTGCTCTTGTTACAACAGGATGGCCCAGGTGGACAGCTCCAACTGTGGCAACCCAATTTAAAACAGAACGAAGACAAGGAAGTGAACTCTGAAGGAATTAGGTATCAAAACCTGCAGAGCCACTCAGATACACCAACCCAATTTTATCTTCCCTGCTAGTGCAAATACTCTCACCAGTGAATTTTGCTTGCATCACTGTTTCTGTAAGGGTTGTACTCCACACCAGTGCCTATTCCTCTGTGGTGTTTCTGGGCAAACTTAATCCCTCCTTCTCAGTCAACTGAAAATACTTCATTTTCATCCTATGCCATTGAAGTGACACTGACAAAAAGCTCTTACAAATTCAAAAATGCAATATCAGGCCCCTCATTCAGGCTGTGAGGAAGAGGGACAGGAATAGGTAGACCAAAGTTTGCATGTCTAGGACAAATATTGTCAGTGGTGTCTGATTCAGGTGACCAGTCACTTATTTCAAGTTGTCAGGTGACAAATTCACACTTCTGTATTTTGTTACCAGCTATGTGGTCAGTCACACTCCAGAATCCATTGCAGGAAGCTCTGTCATACACACATACAAATCCAGCTGCATAGGCTGCTTTAAAAAAAAAAAAAAAACAAAACCCAAAAACAAACAAAAAACCCTAGATGGCATGTTTACAAATTTATACATTTTAAGAAGGAGCGGATTTGCAAAAGCGTTGAGTAATCTCATTCAAATTTCCTGCTCATTTCTAATCTTTAAGCAGTTGTGAATTATGAATGAATCAAGGAAAATCAAAATATGCGATGCTTACTCTGGTATAAAATTATTAGTGAAGCCCTTGAAATTAGTAACTGCAATCTGAAAAAGTTTATGTGAAGGGAAACTGAGGCTGGGACCTACTCATGAACCCCTCATGTACATGAAAAAGAGCATTAGATTGCTTGGTAAGCACAGGTAATTCACCCAGCTGCAGGAAATTATGCTCTACCATGAAATTAGAGGGCAAAATGTACAATGGGTTAAGCAGGAGAGGGTTGTAAATGAGTATTTAAGGGGACAGGAGTAATGAAACAGCTTTATTTGCACCGAGTCTTCAGCACTGGAGAGGCCCCAGGGGAAGGCCCCAAAATGAGCACAGTATGAGAGATACACTGCAGGTCTTTTTTTCCTGCCTTTCCAACCAAAGGAAAGAATGAAGAACCCACCCAGAGGTTCACTACTTAAAATCCTAACAAAAGTAGCATTCCAGTATGCAAAAGCAGGACTATTTATTTAGTAATTAGCACAGAAAAATATTTGACAGGGAGAAAAACAGCTTACACAGATGTAAAAATAAGCCCTGCTCTGCTTTCCATACTCACCAGTGACAATCAGAAGAAAGACTATTCCTCTCCTTCAAGAGCTTTGTGTTTCAACTGTGAAAATATCACTACTCTATAATACTAGTTTTAATCAAAAAAGCAGAGTGCAACAAATAAATATTTAAAATCTGAATTTAGGTTTTTCAAGCGCTGCCACGTCAAAACTTTAATGGTATTTAACTGTCTGAAGATGAATGTAAGTTCAAAATCCTAGCTGTAATGGATTTAGGAGCAAAAAAGTAGCCAGTGAATGATGTGTTAAAGTCAGTGGAGCTCTTTAGCTTTGCACTAGGCAATATGAATTTACTTTATATATTTTGAATTAATACAAATATTAGGTAATGAATGTGGCTGCTTACGGTGCTGTTAAGCTCTTTATGTTTGATAAGAAGCAAAATTTTAAAATAATAATACTAAAAATAACAAAAAAAAAGAGGAAAAATGTCTTGAATAGGGAACCTCAGTCTATTCTTTCTAGTAAAATTATGGCACCTGTAAGGAGCAATACCAAGTAGTCTTCATTCATTAAAAGTTTTCCATTGCTATGAGAGCAACCAAAGGCAAATAAGCATTTCAGAAAATGGTACCTGGTGGTTCTTCCTGCACTTCCTTAGGATGAAAGTGCTAAAAATGCCTTCTTTCACTTCAGGACAGTGAAGGCACTTTGTCCAGCCAGACAACATAATGTCTGACTTTCTTCATGCTCGTGCTTATATAAAGTTAAATCATCAGGGTCATGTAGCTGTAATTCAGCCCAGTCCTAGCAGGAGCTTTGGGATGCAGTGTACAGGTGAGTGCATGCTGCAGTCCCAGTGAGTTCCTGGCTACTTGGACATTGCTTGGACAAGGCTGGAGGCACGTGGCCCTGCCTGATCTAGAGCAGCAAGCTGAAACAGATTTATTCATGTAAAGAAACCCTCTACAACCTAAGAAGTGAGACAAGGGAGTCGTGGTTGGATGCCAGACTTTGGAAACTGATGGAAGGCAAAAAGACCTTCCTGTGCTAATTTCAAAAAGCCTCCTATGCTGGGGACTACTTGGCTTAGCTTTACCTCAGCTTTATCAAACAAGCTCCTCAATACCTTAATCCCTGGCTTTGTCATTTCTTTTCTCTCCCTAACTTGAGGTATTTGAAGGAAGGACACGAGCCTCACACACACTCCCCAGAACACATTTTCTTCTTGCAATGACATCACAAGCAGCAGAGAATGTGCAAGTTCCTCAGCCTGTGCCCAGTGTCCCCTTTGATTTTCTTTAAGTGAGCTTCTCCTGCTTCCCCCTAACGTAGGTGTGGTAGTAGAAGTGCAGGAAGAGAGCCATGAGGCTGAGGATGTAGAGGAAGACTGCAGTGTTGAAGCCATCTGGGAACGGGCATTCTGTGAAGAGGTTGTAGGAAGAATGAGCAGCAATGGCCACAAACTGGCACTGGAAGAGGGGGGGAAAAGAAGCAGCCAGATTAGGGAACCTACCTGAGATATAGCTCAAGTGACCATCAGGGCCACCACAACAACTTCCACAACATCCTCGTAGTGCCCTCAACCCAGAGCCTCTGCCTGCCTCTCCTGACATCCCTGGAAAACTTGCCTTTCAAGCCCAACAGTGTTTTCCCAACATGGAAGGGTGTCAAGTGTCCATCCAACACTGAGGCTTGCCCACTGCTGCAGGGGTCAGGTTTGGAATCCAGCCTCTCCTGCAAGGAGCAGATCGCTGCCCTTGTGCCACTCCTCTGCCATGGACCAGTAACTGAGATCCTGGAATATGGAAACTAGAGGTTTCCTCCCCATTGGTAATCAGATTATTATACTCATGAAGATTTTGATTTGCATTTTAGCTTGCAGAGAGGAATTACAGATAGTACCTTTATTCATTTAAACATTAATCCTCTTTATTTTTTTTTGGTATATTACTAAGTGACCTGTCTCAATACCATGAAGAAATGAGTTCTACCTATCAAAAGGATGTTAAATAAAAATTTATTTCCTGTGCTATAATTCGTATAACAAATACTTTTTCATTTTTTGCAATGCTTTTTTGTTCTGCTTTGCCATTCAGGATAAGTAAGAATTCTGGACCAGCCTTCACTGCACCACTGTTTTATACATACATATGTATATGTATGTCCCTATTCCTCTTCTCTGGTAATTGCACACTTTTTGTTTGCATAACTCTCCTACAATCACTGCCCTTGTCTGGGGCATTTATGGTGAACCTTTGAAAAAACAAAGGGTTTTCAAGATTTGTCACCTCTTCAGAGCTGAGGGAAAGAAAATCCAAAGGGATTCTCTGCAGAAAGAGTCAAACTGACATATTTCTCTTTAACTCACCTGTTTGCTGACAGTTAGACACACCCCTCCTTTCTGAAGGAACTGAATGAAGGCTCCTGATCTCCTGCTCTACTGAGAATCCAAAGTTTCCCCAAGTTACTGCCCCACACCTCCCAAAATCAAGCTGAGTTTCCAGGGCTCCAAAGAGGAAATCTAACAGGGATACATGTAATTGAAAAACCACAGGGTTAACTTTTTTTCCTCTCCTTCCCATTACAAAGCCGGGGCTCATTATTTGGTCACTGAAGGGGCTCTTGTGAGTTTTCTGAAATTCAGATATTCTGAAATTCAAATACCTGCCATAGTGGTACATCAGGACACCCAAGGTCGTGGTGATTTCTGTGGGCAGCAAACGAAGGCTTGGGCAGGGTCCATCACACCCAGCACAGGGAAAGGTAGAGATGAACACATGGAACTAATTACCAGCTGCAGGATGGTCAGGTAGCGCTTCCACCACAGGTAACGGTGCATCCGTGGTCCCAGGCTGGCCAGGGCATAGTAGCCATACATGAAGATGTGGACAAAGGAATTCAGCATCCCAATAAAGAAGGCTGAGGAGCGAAGAAGTGAGGATGAACAAGACGCACAACCCATGCAAGACCAACCCTGTGAAGAGCTCACAGCCACTGTGATGATGCTTTCAAAAAACATCACATCACCCCTATGCATGAACCTTCAGTCTAGGCTTTGTCTTGGAAGCATGCCCTCCTCTTCCTTCTCCTTTCATCATATAGAATCACAGAATCAGGGAATGGTTTGGATTGGAAGGAACCTTAAAGACCATCTAGTTCCATCCCCCCTGCCATGGGCAGGGACACCTTCCACTAGACCAGGTTGTTCAAAGCCCTGTCCAACTTGGCCTTGAATACTCTTAGGGTTGGGGCATCCAAATACATCCAGCCCATATCTAGACTTTGGAGACAGAGAAGAGCTCTTAAGGCAGAGGAGAGAATTTTTTATCTTCTGACCTAAGCATTTCATGACACTCCAGTGTCATGCAGCCGAAATGCCTTCCCAAAAAGGAACACCCCAACCTCTTTTACAGGCCCTACTTAGTACTCAGATGCTTCTCTTCCAGTGGAGCAAACAGGAGAAGAATTGTTGGTCCAGATCAGAAAGGGACAAAATCAGAGCAGTAAATGAAATGGAGAGCCAGAACCTGGGCTGCTGCACCAGGACCTCTGAGTGGGAAGCAAGGTTGTGCTGTTCAGGGATGAGACACACGTAGACCTTGTGTTGGACATTATTTCTCCTGTTTGGACACATTCTGTTGGCACATTCTCATTCTGGATGAGGCAGTGAATGTAGCAGTCTGAATAACCCGAAGAGCCAAGCAGATGGTATCATCTCAAATGTACATGTTTTTCACACCTTTGGAACTAGGTGAGCTTCCTACCTGCCAGTCAGCCCATCTGCACAGTTAATGCTACCTCCACAGCCCAAAAAAGCCCTGAAACACTAGGTTTTCTTACATACCTTGTCCTCCAGGCACGTATTTGACCCCAGACCACCAGTTGAACAGCATAGTGCCATGATGGTACACGTGCAGGAAAGTCACCTGCTCTTGTTTCTTGCGCAGAATAAAGAAAACCTGGAAGAAGCCAGACAGAGGAAAACCTTGAATCAATGTGTTTAGATGAAATATTTCACAATAAAAAGTT
Source organism: Pachyramphus minor (assembly GCA_013397135.1). NCBI lineage: Eukaryota > Metazoa > Chordata > Aves > Passeriformes > Tyrannidae > Pachyramphus > Pachyramphus minor. Next base: position 134,418 of record VYXB01009883.1, on the reverse strand, counting down.
ATAAAAATAGCCAATGGTGATTCTCAGTCTCCCAAAAGCATTTCCTCTGCTGTTGATAAAAACTGGTGAAAATTAACACATGCAATAGAACTTATCTAGAATCGGGGGGAAACTGGAAAGCAGAATTTCTCCCACAGAGCTACGATTTTTGTCTTTGGATTCAGGTCCCAAAGTCCAAAGAGGACACATCTGAGACTCTAATTTAGCTTCTATACAATTTGCAGCTGCTTGGGTCTGGTGGGTTTAAGGTCATAGGTTAGACAGGTTGTTCAAAGCCCCAATGCTCCAAAGAAAAAGCACTGTGCTGGATGCCCAAACCTTTCTGGAATTTGAATGAGTAAAGAGAATGGTTTGGCCAGATGAATATGTGTCAGGTCACTGTATTTCAGCATGCACATGCCTACACACACATAACAAAAAGTGAATCTGCTTTTCAGGGACTTAGGACTGTCGAAAAGATGCTTTTGTTGCTGATGGAAACAGAGTGAGGAATGGCCAAACCACTGCCTAGGAGGGCTCCGGGTGCTGATTCACATTTCAGACAGTGTGTTGTCCCCAGAGAGCACTAAACTGTGAAGATTTAGGCTAGGACACAGCTTTCTTCTGCTGAGCAAGCAGGGAGGTGGGACTCCCTTGTTAGTTCAGTCAGTTAGTTCATTTATGAAGTGGTACTTCCTTCAGGTGAGCTTTCAGTGTCACATGGGACACAAACCTTTAGTGCACAGCTTTGGGACAATCTGTGGCAGCAAAGGACACACTGTCCGCTTGCAGTTTCTTTACTGCCCAACTAACCACTATTAAACCACTGCTGCCAGACAGGCAGTGGCACAGCAGCTAAGATTTTGGGGAACCCCCTGGCAACAGCCAAGGTGAAAACCTCTCCCTTAGCACTGTGCCCACCCACAGGAAGAGTGCTGGGGAGCGAGGATGTGCAGCCACTGGGATGGAGACAGGCAAATCGGACAGCAGCAACTCCTTCCTGGAAAGAAGTTTTTGAGGAAGCCTTGCAGCACAGTATCCAGAGGTGCTGCTGGGCTCTCACAGGCCAAACGCTGTCAAAAAGCACCCTGCAGAAGCTGAGCCCTCTTGTTTAATAGCGTCAGCCTCCATTCCTACAAACAGGCAGAGCACAACACGCGAAATCACCTCCTACTGAAAAGCACCAAGCAAATCAATACAGGGTCAGCCGAGGACATTAACTTTTGGCACCCTGCCCCTTTCTGACAAGGAAGTGACTTATTTCCAGCACCAATCCCGCTATGGAGCCGTCCTTACCGTATCCAGCAGCTCGATGACTTTGGAGAAGAAGAACCACCAACACACTCTTGCCATCTGCTGGGCAGCACAAGGAACCGCGGTTAGACCTTTATCCAAAATCAACATATTTTCTACCATGCACTGTGAGAACCCTGCCCACTCGGGAACAGGAAAAATTAAGGAGTTCTTTTGGGCTTTTTGTTTGTTTGGTTTTGCCTGATATCTGTTTTTGCAAATATCTGAAAAGCTGAAAAGATAATATCCAAGCTTGCATCTGTTCAAAGCCTGGTTACATCTGGAAGCAAAGCATAGTGGCTCCAAATTCTAAACAAAAAAAACTCATGCAGCATTTTGGAAAGCTGAAGCTGGTGTGACCCAACCCCCCTGTGATGACCGGACAAGGAATTAATTTTAGCCAAATCCCTGTGCTAAAAAAGAAATGTTGAGTAAGATTTATGTCATGCAAAGTTGAGGATATAAAAATTGGTTTTCTTGTTAAAAGCGATCACCCAGAATCCTTACAATTGATGCAATGAGTCACATATATTTCAGAGTTAATTTGAAATATCTATAATAAAGATCTATCTTCAGAATGTAAGATCAACCTCTCTGCAGTGATCGAAGAGCAAACTGAGATGACTGACTGATGATGATTAATTTTAGAGAACTAAAGCGAAAGGCAACAGTTTAAGCAGATAATTTAGTGAAATAGATTCACAAGAAATAAATTGGAGTAAAAGCCTTCTTAGGCATGCAAATGGCACTTTATGAGCAAAATAATCTGCACACCCATGGGAGGGCAGGGCCTAACACAAAGTTTTTATAGAACTGTACCCGCATTCCTAGTTCACTCCTGCTGTAATCCACTGGCTGGCACAGGTAGCTGTAGTTGCCCAAGACTGAAGTTACCAAAAACTGAAACAAAGGAAAAGAAATAGAAATCAGTTTTCTGTTCAAAGCCATCTGTTCCAAAAAGATATGCATATTCATGCTAAGGTAATAGGGCATTAATCTAATTCTCACTGATGGAAAATTCATGTAATTTACACAGCTGAGCAAATAGTAAAAACCTAAACCAAGGTACTTCACACCCTTGTTGGAATCTCAAAAAGGAAATTTGGCCTGGGCATATTTGTAACTCTTTATGTAGTCACTGGAGGGCTCAAAATTACTTCATAAGGAATAGTGAATTCTAGTCCTCAGATGGAGCAATGTTTGCACAAAAAAAAAAAAATTCAATTTGTGTTAACATATCAATTGTGATACAAACTAAAAGGGAATATTTGTCAACATCAAAATGTTTTTGGAACCTATTTGGCTGTGTTCCCTTGAAGAGTTTTTGGTGGCCTAAATAAAAAAAAGGAAAGGCTTGTAGGAAGAAGAAGCACAAAACAATGTCCTCAACATTCCCAGCAGCAGGAAGCCACAGTGTGCTTGGCTTGACTCCTGGAGAGGACTGCCCAAGTCTGGAAAATCATAGAATCATAGAACACCAAGGGGTTGGAAGGGCCCTTAGAGATCATCCAGCCCCAACACCCCTGTCGTGAGCAGGGACACCTCCCACTAGAACAGTGTTTCTCCGACTCAGAGATGAGCCCCCTCACCAGCCAGTCACGAAACAAAATGAGGTTCCACGCCCTCCATACACTCTGTGTCTAATGGGGAGATCTCAACTTTCAGCTCATTCATTCAGGAACCTTTCAGTGTTAATTTTTGTGAATGACAGGAAGATTGAGAAACAGGAGGGAACGTGGTACAGCAGAGCAATACTGCTCCTCTTGTGGCAAAACACGGACACGTCCAAGTCAGCTCCCACTCCCTCCATTAAAGTCCACCAGCAAAAGCTGTTTCAAATGGTTCTGGCTTTCAGACCCTTCCCAGGTGCTTGCCTAGGGGCTAAATGCTGTCTCCTCACCTCGTAAAACATGTAGCTTGACAATGCCATCATGGCTAGATTGTAGGCCACCAGCAGGCCCCTCAGCTCCAGGGGTCTCCGCTGCCGCATGAAGAGGGGCCCCAGTGCCACGACGAGGAGGTAGGAGGCAAAGACAAGTGTGACTGGAAGTGGAGAGTAGACCAGTGGCCATGGGTCTGTCCTTGGATCTGAAAAGCAAAACACACAGATAAAGCTGGCACATCCCACACACTGCAGGGCAGATATCTTTATTTACCTCCCTTCAGCACACTCCCTGGTAAACAGAAAGTTCGTATCTCATGTGTCTTTACAAAGCTGTGCCACAATCCTTCTCCTGCCCTGGAGTTCCACGTGCCAGACTCTGCCAAAAGGCTTTAGCACAACACTGGGGTTGGGACTGCAGTACTGGAAGACAGAACTTTCCTGTGATGAGCTGGAGCCCTCCCCAAAGTGCAAGACTGTCTCATACCCAGGCAAGAGAAGCAGTCCAAGGCACCATGCAGGGATGCACAGAACCAACCAAACCCACAGTGGCTTTTTAGGAATATAAATCTTTCCTGCTTTTCCCATTATTTCCTTTCTGCCACACAATCCTGAAGACCTCTGAAATTCTCCTGACCTTCATTTTTGTACCTGCATTCACTGGGAAATGACATTCAAACTCTTATCTCTGCTAAAACAGCTCTTCAGTCCTACAGGAAAGGGAAACTCAATGGACTTTCTGTCATGCCACCTCCTCCTAATGCTGCCTCATCACCCACAGAAGTGCAAGATACGTTTTATTTGCAAAAGCATTCCAGTTCCCGTTCAAGCTTTCCTCTCCTGTTCCCATTGTGGTCACTGCTCTGCTAAACTTCCTCAGCATCTCCCTTTGCATTCTGACCTGCCATTCCCAAGCTCCAGACCCCTCACACTGTTTTAGCCCCAGGTTCCTTGTGGAAATCCTCTATTGAATTTTAGTCATTGGCTCAATGGTGATTCCTTCTTTTAAATTCTACATCTGTCCACACAACCTAAACCTTCCAGTTCTTTGCCATGGCTGTAAAGAGCTGTGTCAGGAGCTCTTTGACATTCCATTTCTGTATTTAACAGTTTGCCAGTAGTCCTAAATCCCAGTTTATGGTCTCTCCTGAAATTCAAATCCTGAAACATTTACAGCCCGAGAATCATGCCCCACATCCTCCTCTTGCCAAAGCCACCATGCAGACCTGCCATTCTACCTTAATGGTATTCTGTGGCTTTTCCTTACATCCAGGGACCCAACAGAGCCCTTTGGGACCAAACTGGATAGGCAGAACCTCTAGCTATTGAATATTTGAAGTCCCCTCACTGCAAAATGTCAAATGTCAAGCCTCTGAGGACTGGTTTCTGTCAATATTTCATTTGATAATGGGTTTTACTGGCATCACAAAGAGTTTAAACCTCAAAATATTAACTCTTTGGTCTAATAAGCTTTCCCATGGCACATGAATATGCACCTCCTTTACTATTCCAGACCAAACAGGCAATCCTGAGCACATATTGCTCCTTGTCCTGTCAGAGCTCATTGTGCTTTGAACATAAAGCTGCTGAGACAGGGGAAATCCCCCATTCTTTCATTCCTTTCTTTGATCCAGCTGGAGTGTCCCTAGGATATATTTAAAGACTTAAGGGAAGATTGTCATCATGGAGAAATCTGCCAGGTGAGAAAAATGTGGGTTCCTACGAGGATCATGTTCCCTCTAGTTTTGTTCCTGATCATGGTATTTATGCAAAAATTCCTGTTTAAACCAGCATTTCTACCTACCTCCACTTTCAAGAACCCAGTTGTAGAATTCCTGAGTTTTCTGCCAGGTTGAAGCCATCACAAGTTCTGAAAAGAAATTAGAATTAGCATCCCTAAGATCATATTAACCCCATTTATCCTAGCCTTGACTGAGTCTTAAATAAGGAGGCTCCTTAGACAAAGGCTCAGGACCACAGTTAATGGAAAGAAAATAGTTTGCTTTCTAGGAACTGAAATTTTAGACCAGGATCAAAGTCACATTTAAAAAAGGAAGGAAGAGAACCCTGTACAATGATTAGCTATTTAACTTCCAGGTTTTATCTATTTAATAAAAAAATAATAATTTATTATTTAATTTCTAGATTTTTATGTTTTGTTGAGGTTTCACCTCTAAAAAATACTCTGAGTAGATGCCTGTGAACCACCAGAGCCAGGGGCTTCATGTACCATGCTGGGAAATCAGTCACATGGTATTTTGTGTAAAGCATTCTGGTCAAAACTTTCTCATGAGGACACACACCAGGTGGCATGACTGCATCCTTCTGCAGGTTTGCAGAATATCCTTGGATATTCCCAATGCTAGAAGGTACTTAGGGATTAATTCAGTACTGCTGCAGCTCCAGAGGTGTTAACAGAGCTACATTTGTTGCTTTCTGAGGTCCAGCTTATACATTAACTTTATCTTGTATATATTCTACAATATATTATATTAAAGTAGAATACTCATATATATAATGATGCTCCTCCTCTTCCCTTCTTTCCTTTAGCAGGGAGATATTTTCAATGGCACTTGGAAGTTCGCCTAGAAAATACTTTACTGCAGTTACTTTCAACAGCTCATGTTATCTGATCCAGTTCTCTCCATTAGCAAATACACAGGACCAGGTCCCTCCCAGTCTCATCTCCTGCTGGTGTTGAGAAAAGCACATTTTCTCCCCTGACTTCTCCTGGGCTGTACCGTGTCCCTGCACACACAGGTGACAGGCTTGTCCAAATTTCTCTTTCCGAATTTCTCTCCTGCAGCCAATCATTGCAGTCAAACCCCTTTTTGGTTTCCCTGAGACACCCAGCAGGTCTCATACCCATCCTGACACACAGACACATGCCCTTGTAATCCGGGCAGAATCTGCCAGCACTGAGATTACTCGGTGATTATCAGCTGGCAGAGAGTCAATCCAGCAGGGATTTCATACGGTTAAATGCCCTCAAACAATCCATACACATTCCAGCTCACTCCACTCATTTTCCCTCCCTCCCAAACAATCGGGAAAACCCAGGAAGAAGGAACAGACTCACCCCAGCAGTGCAGCTGGCTCTGAGCATCCCTCTCCTCAGGGGTGTCCTCGGGATGTAGCCGCTGGTCGCCTCTCTCCGGGTGCACGTAGAGGCAGCAAAACAAGGAGCTGCAGACACTGTGCTCAGCTTTCTTCTCCACAAGTGAGGTGAGCACATCACCTGCTGGGTCCCACACAGCTGTGGTGGATCTTCATGCCTCCTGGGCATGGATCTCCGTGACTCTTATTCAAGTGTCCCAGCAGTAGCCACCAAAACCCCACTGCGAGCTGCGGGCACTGTGGTGTTGTCTCGTAACTTTGCCAGAGCAGAGGTTACATCACATACTCCTCCCCCACCCTCTCCTGCCTCTCCCCACATGATCTCTCAGATTAGGGGACTGGTAAAAGGAAGGAATAGAATGCGGAAGAGGACTGGGATTCCACAGGAGGGAACTGCTGACCTTTAGTGTCACGCTTGGGAGCCTGGCCAAGTGGGAACCAGGCCAGCGTTTCTTCGGCAGGTTTCTTCAGGACATGCCATGACAGCTTTGCAAACAGTAAAAGACGAGGGATCATGCCTGGAAACTGGCCTGTTTGGAGCACTCCTTCAGCCCATCACAAGGGGCTTGTCAACAAGCCTTTTGTGTGCTCAAAATATGTGCAAACCACCAAATGAGGGAGCAGAGAACACTCTCACTCACTCACTCACTCACTCACTCACTCACTCACTCAGGGCAGGCAGAGAAAACTCAGCTGGAGTCACCCCTCATATCCAGGGTGATTAAGGGTGAAGGTTTTGAGTTTTGGGGGCCAGAAGGGCAATCCAGTTTAGGGAAAGATTTGACTGGCCTTTGGTGTCATATTGTTGATCCAGGGTTTTGTTGGTTCCGGTTCAGGGAGACAATGATGGTGAATTTTACATACTTTTTTTTTTTCCCCTGAGCTTCCTAAAAAGTTTAAGTTTTTTAATAGCTCATTAACCAACAGGTTTCACTTCTATAGTGTTGGTGCCCCAGTCCAGTGATTTATCTGTGTGAATCAGGGGAAGTAATAAATCAGACCAGCCCTTTCTATCTGTTACGTGTAGATGGGACTGTATTTTATTGTATCTACCTCGTAACTTCAAGTAATGTTTGCTGAGCTATTTATATTGATCTATAAGACTCAGAATTACAGACACAAACTTTTCCATCAAACTTCTTTTTTACCCTGGTGAAAAAAAAAAAATCAGCTGAAGTGAATTTTCACCAGTGTCATTTGGGGCAAAGTATTTTATTGTTCACATAAACTGGATTTTTTTTTTTAAATACCTTGAAGCATATTTCATGTTTTAAAACCTGCCCTGTCCCTGAAGTATTCCCAGTGGTGCTGTTGCAGATGTTCACTAGCCTGGCTGGCAGATGGAGAGATGACATCAGTAATGTGGTACTTTTACACTCTAGGAATGAGTGTCCTTTGATGAATGACAGTACAACTGTGAGGGCAGCTCTGCAGGGACCACACACAAAAGCCTCAGGGCTTTCAGTTTCAGCAAAAACTCAACAGAAAAGAAAAAAAAAAAAATGCTCCTTCACTGGAATACTATTAGGGGAGCTCTGAATGCCAAAGTGAATTGGGTTTTTCATTCGGTGACTTGTCAAGAAAAAAGGGAATTGCAGGAACATGGATTACAGCCATAATAATAGGCAACTCCATGGTGCAAAGTATTGTTAAAGTTCAGAAAACTCCATCAGAAATTTAGAAGTTGGCATATTTTAGCTAATTTGAAACCTGCCTCTGTCCTGCATATATTATAGGTGTTTGCCATGAAATCATTACCAATAACAAATACAACACTAAAACCATTCTGAGGGCTTCTAGACAAGGCAGTTTTTGCTATTTGGTCCTCTGTGTTTGCTGTGGCTTTCAACCAAAACTGTACTAAAAGCACAGATTAGCAAAACAGACCTGCTTCAATACTTGAGAAAGTCAAGGAGGAAGGGGTCAGGCTCATCTTGATATCCAGGCTATGTCAAAGAATCATAGAATCATAGAATATACTGAATTGGAAGGGACACAGAAGGATCATCAAGCCCAACTCCTGGCCCTGTGCAGGACAGCCCAAGGATACCACCATGTGCCTGAAAGTGTTGTCCACACACTCCTCGAGCTCTGTCAGCCTTGGTGCTGTGCCCACTGCCCTGGGGAGCCTGTTCAGTGCCCACCCACCCTCTGGGGGAAGAACTCCTTGCTGATAGTGTGGTGATACTCAACACCATAGCAGAGACTTAGGAGATTACAGAATCATGGAATGGCCTGGGTTGGAAGGAACCTTAAAGATCATCCAGTTCCAAACTAAAAAGTTTCATCTAATACAAATAAAATTGCTTGAAAAATGAGAACTGCTTCTTGCTGTTAATCAAGCTGTTACAGCGAATTTAAGACATCATTTTTTACTTTTTCAGTCTTTAACCCATTAGTGTGTTATTATTTCAGTTATCCACAGAATCCAGGATGAGTCCCACAGGGTAGGATGGTCTCAGACCCAATATCCCATTTACGTTTTCTTCTGCGGTGTTATAAAGGTGTAAGGTGTGTGTATACAACACCAACAGGAATATCTTAGTTAAGGCACCACAACCTCAAGCACCAGCACCCATTTAAAGATTTGAAGTGTCCTGCTACCTTCCAAAAGCTCCATATACCTGGCCCTTGGAAAACCTGAATGCCATCGAATTTCCTTCCTGTGTGATTTAACTGAACCAAACATCTCAAGTGTTTTATGCCTGCAGACATTCATATTGATATGCAGATATTTGAAGTGATTTAATTATTTGAAATAATTTAACCTCTGTATGAAATTGGCTTCAATGAGGTGTAAATGCCAGAGCTGTGGATGCTACAGGACAGGAAGGAAGGTAAAAACCACACAAATCTCTTATTCAGCTCATGCCTACATCTGCCCTCTTGCTAAACAAGGTCTACAGCCACTTATGGGATAATGGACTTCCCAGTCATGAGAAGTTCAAGGGCAGGATCAGATGGTCAACACTACCAGCAGATGCAGCACTGCCTTGCTCCTTGGCAAGACTGTCCTCCAGAGAAAGCTCTGAACTTCTGGAATGGCATTTTCACGAGGACATTTGTCAAGGGAGGTTCGTGTGATGTCCCCCTACTTCATTTTAACACTCACATCAGCTTTTGATCGCCAACAAGAGAAACAAACAACAGCTGGTTTTATGAGCACTCTCTCAACAAAGGGTGGCACAATAACAGATGTTTCAACAGCAATAGAATTTCCTGCAGAATAATAATTGAATGACTACGTTTGTTTGGCTAATATGCAATTAGCAGCTTGTATGTGTTTCTGGAGAAATACAGTGATTTCAGGAGACAATCAACCATCACTAAAACTCTCAGAAAACCTAATCAAACTCTTTTTGGGTCTAATCCACAAAGCTCTTGTGCCTGAAAAGGTCCAAACTCACATCTATTTAGAGCAAACAGAAGTCCTTAAGATGCACAGTGAAGCAGTCGAAGGAAGAAGCTCCTTCTGGCACAGGGATTCTGTTTCTCCATTGCCTCACTTATGCATCATGCAACCAACTGCACAGACCTTGGAAGGTTTAGAACAGCTTACAGCAAGAAAGATTTGGCAGAGGTACCGAGCAGCCTGTCCCTATGCATAGGACTGCAAGATTACAGCAGCTCTTGTGTAAATTATGGTCCTAAAAACTGGAATGTTAATTTTACCAGCATAGATTTTTTCTTCCGCATACGAATATATGAAGTTTACTCTGAGGTCTAAAAAAAGTCACTCAGCCTCCCCATGCCTCAGTTCCCAGACCTGTAAAGCAGAAAGAAATCTTGCCTCTCTCCCAGGAGTGAGGTGAAGGTGACCTGCAGTTAGTGGAGAGCCAAATCCAGCGTATTCCACCCATTTGGGTGCAAACTGGATTCTGGCTCTGAGGCTGTTATCTTTGTGACCTTGGGCAAGTGATTTCAAGTGTGAACATCTTACAAGCACCTAAATTTAGCACCTAAATAATTAACTTCTACAATGCTTACAGGAGTTCTAAGGACTGATCCAGCTGCCCAAACATAGGAAGCTATGGGCAGCCAAAGGACAGCCCTTAGGCGTGGTGACAGCAAAGAGGTTTTTATGATAAAATATTGGCCAGACAGGAGAAGCCAAAAGAAAGAGAAGGTGATGATTTAGACAGTAGGTTGGGGGTTATCTCGCTAAGCTTTAAATGCTCAGTTCTGAACTGGTGATTCCAGGACCCAGGAAGAGCCAGACAGAAAAACAGGATCCTCTAGTAACCTACTTATCTACCATAATTCAAAATGTCAGTCCTAGAAAAGGGGTGTCCCCTGGACTTGCACCTCTCTCTCAGTTTGCTATAGAAGGAGTCACTGATGACAAACTGTAAATCAGGGCAATAAAACTGGTGGGAGAAATCCCAATCCAAGGGATTCCAGGAATCCATTGTTCTAGTCCTAGAGCTTTACAAAGAACACAGAATGAACCAGATTGTCCAAGGCCTCTAGTATAAGCAGCATATGGATCTACAAACCCAAACCTCATAGCAACTCCAATATGCCTGAGGCATGGGCAGAACACACATTTAATTCCTGATACAACTAGTGTAGCATCCACAGAATGAGACTACAGTGCTGTGGCTGTTTGATCTGAAATGGTGATCCCTGCCTCTTGTTTTGCCATCTGAAATCAAGGGGAGTATAAAGTCTTTATAAAATTCTCTCTTGGTAATACTTGAATGCTTCAGTCCTTCTGAGAATTTTCCTCTTCCATTTCACTCCCATACAAACCCACCAACAGCACTGAACTGAGAAATTAATTCCGACCAGCTGTTCCCACAGAAGGGAAAGTACATACTGGAACTTGCCACTGAACATCCACTGCCATTGGAGAAGGCATTCTCTCTTCCTTTTACTCTCTCCTACCTTCTGATGTTCCTCCACTCTGTGCACTCAGCTGATCAAACAGGCCAGTCAAACCAGACTTTACTTCAGAAGCTGAAGAGAGATAAATGGGGCACAGATGTTGTGCAGGCCACCTGCAAATGACTGAGGCTCCCACCACAGAAAAGAGGATGCTCTTGTAACTGAAATGCTGCTGTTGAAAGAAAATTATGTGCATTTGGGTTTTACAATCAGATGCTCTGCATTACCACACCAACATCTGTCAGCCTCACGGTGATTTTGAAAGTCTAAGACATCTCTACCTCTTCTTGTTCACCTGGCAGATACCCATGTAATCTCCCTTGTGCAAAGATGTCCCCACTAAATTAGTCTTACCTAAAACTCTCTGTGATGGTACTATGCTTCCATCCCCTTCTGCTTCAGCCCTACACCTGGAGAAACCTCCCCACAGAAATTAGTAAGGCTACTGTCTCACTCCTTCTCATCACCAAATCTTTCACTCTAATTATGCCTGAAAATCCCTGACATGTGGTGGTCAGCAGGCAACTGCCAAACCAGGATGTGATGTCTCCCCAGCTCTTACCACTTTACTTTTTTATTCCCGTTTTGCCTACTCCTGCCTCTACCCTGTCCATGTCTGCAAAGCACTTGATCGTGTCCAACATGCAGCTTGCAAGCTCTGCAGAGTCTGATTCCCCATGCAGTGACTACTGAAGTATTTATGGTAGCAATAAAAAAATGAGGATGCAAAATCCTCTTTGCTCCCTTAATGATCTGGTACATCTGCTCCCAGTGATCTGGAAGCCAAATAGAGCAGATATTTATAGGAGCCAGAAAATGAGCAGTTCGACTTTCCAACTTCTAATGGTGGATTGTGTAGCCAATAGGTGGTACAGAATGTTCTGATCTCTGTCCTCCTGATGCAATTACTGTTTGGAGAACAGCAAAAACCTCCCTGAAATTGCCTCACATTTACAGTGGCAAAAAAGATTCAGTTTTATCATGGCCCATCCTGAATCTCTGTCTATGCACGGCCTTTGTGAAATAGAAGACTTTGCCTTGAGTTAAGGTAACTCAGAACAAATGGCACAGCCACATGGAATCTTTACTGAGGCAGTGTGCCTTCATTCACACTGAAAGAGTGGTGACTTTCCCACTGCAGAGCACTTTGGCTGGATTTTATATATTGCTCTCACAGCAGTGACTGTGTTCAAGTGTTCAAGGTCAGGTTGGATGGGGCTCTGAGCATCCTGGTCTAGTGGAAGGTGTTCCTGACTTGGAACAACAGGATCTTTAAGGTGCCTTCCAACCCAAACCATCCTGGGATTCTGTGAAAAGAGAGTGGAGAAAAAATGCTACTCTCCCTCCATTTACTGCAGAAAAAAGATGAGGTTGTGACTCCAGTTCTAGCAGACTCCTCAGTCAATAACTAGGAGGGCCATGTGCAGTCAAACAGCTGCAGAGCTGCATCATAAAAGTAACTGATGTGAACCCTTGGGAACTCCCTGAGGGGTTAAGAGGCTTAATTACTGTTTACATATGCTTAGAGAACTTCCTATAAAGACAATATGTTCATGGGAAGCATCATTAATATCAGTGCTGCTGCTGGCTAGTACAGTCCTGGTAAAGGTGACAGCAAATTAGCCAGAGTCACATGCAGGAATTCCCTCTGCAAGATGCAGCAGTGGGAAACCTCATGGTTTCCAGGGCCCTGCAATAGCATTACCTACTAGGACAAGTCAACCTACCCTTTAGGCACAGGTCTTGTCATACTTCCAGGCTTTAGGCCAAACCCTTAGGGAGGATATCCTTCATCCTTCCTTCTTAATTACTGTAGGAAGTTTGGAACTGATCCACCGAGGATTGTACAGGCTCCTGGGTTGGTGGGTTTGTCCTTGCTGCCCTTATGGGGCTTTGAGACACAATCTTCTACATCCCAGTATAGGAAAAACACTCCTAATGATAGAGGGTTCTCCTAGCTGGAAGTCAAAAAACTACCCCTCTGAGAGGAAAATGCTGATCTCTGCCACTGGAGGGACAATGGAATACAGAGCAGGCACTGACATTGGAAGGAAAGTCTGCTTCTGACTATGCAGGTCACATACCTGTGTCTCTTTTTTTTGTAAAAAAAAAATTAAAAAATGGAGGGTGTCCAATTTGTCTCCAATTGTCCTTTAGCAGATCAAGGGAGCCTTTCAAATGACTTTCTGCCATGAGGAGATTTAGACAATTAAAATGTGATATAATGACTCTGTAACTTGTAGTGCCCAAACTGATGACATAAAGAAGGCAGACAGAAGAAAAAAGGCCTCCTTTTGTAAAAAAACAAGTCCATTTGGCTCATGGGTTTCCTTAAGACCGAAGAGGTTGTGCACTCAAATTAGAAAAATATGCTGAGCCCCAGGTAGGTGGTTCCAACTCTGTGCTAAGCAGGTAAAGCAGAAGCACAGATTTAAGGGTTTCCTGCTGCTCCTTGCAAAAGCATATCCAAAGGTATGCATGCAGGACTCTGATAGTGCCAGCACAAGTAGTCATCAGGCTGGTGTGTGCAGTGCCAGAATGGCCCTCAACATAATTCATCACTAGGCCTTTCCCACCCTGCTTTTAAATGTGTTCACTTTGGGATTTCACAGCCTCATCTGCCCAGCCCCAGGAGCAACATCCCAGCCAAAAACACAGCTGCCACAGTCAAAGGTGGTGAGAGAAGGGCTGAATGTCACATCTGAGTGCTTGCAGTCATATCCTGGGAAGCTGGTGAGACAGCCTGAGAGTTCACTCAGCAGCATGTGGCAAGAGGGTTTCCATTCCTTCCATCCCCATGAAAAGCACTGATTTGTCACACAGGGGATAGACTAGTTGTGGTCCAAATTCATAGAATAACTCACCCCTTGGCATTATCAGAGAATCACTTCTGTCAGGTCCCTTATAGATCAGTTTAATGGATTATCAGAGATGTCATGTACTTCTCAAGCAAACCTTGATTCCCTCTGAGCCACCTGCAAGTCAGCCATGGATGCCAAGGCTCAGTTGTGGACTAGGGGCTGATGCTGGTTATTTTATTAACTGAACATTTTTTGCCATGTAGCCATGAGTCTTTTTTTACATCTCAGGCATCAAAGGCTCTTCTTTTGTACTTGGGAACATTTAACAGCTGCGTCTGCTGCAAAAGCAACCTGTTCAAAAAGTTGGCATGAGTTGGCTTAGCAATATAATCATAGAGTATCCTGAGTGTGAAGGATGTGGGATCATCAAGGATCATCAAATCCAACTCCTGGCCCTGCAAAGGACACTCCAATAACCCCTCCACGTGCCTGAGAGCGTTGTCCAAACACTCCTTGAGCTCTGTCAGTTTTGGGACCCTGACCACTGCCCTGGGGAGCCTGTTCAGTGCCCAAACACCTTCTGGGGGAAGAACTTTTCCCAGTATCCAACCTAATCCTCCCTGGACACAGCTCCAGCCATTCCCTCAGGTGCTGTCACTGGTCACCACAGAGAAGAGATCAGTGCCTGCCCCTCCTTTTCCCCTCATGAAGAAGTTCTAGACATCTATGAGGGCTCCCTTAGGATGCCCTGCAATTGGACTACTGGGACAAATTAAGGGGTTTTTTTTGTCATAAGCAGGTACTACTTAATAGTAGGTAGAAGTTTTCTGTTTTCCCACAGAATTTCATTAACTGGGTGTGATTCCCAATCAGGGAATGGATTTCATCTCACTGGACAGCAACTGAAGACATTGCATTTGTCTTCAAACATAGCTCCAAACAGATATGTGAGTACAGGTACCATAAAGAGTGATGGTTTCCAAACTCGTGGCTGGAGATCACTAGAATTTCACCATGGATCATGAGAGGGAATGTTTGAGAAATGTTGATGCTGTTTGTACCAAAATGATACAACTCATACATCCCCTGGACAGGATTGAGGGGTGTAACAAGACCCTGTAGATACTTCCTCTCCTGTCTGATAAGCAGAGATAAATCATAGAATCATAGAATGGCTTGTGTTGGAAGGGACCTTAAAGATCATCCAGTGCCAACACCCCTGCCATGGGCAGGGGAACCTTCCACTATCCCAGGTCCTTTCCATAGATCCCCAAGAAGATCTAAGGGCATTTAAGCCCAAGATGATGCCTCTAATAGCAAAGCATTCAGTTCCAAATATAATGATCTAACTTGAATGCCTCCCTCAACAAAATTTTACCCTCTTCTGCCACCACTTCTTCCATGGCCCGTGGTCACACAGAGATTTTGATGTAGATTCTGCTCACACATCCCCTCAGTCACCTGTCTTCCAGAATGGCCTTAAGCTTTCCTCCACAACTCTTTACTCCCCAGGTATGTAGCCTTTCAGCTGATCTCTTCTGAAGCCTCTCAAATCTGCCTATGTCTCCACTAAAATGCAGTGCCCAGTGACAAACTCATTGTCCAATAAAGAACACCAAAGTGGAAGAAAGAGTGGAATAATTTGTCTTCATAATTTTTGATCACTTCTGACACTTCTCTCTTTTTTTTTTTTACATACAGTACTCCTTGGAGACATTGTATAACAACCCCTGGTCTTGTAACCATCACTGCTTAGTATATGCAGGTATTCCTAGCTCTGTCCTACCCAGCTGATGTAATTTCCCCTCACACCTCCAATCCTCTTTAAGTTTCAAGATTACCTTCAGTTTAATACTGTCCAAGAGACAGGAATCACTACCTTCACATCCTCCAGATCATCTCACTTTCTGTTCTTCACCTGAGGTTCTCAGCTCCTTTTGAACTCAAGCTTGAGGAGAAAGAAGGCAGTAGGCATGTTACAGAAATCCAGCCTTGGGAGATATAAGTTCATATCATATTTATCTCAGAAATGAAGCTTTGTTTGAAAGTATTATTAATATTAGTGAAAAACTGTAATTTAAAAAACAAAATAAAAACAAAAACAAAACCACCCATCAACCCTCTGGGAATTGCACAGTCACTGTCTTGTACTTTGTGCAAGGCAAATAAATTTGTGCTGAGCAAATAAAATGTTAAATGCTATGAGATCAGCCTGGCAGGATGGGATGCTCCTTCACAAGGACTGAAAGGAGAAAGCTGCTGGACAGCTAACACCTGGGAATTTGCCTGGGAGGTGGCACCAACCAGTCTTTGAGATGTATTGACAGGGTCCAGGCACACACAGACCTGGCAGAAAAAGTAGTGTCAAGGCAGATATGGTGTGTCTTGGTTGTAACCTACCAGACTCACCTATGTGACCTACCTATTCTTTTGGCTACTGCAAGGAGACATTAACTGAGCAAGAGTAGGACTCCACACCAGGTACTTTTCCTCTCTTTTTTTAACCTAGTTTCCTTTCTCATTGTGTTTTTCAGATTCACAGAAAATTGTCACTGGTATCTCTGACCTCTGCAGAATTTCCATTTCCCTCAGGTGAGCAGGCCAAACCGATAAACAGGAAGAACTATGCAATCTATTAAGTCTGGAATTAAGTGCCATCAGGAACTGCTACAGTTAGGATGGATCCTAATGTAGATTTTTTTCATTTCTACCACTAGAGGCCTGTAATGTGCTGCACATTTTGAAAAACACGGAACAGTACCACGAGTACAAATCTACAGAACGATTTTAAAGAAGTTTCTACATATTTACTTTCAACTTCTGAAGACAACTTTCTGCCAACGGCAGAACAAGTTCCAATAAGCAATGGCCCAGCAGTTTAATAAGAGAAAACCCTTAATAGTCAAATCATAAACTGTCTATGCAAGTGAGCAACTTCCCTCAGCCCTCTTCAAAACTCTGATCCCTTGTATAATATTGCTTAGGTTGGGGTCTGCTGAACAAACACCCAGACAGCTGGTTTCAGGTTAGGAATAAACAGAAATTTAAGAATAAATATTCACATTTAGCATGTTTATGCATTTGATTTGAAGCTACAGCACATCTGTCGTCTTGCCTGGTGTTGGTAGTCTGAAAAAAGTCTAATGCTATTAGAGAAATAAGTTTTTATTCTAAAGTAGTCATAAGAGATGGGTATTCCCAAAACAATAGCGCTGTTAATAATGGTGAGGGGGTTGTTTTGGTGTGGGTTTTTTATCGTGTTGATTTGGCCACCTGATCGCTCTGCTCTGCAAGGCAAGGCAAATTTTCTTTGTGTATAAATAAAGCTTTGGTGTGGATTTCAGAGAAACCACTGAGATCTCAGTCTGTAACTGAATCTTTGTGGGTAGAAACAAACTGGGCACTCAGGTGGTTTTCTATTCCTGACATCCCTCAGGCTGCCACTCCAGCTCTGATAGTTACGAGGTGGCCACGGGTATGTGGGCAGAGCCACCGACCTTTCACAGCATCCATTTCAGAGCTGTGGCTTCACACTGCACAGCACATTTCTCCACAAGTCACTGCACACCTTGCACTGGAGGTGTCTGCAGAGGAAGGTAAGGGATGGCAGCAGAAATTGCTTCCTGGGATAAGATTCATCTCACCTAAGTTTACCCACCTGAAAGTTCGATGTCTTTCAGCAAACCCACAGCCAGCAGAGACAAACCAGCATTATTAGGGGTGAGTCACTGTGCCTGTCAGATCTACCATGAATCACCAGTTAGCAGTGCCTAGGATTTGTACTCACAAAAGAAAGAGCCTAGACAATTAACTGAAACTCTATGCCTAAGTGTCATAGTTCCAATCAGGCAGTAGAAATGTCCCTTTCCCTGCCCCCAGTCCTGTATATCGACGGCAGTGCTGCAAACACAGGGTCTGAGGGCTCTGTGAGGTAATTTCTCTCTGTGGATCATAATGTAAGCAAGTAAAGTCTAGTGTAAAGAAATGGAGAAGCTTTGATTTTCTGGTTCTTCCTCCCCCAGCGCTGTGGGTGTAACTATGCATAAAACATGAGAGAGTCAGTGTTACCCACAGCCCCATGGCCAGTCCTCTGGCAGCCAGGCAGGACTGCGAGATCCCCACTGCAGGGGCTGTGCTTTCCTGCTCTGCTCTTCCCACAGGGGTGGCACTGCCACTGTCCCTCTCTGAACAGAGAATCCAGGGTCACTGCAGAGCCTGGGCGCAGAGAGGCAGTGACAAAGCAGGAGGAGGAGGCGTTCTGGAGGTGGGAGCGCTTCCCTTGCCACCCAAGCCAAAGCCTGAAGGTGACTCATCCTCCTCTGCACTAGCTCTTGCACAGCTCCTCTAACGGGGAGCTTCATGTGCTGTGCTTCCCTCCCTTCCTCTTTCTCTCCCTCCCTGTAGAGGCGATCCAAAAAGTCCTTCTTTCCCCAGGAAGTGATCTTTGTCACTTGGTCACTGGTGTCCCCAAGCCCTGTTATTATTCACTGCTCCAACCACGGCAGGAGTCTTTAGGCATTTACTACAGAACAGGACAGCAAATCTGACACACTTGGTGGAACAAGCATTCCAAGTCAGGGGCTCAGCAGATAAAAACCAATGTGGCTCCAGAGGAAATATGGCCCTCGTGACTCTCTTTGTCACTTGAGACAGCAAGTGCAAACTGCCCCTGGTAAAGACTTTGAAAGCAGACTGGTTTAAACTGGGCACAGCTTTGCTGATTTTAAAGCCGTGCTGCTTCTCATTCACACCAGCATGGGAGTGTTCGATAACAGCCTTATTGTGCACTTCAGTGCGCAGCAAAACCCGCCTTCCCACACACTGAAAGGAGGTGTCTTCTAAAATTAAAACGTCACCCTCGTTAGCATTGTAACACGCTGAATTTTCATATCGAAACATGGCATGCTGAAGAGATGATAAACAAATCCTCAGGGCTGGAAGCTTCAAACAGGAGAAGGCAGAAAAGCAGAATTATGCTGCCTTTCCCCAGCTGTAGGTTCTGTGCTGTAACTTGAGGGAACAGAGACCATCTGAGTCTCAGTGTCCCAGGCACACTCGTGTTTTTGCTCGTTCTGACAATGCAGAAGGGTCAGAGGACTCAGTGACCCTGGGAAGCTGATCAGATGCTACCTCCAGGAAATTCTCACCGCGGGAAGCCAGCAGTCCCTTTCTGGGGTTGTTAAAGAGCACATGCACCCTGGGAGTCACCAGGGAAGGCTTGGCTTTTCCCTTTCTCAAGAGTACATCAGTAAGCTGGTACAAACATTGCAAAATCTACATGGGAAGCACAGAACCATCCATCTGATCCTAAAGCAAGTCCTTCAGCCTAGCTGAGGCTGCCCTTTAGGCAAACAGCTTAGCTTTGCACACATGAGACAAGCTCCCTCAGCTGCTCCAAGCAGGTGTAGTTGGTCTGACGTCAGGGGACACCAGCTGAGGCTCAGGTCAGACCTTTCTCCTGGGCCCATATGTTTCACAGGATACTGGTGCCACATCACTGCATTTGAAGCAGTCACTCAACTCCTGTAATTAATAAAAAGCAAAACCAAGCCTTCTGGCAATGGAGGCAGAACACCTCAGTGTGACCACAATGCAAATTGGTCTCTTCCCTAAAAAAACACACAGGGAGCCATCAGATGAAAGGGAGGTGAGAGCAACCCAGCAACCAGGGCCGGGGATCAGACCTGCCATCCCAAATTTCATTTTCACCATCAACTCTGTCTGCTTTAGCATTTCTGGAAGGCCCTTCCTTTCTCACACAAGATGGATATTCACACCAATATCCTTTAGACAAGTTCAAACCACCACTGAAGGATGTACAAGTATCACCTTCTCTGATTCTGGTCCACCTTCTTTGGGAGGGAAGATGTTCATACTATCTTACTGGAGACTGCCAGCTTAAGTATTTGCGCTCTGGAGACTTCCCCTCATTCCAGTCTCTGTACAACAGACCAAGTCTTGAATAGCAATTTCAGGAATTACTTCTAAATTAGGATCTTAACACAGCTGAAGAAAATACCTGCAACTGGCCAAAGAGAGTTGCCTTTTGGGAATTTGAGCCCTTATTTATTGAAATGACTTTTTGCCATCTCTGTAAAGTGTTTAAATTTGCAGTTGGTTCTCACCGAGCAATTTTGGGGGGTCTTCAGAGGGAGG
Source organism: Pachyramphus minor (assembly GCA_013397135.1). Lineage (NCBI taxonomy): Eukaryota > Metazoa > Chordata > Aves > Passeriformes > Tyrannidae > Pachyramphus > Pachyramphus minor. Next base: position 114,303 of record VYXB01009883.1, on the reverse strand, counting down.
CAGACACCTCTGGTGGAAAACCAGCTCACAGAA
>VYXB01009883.1:0-114127 GCA_013397135.1 Pachyramphus minor | reverse complement strand
TCAGCCTTTCCTCCTCAGGGAGATGCTCCAGGCCCTGAATCATCTCCGCAGCCTCTGCTGAACCTGCTGCAGGATCTCCATGTCCCTCCTGTCCTGAGGAGCCCAGGACTGGACACAGCACTCCAGATGTGCCTGACAGGTCTGAGCAGAGGAGCAGGATCATCCCCCTCCACCTGTGGCAATGCTCTTCCAATGCCCCCCAGGATCCCATTGGCTTTCTTGGCCCCCAGGACACACTGCTGGCTCAGGGACAGACTGTTTTCCACCAGGACCCCCAGGTCCTTCCCTGCAGAGCTGCTTCCCAGCAGGTCACCCCCCAGCCTGCAGAGGTGCCTGGGGTTATTCCCCAGGTGCAAACCCTGCATTTGCCTTTGTTGAATTTCAGACAATTCTTCTCTGCCCATCTCTCCATCCTGTCAAAGTCCCTCTGAAGGGTTGCACAACCCTCTGGGGTATCGGCCACTCCTCCAGGCTTTGTGTCCTCAGAGGACATCTGAGCTGCCCTTCGTAGCTGTTTGTCTTTCCTCAGAGGCAACAGAGGGACAAGGGCTCATTAACCCACTCCAAGTTCCACAGAATGCATCTAGGCCAGACGTGTGAAACAAGAGTTTGGTTCTACCAGGACTGATGTAGATATCTGTATCTCAGCAGACATCTCCTGTGGAGCCTGGACCTTCACTAACTCACAGGCTTGGATCCAAGTTAACTCATGTCTCACCAGTGACCAGTTAGCACTAACCCTAACCAGCACCTGACTGTGCAAAACTTTCCACAGGCTCTCAAACTGACACAGTGGGGTATGTTTTGACTAAAACAGCTGTTTTGAAAGAAACCACAGTACCCTGAAACACCAATCTGAAAAAGTAAAGAGTTGGCTCTGGTAACTTCATATGGAAAATCCTCCAAAATCCTTGAAATTGTTAAAACAGTATTTGTCCAAGTGAAAAAGTGAACATGTTGTTTCCCTAATTTTAAGATGACTGTGAGCTTCAAGTTTTATTTAAAATGAATTTTGTTTTAAAGTATTCAATCCATTAGCAAAGATCCAAATACAAATAAAGTATTTCAGACTTTGCAAAATGGAATTATTCCAGCAGAGCCATGGAGGTACTTTAGTTTTGCAAAACCTGAGCCAAAATATTCAGTTTAATCTATGCTGATTATTCAGAAGTTTTCAAGATTGAATGGGGTTCTGGGTAATCTGGTGGAAGGTGTCCCTGCCCATGGCAGGGGGCGGGAATGAGATGATCTTTAAGGTCCCTTTCAAGCCAGGCCCTTCTGTGATTCTATGGAGTTGTAGCAGGGGATATATTTACTAGATAAAAGGCAATTAAGTCATGGTAGGAGAGGGTACTTATAATCCCGGGATAGGAAATTATCTGGAAAATAAAACAGACAGCACAGCTGCTGCAGTGAAAACATGAGCAACCTCTGCCTCTATATGAAAAGAATCAGTCACATCAATTTGTGGCTGTGCAAAGCATCAAGTCTTCCAGGAGCATCATGAACCTTTCCTAGCGCTGAAACAATGCATGTTTTGCCATGATGATGATAATTTTATTGCAGTGTATGATCGTTCACCTGCCTGACAAGAGAAATATGTTGGGACTGGTGAGAAAAACAGGCCCACATGCAAATACACTCACTCTTACTCTGTACATACACAGAGAGTGTTATTTAATAACAGGAGTTACAGAATCACAGAATGGTTTGGGTTGGAGGGGACCTTAAAGATCATCTCTTTCCAGGGACACCTTCTACTAGCCCAGGTTGCTCAGAGCCCCATCCAACCTGGCCTTCAACACTTCCAGGGACGGGGCAGCCACAGCTTCTCTGGGAAACCTGTGCCAGGGCCTCCCCACCCTCACAGGGAAGGATTTCTCTCTAATATCCAATCTAAACCTACTGTCTTTCAGTTTGAAGCCATTGCCCACTGTCCTGTCACTCCAGACCCTTGGAAATAGTCTCTCTCCATCTTCATTGTGGGCTCCCTTCAGGTCCTGGAAGGCCACAGTTAGGTGACCCCAAAGCTTCTCTTCTCCAGGCTGAACAATCCCAACTCTCTCAGCCTTTCCTCCCAGCAGAGCTGCTCCATCCCTCTGATCATCTTGGTGCCTCCTCTGGACTCGCTCCAACAGCTCCATGTCCTTGCTGTGCTGGGGACCCAGAGCAGAAGGCAGCTTTGCAGGGGGGTGTCCCCAGAGTGGGGCAGGGGGGCAGAATCCCCTCTTTATACCTGCTGGAGTCCCTGCAGTAAAACATACATACACTGGACATAATGACAAGTTTTATTTCCCCTCCTCATTTCAATCCCTTTTCTTATGCACACAACTAAGGAAAAATTCTTCTGAAGCTGATAGAGGTTCTGCTGCTACCAGCTTTCTGTCCAGCACACACTCAGAAGGGGTAAAGTTATTAAACAGAACAGGCATGTAAAACACAGAGATTCCCTGACTGCAAACACAGCTTCTGTCTTTTCTGGAAGTGGAAGCCTGCAGAGGGAAGTGACGGAACTCCCACCACAATGGCACCCTTCCTGTTCCCATCTGGAAGCAGAGTGGGTAGCATGGATTGAGCATCCTGCACCCAGCATCCCGCTCCCGGCCCACACAGCAAAGTCACTGAGGCAAAAGGCTCGGTGGCAGGGGAAGAGGAAGGAGGGAGGAAAACCAAGTTCCTACATGCCTTTCAAAAGTAAAACCTAGATTTAGAACTCCTGAGCAGCCATGGGCTGTATTTGATTCGAGCCAGGTTCAAAGCAGGCAGGTGCTGGGTATGCAGCCTCTGCAGTGCTGCTAATGCCTTTCACTCCTGAGCTGCATTTCCCTAACATCTTGGCATGTATGGACTGCTCTGACATCTGCTTCCCTTCAAATCTGCTGCCCATGGTCTCAGGGAACAGCTGTGCCCTTTGGGACTCTCATTCCCTTTTCCCCTGCATTCACACAGAAGACAAGGACAGCAAAACCAGAACAGAACAGAATATTTCAGTTGGGAGGGACCTACAATGATCATCCAGTCAACTTGCATGACTACAACCAGGCTTGGCCAAGAGTTAAGGTGTGTTTTTAAGGGCATTGTCCAAATACCTCCTCAACACTGGAAGGCTCAGGCATCGACCACCTCTCTTGAAAGCTTGTTCCAGTGTTTGACCACCCTCTTGGTAAAGGAATGTTTCCTAATTACCAGGTGAAAAATTATATAAGCCAGGAGAATATGCTGCATTTTCTGCTATTGTTGAGACAGAGAACTGGGAAAATGAAGGATAAAGGTTCCCAGGTACATTTCCCCTAAAATATAGACTTGGATATCAAAACCACAGCTGCTGTTGTGCCATCATTCATGTTGATATTTGCTGTTGTGGTCAACTATTAAATGCAGGTAAGGAAACTCTGAGTAAAGGCAGAATGAACACCAGTCATTTCTTACATTTCCTTTCTGTTTTCTATGGGCATATTTGAGGGGAAAGTGGCATAAAAATGACTACTTTCTTTCCTTTCAAACCTTTTGCCAATCTGGGATTTCTGCCACTTCGATAAGTTGACTTGGAACTTTTTTCTATTATAAATAGGATTTACCTGAAGATACTTCAGTGAGCTAGAAATGAAAGACTGGTTATTACTGTGAAAGCTGCTTTTACTTCAGTCTCTGACCCTGATTGTTACGGCCCTCAATTTCTTGTGGGAAACGACATCCAGTCTTCCTGGGTTTCTGACTATCACTGTCTGGGAAGAGACCTGCTGCACTTGTAAACTAAAAGTGTCAGCCCCTCCAGGAAAAAAAAAAAAATTCAAAAGACTGGACACAAAAACCTTCTGGCACTTCAATGCATTTGTAGAGGATGCACAGGATACATTCCTTTTGTGAATCCATATGGACCCTTCTGTTGCAATTCTCCATGCACAGGAGGTGACAGGATTTCCTCTAAGAAGAAATGAAAGACCTTGTATGTCCCCACACCGGTATATCCTTTAGAATTCCCATGAGGATTTGGAGCAGCTTATTTGTCATTTGTTAATCCAACTCAAGGGGATTTTAAATGTGAAAAGAGTCCTTTGAACATGACAGTCTAGTGCATACAGTGAGAGTTGCTCTAGGATGCAATGGAATGTTCAGTGCAACTGATATTTGGTTCCAGAACTTTGACCCAAAGACTGACAACTTTTTTTGACATTTCTTTGAATTCTGTCTATGAAAAACCAGGGGGATTAGGGGGGAAACTGCTCCTTTTAAATCTGCATGATGCCACAGTGCTCAGAGCAGCAGACTTATCAATATTTATAACTCCAGGGTCAGCACTGCTAATTGAATTAATTGAGGCTGTGCTGATTTGCGCCACCAGAGAACATGACCCCAAAATGCTGCGTTTAAATTCAATTCCCCTCTCCAAGCTTCACGTTTCCAAGCAGCAGAGTACTAATAAGAGACAAACTGCCTCCCACCCAGCAGTCATGGTGGGACAGACCAGGCTGTTTGACTCTCCACGCACAGCCAGGAGCAGTGGATGTGGGGAGAACATGCCAAGGATGAACGGGAGGTGGACAGAGGTCTGCTGCTACTGACGGTGTTTATATGATCTGCTTATCTCCCCCAGCGGCATCACGCTAATCCCACCCCTACCAAGGCACCTCTTCCTCCTGATGGAGCACTTTAGGTCACCGATGTGGTTTCTGTGCCTCAGTAGAAGTCAGAGAAGTTCTGCTGCAGGAAGCAGTGGTCCCTTTTCCTGTACATCTCTCCAGGACCCAGCCCAGGAACTCAGTCTGACAGTTTGCTCTGCTATTGCCCTGCTTTAGACACCAACACATAACCTTCTGACTGCCCCACTTCTACAGGGGCTTTCTGGCTGCCCATCCACCCACCTGCCCTGCATAAAACCCAGTTGATGCCATGCACAGGGCCCTGCAATGCAGATGAACTCTGGTTCACCCTGGTGCTGCTATCTGTTTACACCTCAGTTGTGTTCCTCCAAATGATGCCTATTGACTTGGTAATTTAAGCCTGGTCTCCCTCCACATGATTATATCATTCCTAGAAACTTCAGTTGACTATCTAATGGAGCAGGCACCCTTTCCAGGTTCAAGGGTGCTTTCTAGGATGCTGTGACAATCCCCCCAAATTCCCCTGTACTCCTGCTATCACCTGGAGTACCACCAGGCATCACTGGTGGTACTGCCCAAGCCATGGATTTTGCATGGTCACAAGCACAGAGGAGCAAGTTCCAATACCAATAAACCACTTGCTCATTCCTCTTGCTGCTGTTGTTCATCAGAAGGACAGAAATGGAAATCTTGAGCCATGATTATAAGCAAAATATCTATGCCATGTCCTCATGTGATTCCCATGAAAACACCATGGGAGAACTTCTAGTGGAAGGTGTCCCTGCCCGTGGTAGGGGATTGGAACAAGATGATCTTTAAGGTCCCTTCCAATTCAAACCATTCTGTGATTCTGTGAACTTTGTCATCTTTGGGGCAAAGCCTTATAGACACAAGAAAGAATTATCTCCTCATATGCAGAAATTGAGGTACAGGACACCTTCCCACTTTCAAGAGGAGACAGAAGTTTGTGGTGTCAAAGGGAGTTAATATACAAGGGATTTTCCACCCCCTAGTCCCTGGAATGAGCTCTGCTGAGAGAGGCCAACTTGAACTGCTGCCTGAATCCTGAAGACATAAACTTGCCAAGCTGTCAGATGCTGAACCACCAGTAGTCATTCTCCCAGAATGGCCTTCAGCTGCCACTTTGACAGGAATCCAGCATTGTTTGGTGGCATTTACCTTGGAGGACAGACATTCTCAGGATAAGGGAAAGCAATTTAAGCTTTCAGAACTGTGTATGTATGTTTATTGCTTTTTCGCTCTGAAGAATTATTCATGTCACTCCTTATGCTCTGACTCAGCCTAATTAGCATTGGAAAGGTCATCTCACAGAAACTTAGGTAGATGAAGGACAGGAAGTCTTACACCATTTCCCTTCCTATTCTGGCAGGGCAAGTCTGAGCACCTCTATGCTTGTGTCTGGCTCTGCTTTTGGTCCAAGGAGATGGCACTGTATTAGCTGTGATTGTTTAAGATTACCTGAAGGTAGAAGAGTAAACTTCTAAAACAGTGGTTCTACTCTTTTTCTCTGGCTATGCAATATGTTTGAAAATCAGCAGAAACCACTGAATCAGATGGGAACACCGTCCCTCAGGCAGTGTGCTCCTGGACATTTCAAATTTAGTAATGTGTATTTAATAGGATGTCATTAAGATGATGTTGAGTTGGCTTTATCCTCATAAATCACACATCTCACCGCATGACCTAACTGGATTGTTCCAATTTTGTTTCAATAATATTTCATAGACTAGGCAAAGCTATCCCTGCACAGAGCAGGCTGATTTTCATGCAGTCCATGCCTACAAGTTCAGCTTTGCCTGATATTTCTATGTCTCATCCAGTAGCTCCCAGATTCTTTCTGAGATGGCAAATGGGAGGTAACTATAATTGATTGTTATTTATATTTCTGTTGGCAATAAAAAACATCATGGCTTTGTTGTCTGCGGAGAGCCTGACCACCCTTCCTGGAACAAAGACCCTGAAGAAGTTAAAAACTAACTTTCAATCGGGAAAAATGGGGGAAAAAAATACAGAGGATGAACTAAAGGGCTTGATCCACCGCTGCTGGTATGGCAGGGGCCACAGCCTCTTTCAAGACTTATACAGGGGTGATTGATAGTCCATAGGTGCCCAGGAGACTAAAGAGGCAAAGAGCACTTTGAATGGTAGCTATGCCCAACAGAATCCTTCCCTCTGTCAGAAACCTTCATTCAAAAGGGATTTTTAAGACCACCATGTTCCACCCCCCTGCCACAGTCAGGGATGCCTTTCACTGTCCCAGGTTGCTCAGAGCCCCATCCAACCTGGCCTCCAACACTTCCAGGGATGGAGCAGCCACAGCTTCTCTGGGCAACCTGTGCCAGGGCCTCACCACCCTCACAGAAAAGAATTTCTCCCTAATATCCAATCTAAATCTACTGTCTGTCAGTTTGAAGCCATTGCCCCTTGTCCTGTACCTCCAGGCCCTGGTAAATAGTCCCTCTCCATCTTTCTTGTGGGCTCTCTTTAGGTACTGGAAGGCTCCAAGTTGCATGGATGTTGAAGGCTACAAAAGGACAGTGGGAGAGAACCAGACACCTGGTTTTACAGGCACAGCCTCAAGCCACCAATTTCCACAACATGACATGATGGCTGGTGAATGCAAAAGAACTCCAGAGTCCTGACTGAAAGACTGAAGCTGAAGATCACTGTTTGGTCCCAGCAGGCCAAGACAAGCAGGCTCACACAGCCACCCTTTTCACTTGCCCCCTTCTCCTAGAAACCAGGGTTTTCTAATGGTCTGAGAAACACATTACACGATGTTCCTGCTCTCTGTTCCCTACGGGAGCTGTTTTTAATCTACTGATTCTCACAGTCTTTGGGAGTGCTTTTCCTCTGCCTTAAGGCACATTTCAAGAATTGCTTGCACAGTACAAGTTATTCCAGCAGATTATGACATGATAGAGGAATCACTGATAACAGAGTACAACGCTGGGGGGAAGCAGGGGCTGGAAGAAGTCCAGGATCAGAACAGCAGACCCAGGAAGGAGAAGGTTGCACACAGCTCTGAGAGCAGAGTCAGAGGCAATCTGGGTGCATGACAGCTCAACACAGACCACACCATGGGCTCAAGGAGAGCATGTCTGAGACACAGCAGAACTGTGCTTAAAACCACAGGGGCTCTCTCCCCTGTGCTGGCTTTCCTTCACTGCATCATCTCATAAGCATGGTTACATTCAGAAGCTACCAGCAACATCTTTCCCCGCAAACACCTCTCTCTCATCTTTTTCCACCGGCACTCCTCCCGGATTTCAGCAAGACTGCTCAAGGGAGACAGAAAACCTCTGGAAATTATTGTCCTCAGAGGTCTTGGGATGCGGCTCATCACGTGTGTAAGCACAGCCAACTCTTGTAATCACAGCACTCCACAGTTCACCTGGGGCTAAACCCCCTTTCAGCTTCTGCTGAGCTGACACTCACCTATAGCTCAGGACCAGATTGAAGTGTGGGGGTGGTGACACATGCTTGGGAGCACTTCCAGTAACACACATACACACATTCAAAGGAAAACTCAGAGAGGACTTAACTGCCACCCACTGGGAGCCACCTGCAGCAGTGCAGTCACTGTGAATGCCACTTCTCTGCCATCATGGAGCATGTTCAAAGTACGGGGGTTGCCACAGGTCAGGAACAAGGCAAAGATAATCTGCTGGGTATTAGTGGAAGGATATGTGTAACAGAGGGTCAGCTAGTTCAGGAGAAGCCCCTTTGATGTTTCATATCTGCCTGACATCTGAGAAGTCCTCTGCCTGATAGAGCTGGCAGCAGGAGCTACTGTTTTTCTCAGGCTCTTTTCCCTATGGCTACGGCATGCAAAGCAAGGACATAGTCAGCACTGCCAACCAACCAGCCTTGAAAACCTTGCTTGCTGGGACAAGGGCACTCCAAGTCCTCACAGGATTAGTGCTAGGGAGACCAGTTTTAAACAGAAAAGGTCCAGAGTTCAATTTCATTCCTGTTCCCACATTGCCCAACCAATATATCCCCTTCCCTAGCAGGGCTGGCATCCAAGAACACAGATTCAAAACAGCCCTGCTGCTAAGATACTACTGATCTGCTTTCTTAGTTCTTCTTCCACCCAACAGCAATTACCACATCCCCAGCCTTGCTAGAGGGGTTAAATGCCAGAGGGCTTTTACTGGAGGCTGTATGTGGCTTTAAACTGAGAGAGAGCAGGGTTAGATTGGATATTAGGAAGAAATTCTCCCCTGTGAGGGTGGGGAGGCCCTGGCACAGGTTGCCCAGAGAAGCTGTGGCTGCCCCATCCCTGGAAGTGTCCAAGGCCAGGTTGGATGGGGCTCTGAGCAACCTGGGATAGTGGCAGGTGTCCCTGCCCATGGCAGGGGGTTGGAACTGGATGACCTTTGAGGTCCCTTCCAACCCAAACCATTCTATGAGTCTATAATGATTCTGTGTGGTTCATCACTGAGAGACAAAGGGTGTCAGCCAGATCAGGGAGCCGTGTGCTTCTCATGGGAGGTGGGGAGTGAAACCTTTACAGTCCTACTTTTTGGACCTATAGCACAGCTTTACTGTTTTTAGACAAGTCAAAGTCTTGCTTTGAGGGAGCTACAGATAAGCCAGCAGACTGAAACCTGATCTGAATTTATTCAGTGAGCGTGTCTTCATATGCTTTGGGTATGATTGTTCTTGTGTGTAGGGAGGGCACAAGGAGCACATACCTGATTGCAAAGTTAATCCTTCATTAGAAAAGCACTTGCTGGCTTCTCAGCTGGTGGGAGGGAGGGTGACAGATGAAGCCCTGACATTTTGTCTGCACAGAACTAGAGATACGGACTTCCACAGAGAGGAAATGGTGCTGGATACTGCCTAGAAAGGGTTTTGCTGTGCTCAGGTTTCTCTGACTTGGATCTGCTTGGGGATACACAGAGGAGGCTGCAGCTACAAAATGTCTCCTGCCCACAGAGCTCTTGGTAACATTTTCCTCATGGATCTCAAGCTCCTATTTCTCCTTTATTTTTGACAGAGGGCAAAAAAATATTCCCATTGACCTTGAAACACACATGCATTCTCACTTGAGCCAGATGCATCAATCCCAAACCTTTTCCAAAGGAAATCCTTTTTGAGGAACTCCACTTCCAGCAGGAATGCTCTGCCTTGTTCCTCTGGCTGAAGCACTCCAGCCCTGCCCTGGAGGAGCTGCATCATGGCTCATCTCAGGTCATTTCATGCGCAGCACCAGCATCTGCAAAGTCATCCCGACTTGGCTGCAGTGTGCTGTGCTGAGCTGGAGCACAGCTCCCGGCTCCAGGGGCACTGCGCATTCCTGCTGGCACAGGGAATCTGGGCAGCCTCGCCACGACCTTACAAAGTCCTTACAGAGGAGCCAGCCCCTTGCCCTTCCCTCTGCTGCGAGCCAGCCTCCTGGAGAGGGGCACAGAGCGTGGAACCTGCCCCAGGATCCATTTTAAATTCCCCCAGTTGCTCCGCTCCCTCTTCCTCCTCGTGGCTGGTGGAGGACAGGAGAGGCTCCTGGATCACCTGGTCATTCCCAGCTGCCACCATGTCCCTGGCTACTGCGATTTAATTCTAGAGAGTGGACTTGGCCCAGCTCCAGAGGCCAAGGGCTCAAGTCTGACATCAAATCATTTCTCTCTCCCAATACTCAGGGCATGGGCCTGAACAAACATCTCTAGGTTGCTCAGATTACTAGACCAGTTCTTTACAGATGACTGTCTCTTGGTTCTTAAGAGACAACTTCACTTTCAGGGATTTTCCAGGTAGAAACTTCTGAGCAGAGCCAGATCACAATAAAATAATGATCACACAATCCAGAAAAATGAGCTGCAGTGACATTTTATACAAACAAAACAAGGCAAAATTAAAAAGGAAGGAGGAGAAGAAGAAAACACTGGTCACACCTGGGTTCACCCACAATGTCACTACTGCACTGGTGATTATGCCAAGCTTCTGCATTTTTTGAAAAACAAAAAGAGGATCTGTCCTTTAATCCCACACCTCTTCTAACACAAACAAGGCTGAAAGGGATGTCTGTATAGCTATGTGAAGCTACTTCACATACCTGTAACCCCCATATCTTCTGTCTATAATACTCTCATGCTTATGTAAGAGAGAGGGACGAAAATCTCTGAAGTGGCAGCTGCAATGTAACAGATTACTTTTTCCCCTTATACCAACACAGAATCCCGATCTGCTAAACTGGGAACAACACTTCCACTTGAGAAATGCTGCTCTTCCAGGCACCAGTCAAAAGTCAGAGTTGATTTCTTGGCCTAAGAAGGAGACAGAAGACTCCACCTCAGCGAGTTGCACACTCCCCACCACCAGCAAAGGAACGAGGAGCTCAGGGGGTCCACGAGAGCATTTGACAAAAGAGCTGGAGAAAGCCACCCCTGCTGTGAGTGCAGGCACCATTCCTACTGCAGGAAATGGAACACTAGGGCAGGCTTTCTAGGGACACGAGGATTAGCTGGGACAGAAAAAAACGACAGTAACAGAAAATGATATACAAGGCATTCATTGCAAATTTAATTCTCCTCTTAGTGATGCATGTCCTTTTCATTTGTGAGGCTGGTGCTGTCACCAAGGTCAACACAAATGTGCTGTCAGCTGCAGGAAACTGGTGGGAAGCTGAGCATTTCTGAACGTCCCCAGGGTTTCTCATAGCTTCTGCAAAAACACACAGGGCTTCATTGGCTTGTCACAAAGCCCCACTAAATAAATGTTACCCATTTAGGGTAGCGAAGACATCTCCATTAATCTGATCTGCCTGTGTCCATCCATCCCCAAGTCCCAACCAAGAGAAGCTCTGCCCATACTGTGCTAACACAGAGGGTTTGCTGCACTCTTAGAAGGGGTAAGAACATCACTCCATGGGTTCTCCTCTCCTAAGAACACCTCAGTAGTCAAGATTATTTGGTTTTCTTCCCTATAGTCCAGTTTTCACACTAAATGGCAGAGCTGGTCCAGCCAGAGCAGCACTGTGCTGTGTCAAAGCTGTGCAGACAGCTGTGGAACAGAGAGGTGCCAGAAGAGAACACTGGTAAAATACCACTTCTGAGACCAGCCAGTTCTCTGCAATGTAAGAATGTTGCTATTGCACTGTCTGCCAGCGCCACGGCACTGCAGAAATCCTCCTCTGTGTAGGCACTCTCCAGAATGGGTGGGCTTCACCATCTGTCTCCTGTGCACTGCAGAGAGCACAACAACTCACTCTGCACATGCTCTGGCACGCACCAGCCGATAGTAGCGTCTCCAGCTCTGGCTCAGAGTGGGCAGATGCAAGCAAATAGGATTTATCAATTCATCGCTGTGTTGCTTTTAGATTTGCGTTGGTTATAACTCCACTGAATTCCACGGCTCTAAGCTGGAGTAATACCTTACTGGATCTGCTGTTCCTTCCCCTATCCACACCACCCCCACTCCAACTACAGCTTTCACCCTCTGGACAGGTGGGTTTAGGAAGCAAACTCTTTTTAAGAATGAAGCACTGGTAGAGGAGAAAGCTTGATGAAAGTTTCTCTCTCAGTGAAGTCACCTATGAAATGTATTGGGGAACCAGAGCATCAAAGACCAGGGATAACACTTAGCACCTAGATAGTGATTTTTATTCCCAGAACTCATTTCATCTCATAGCAGAGGGCAGGGAAGTGCCACCTGTAGTTATTGAGTGGACCAAGGATGGCAAGCAGCAGGATTCATGTTCCTTATCTCCCAGACAGGCTATTCCATTGCCTTACAGACACTTTCTGAAGTAATTATTTCTGAAAACCAACATTCAGCCAGGCAAAAGGAGATGAGACTGTCCACTAGGTCGTCTTCTCTCCATCAAACCCACCCCAATGTAATGTGAGTGGAGGGTGTCAAAGATGTCAGATTTACGGATGCTGCCAACTCCTCTCTTAGCAACCCTGACAGTTGCCAGGAAACGAGGACTCGCTGTTACTACGGTGACACCGGGTACCAAAGCCACACACCACACAACACCCACCTGCAAGAGAGGGGGAGAAATGCTCACCCTGACTCTCCCATCACTTCAGAGCTGAGGAGGTGGGTGAGGAAGGTCTCCGCTCAAGTCACAGAAAGTCCAACAGTGTGAAGCAGGAGTGGTGTTCCTGCCACATCTGGTCTAAAAATGGCTTTGGCTGCCCGATCAATAGGCTTGGGATTGCACTGCTTCCTTTGGCCCCAAGGCTGCCAGAGCTCAAAGAGCATTTGGACAACTCTCTCAGTCACATGGTGGGATTCTTGGGGTGTCCTGTGCAGGGCCAAGAGTTGGATTTGATGATCTCTGTGGGTCCCTTCCGACTCAGGGGATTCTATGGTTTTAGAACTGAAAGAACCAAAGCCCTTCACGAGCAGAGACAGACAGACTGCCTGCCTCAAGATCATGCAGGGCATTGTCTGCCTACCCCAGCAGCTGTAGTTTTCCTCTGTGCCACCACATCAGCACAGCAAACTTAGAGCATTCCATCCCCTTGCAAAGATGGAAAGGAAGTTTCCTGCAGCTCCTCCATGTTCACAACCCCCAATACTGCAAACCTGTGGCCTCCTGCAGAACAGGTACAGGATTCCAACTCTGACTTTGCAAATGTACAAACTCTGTCTTTTCCTGCCTCAGCAGAAACCAAGTGTCAGTCCAGATGGAGCCTTTTGGAAGAATGAACTACCTGTGCCTGTTAATGGGAGCCTTGACACCAACACAGATTTCTGTCCTCTCTTAATAGAAGCTGAGTTTCCTTTCCTATATAGGAAAGGGAATATATATAAGAAGAAAAAAAGCTCTTAGATGTTTATCTCACGGCCTAAAATTGGTTAACTGCACCTCACACTCCAAAGACAAAGTAGGTGGAATTGAAGATGGATGGGAAGACAAACCCACTGATGTGTTCACTCTTCCCCACCACCAGCCTGTGTGGAGATAAGCCAAGATGAGCTAAATGGGTGGTGCACAGTCCTTCTCTCCTGCAGAGAGAACAGCAGGGGATACTTTGCTGTCACTCTGGACAAAACAGCACATCTCCTCACCACATCCCACCCACTGGGTGAGGTCAAAAGCTGCAAAAGACTTCAGACCTGCCACTCTGCCACACATCGTGGCCAAGAGGATTATTTCAGCAAAGGCAGATACTAAGCTCTGATCACCTTGTTCCAAAAGTACAGATTACTGCAACATGAGCCATGGGGGGGAAAAAAAATAGGAAAAAAAAAAGAAGAGAACATGAAAACCAGCTGACAACAAATCAAATCAATAGAAAAAAAATACTTTTCTTTTTTTTTTGATCAGTTCAAAACCTGATTAGAAATGCTTCACTCAAAACTCTTAACAGAAAATACAGGCATAATATTTTCTGTAAAATCTAAGCACAAAGGAGCCATTTGATCTCTTGGTCTGATATCCTCGTGTTCCATTGACTTCAATTTCATCCATTCACTTCTTCACTAAGCACAGTGAGCCATATTCAGCTAAAGCTTCTACTTCCTGAAAGCCATCCAGTTTTGAAAACATCAAGAGGTGGTGATGCTTCCCTGGATCATTTCCTCCAGGGTATAACCACTGGATTCAAAACAGGCCCTAATTTTCTGTTCTCTTACACACAAATGACAAATCATTTGCAGGGCACCTCCAAACATGCACCTATGGCCGTCCAGTACATTATATCAAAATTATTAGCACATTTCAGAGACAACCATCACTGGGGCCATTTATTATTTATCCAGCTCTGGAAGGGTATCAGCTCCCAGCTGCAGCTGAGATCACCAGAGACATTCTTCCTTTCACCCCATCTGATCAAAGAGCAATGGAAATCCTGCCTGGGCTTTCTGACTGTGGGAATCATGCCCGTTGACCTCACTCAGTGCTTCCAACAACCCTATTTATGCAACCACACAGCCATCCTCTGCCCTGGGGCAGTTGGCCAGAAAGCTGATGGATAGTCTGGAATTACAGTAAATTTGGACGTGAGGTATGACTTGTGTTAGGAATTGGGAGTGTCCTCCCATGGCTGAAATAAGCAGACTCGGATGTAAAGGCCAAAGCATCAGGTTTGCAAAGCACAATATTCCAGATGGCTACCAGAGATATCAAAGTCTTAGATTTTCAAGAGGAACTAGGAAATTCGATGGGAATTAATTTTCTGCTTCTCCATGGTAAGTCCCAACCCGACCAGACAAAGCCAACATTTAGCTTGAAACTTCAAATACCACCCAGGGAGCAAGCAGTGGAACTGGCATTTATGTGATGATTTGAGCTTTCTCTGATATTTAAGGCAGACTCAGTAAGGAATAAATCTCTTAGTGAGAAAAATTCTTGAACAGATTCCCTGTGATTCACTGTGTTCCTTGCTCCATCTGTTTCCTTTAATATCCAATGTAGCTACACATTAACCTCACATTTTAAGAATGAATTATGCAGGCTGTAGCCAGCTTTATACTCTGCAGTGAAAAGGCTCCATAAGGCTAAGCTAAAACAAGTTAACACTTCTAAGTGGTGTCTTTCAGTGTAAACCTGTCAAACCCTCCCAGCAGCACAACCCTGAAACACTAACCTGCTTTAACATGCAATAAGCTGTGGCAACTGTTTGCTTCTGCTGTGTCGCCATTTCTTTATTTTTCTTTATTTTCTTTGTTTTCCCCAACCTTTATTTTCTATTTTTGAGCTAAATTTATCTATTTGTGAGCTAAAGCCAGAGTCTCTCAGGCATTGGAAGGGTTTCTGTGAAAGCAGTGGTCACCCTTCTCTGGTTTGAGCTGGCCAGTGCAAGTCAGGCCTGACAAACTGTAAGGAAGAAGAGAAGTCACTGAGGTGCTTTGCAGCACAGCACAGCTCTCAGGAGATGTTACTTCAGGGGCAGAGACCTGCAGGAGGCATTTTTTTCAATGCCCTCCTCTGCTGTGTGAGAGGGAATTGCTTCTAGCACAGCCCTGACCATTCAGAGCACCCTGTCTCCTGCTGTTTCTTTACCCCACGCAAGCCCAGAAACCCCCTGCACTCCCAGCTGGCCTGGGAGGTAATTCTGTGACACTTAGGGATTTTGTGCACAAAAAAATCTTGTTGTTAGGTGGTTAAACCAAAAATAATCTAACAGTTTAATCCTTAGTCTTCAGAGGAAATATCCTGTCCATGATACCCTATGGTTCTACCCAATCCTGTAACAGAGCACAGTGGAAAATCATATAAGGATCTTTATTTTCAGGAAGATGGAATGGCAGTGAGAGAGGTAACAGGTGGCCTACAAGAAAGATGTAAAGCGACTTTTTCCATGGGCATGTAGTGTCAGGACAAGGGGCAATGGCTTCAAACAGACAGAGGGCAGGTTTAGATGGGATATTGGGAAGACATTCTTCCCTGTGAGGGTGGGGAGGCCCTGGCACAGGTTGCCCAGAGAAGCTGTGGCTGCCCCATCCCTGGACATGTCCAAGGCCAGGTTGGATGGGGCTCTGAGCAACCTGGGATAGTGGAAGGTGTCCCTGCCGTGGCAGGGGGATTGAAACTAGATGATCTTTAAGGTCCATCCTATGATTCCATAATTCTGTGGCCAAATTGGGCTCGCCCTTGCCTATCTCCTAATTACTTTTGGAATAAATTGAATTTCACCAAGCAAAGTTATAGTTTTATATCAGTAAGCAAAACACAACTTGTGCCATTGGGTCTCCCATACAAAAAGACCCCCTTCTTTATCATTGATATTCACGGTGCAACTATCAACAGTGAGATTCATCTCTCTTAACTCCAGGCATTTGATATGGCCACCCAGCCTTTAGAGTTAATGAACAGAATTAGAAACTTCTAGGATGTGCCTCATCTCCATCATAATATGGACAGCTCCACTACACCAGACAACTTCTGCTCCTTGTTTCTGGATATTATGGGAGGTGAGACAGCTTGCTCAAAATTCTGTTTAAGTCTTTGCTACAGATATCTACAGTTAAATGAAGTAAATTCTGCTCTTGTTGCCTCTGAGATGGTAAAGGAGTAGCTCTGTATCTATGGAGTTATAATTAAATGTTTAATGTGATATGGGCTGATATCCCTGACTCCTTGGAGATTTAGGAATTTAAGGTTTTAACCAGGGCATTTCATATCTTCCCTGTCTAATGCCCACCTCTGGAAGAAAATCGAATTGCCAGGATCAACGGCTTCATCATGATTTGCGTGGGAGAAAGCGCTTCTACATACTCAGTTTAGATTAATGTCACTATTAGGCTGCTATTGCTCTATCCTAAATCTTGTCATACAATGCAATTATTATTGTTTTGGCAGCATCTTCCCTGAAACTTGAACCAGCAAAGTACCCAGCCTTGAGCAGAGCCTGATATCTGTCTGCCATCTCGTCACAGCTGCTGGATATTGATTATCAGCTCATTAGCCAATTGACATCCCCCCAGTTTTATTGTTTTGTTAAGGAGTTTATCATAAGATCTGTCAGACAATCCAAAAAGACTTCATTAGCACAGCACTAATAATTGAAGACTTCAGATGAGTAATAAAATGCAAGACATAAACTTCTTATCGCTCATTCTTCCTACTTCCCTCCTGGTGTGACAAAGCACAGCAGATGATGATGCCTTGCAAATCTGTTTCCCTTCTTCACCTCAGAGGCTGCATCTGATTGTATGTAATTTTGATAAAGAAAACACTGCTAGAAATAGGGTTAGAAATTAGATTTGTTCATTGGTACTCTGAAAGTCAATCCAAACCAGTCCTTCTGCAGTCTTGGAAGGTATCAGTCAGAAAATCTACCATCCTTGCAGAACTATTGTGCAAGAACATCTCCTTTGTCTCCAGTGAGTTACTGACTCATTGCCAAGAGGATTTTCCTGATCAGGATGGCACCAATTGGTTTATAAATTGACTTTGTTCTCTCCTTAAAAAAAACCCCCAAACTTCAATAGGCATAGGATTTTAGATGTATCTCATTAGTTTTGAGATACTCAAAATACAACTGGACCAGGCACTGACCACACTAGTCTAGCTTTGAAATTAGACCTGCCTGAAACAGAGGGTTGGCCAGGATGACCTCCACAGGTTCCTTTTTAAATTGAATTTTACTGTGAGTCATTATGGCTGAGAGTCATTTCATAACTTTACACATAGACAAATGTGAAATTCTGCATCTGCTGCAGAGTAACTCCACAGCTTGACAACAGGCAGCTTTTATAGGAAAGGGTCCTGGTGGACAAAATGCCAGCAGTGCATCCTTGTAGTCATGAAGGTTAACTACACAGCAACCAAGGAAGTAGAAAGCAGCTCAAGGAATTGCCTCTCTCCCTCTGTTCACCACATCAGAACTACTGTGTCCTTTTTTGGGGGTTCCCTGGTGATAAAAGAGCTGACACTGTGAACGCCTACGGGCAGCAAGTAATTGGCTGCACGTGTGTTGTGTGTGGGCTGGTGAACATCAGAAATTGAGGCAAGTCAAGCACAACTCTGACACTTGCTGGCTCAAACCAGTAAGGGATGATAATAAAGGATGCGCCCTGGCAGCCAGGAGGGCCAACCCTGTCCTGGGAGGCATCAGGGACAGCATCGCTGGCCGGGCCAGGGAGGGGATTGTCCCACTCTGCTCTGACCTGGGGTGGCTTCACCTGCAACATTGGGGCAGTTTTGGGCACTGGAATATAAGACATAAAGTGCTTAGAGAACATCCAAAGGAGGCTACAAATGTGGTGAAGGACCTTGATTTCAAGCCATGGGAGGAGCAGAGGACACTTGGTTTTTTCAGCTGGAGAAGACTGAGGAGAGACCTCATTGCAGTTCCAACTTCCTCATGAGGGGCAGGCACTGAGCTCTGCTCTGTGAGGACCAGGGACAGGACCCAAGGGAATGGCTGGAGCTGTGTCAGGGAAGGTTTAGGTTGGATATCAGGAAAAGATTTGGGTGGTTGGGCACTGAACAGGCTCCCCAGGGCAGTGGTCTCAGCACCAAACCTGACAGAGCTCAAAGAGCATTTGGACAACACTCTCAAGCACATGGTGGATTCTTGAAGTGTCCTGTGCAGGGCCAGGAGTTGGACTTCATTGACTCTGTGGGTTCCTCCCCACAGAGGGAGCACATGAACTAAACAAAAGTGGCTTGATCCTGAATTCTGCCATTAATAGACATAAGAGAGAACCTTCAATTAGAAGGCCATTCATGTGTTGTTGTACTGTACATACACTACCTGAATTGGAAAACCCAAGGGCCTAACATCCAGAAAGATGTGGCACTAAAAATAAGGTTTTTGCAAAAAGAAGCAGGGGTCTCTGAAAGAACAAGATGAAGATCTTGATTGGACGAAAATTCCTACAAGTGGAAGAAAATTGCAGAGATGCAGATTGCTGAGTGGAGACAAATGCTGGGTGATGTTCAGGACCTTGATCAGCAGCCCCTGAGACTGGCACATGCAAGGAGCTGCATAGCAGGAATCAACCTTCCCAGACCAGCTGTGACCTCCTGCTGGAAATCAGAGGTGAGACCAAAGGGTTGTAGCATTGGCTGTGGGGAACAAGGGAGTGACTGAGGGTGTGAAACAATCAAGAAGAGTAAGAGCTCCAATGTTGTTGCTTATTAAATAAAACCCAGCTGAGGGAGCTTGGTTTGCAGAAGAGAAGGGCTGAGGGATCTGCAGGGAAGGGGCAGAGGATGGACCATTACATGAGGAAGAACTTCCTTGCTGTGCAGTGACCGAGCACTGAACAGATCACCCAGAGAGGGTGTGGAGTCTCCCTCACTGGGGGTATTCCAGAGCTGTCTGAACAAAATCCTGTGCCATGTGGCTCTGGGACAACCCTACTGGAGCAGGGAGGTGGGAACAGATGACCCATTGTTGTCCCTTCCAACCTGGCCCATTCTGAGATTCTGTGATTTCTGCTTGTCACTGACTGTTGTCAGATTAGAGTTTAGAGGGAGACAGACTCTTCTCAGAAGTGTCCAGCAACAGTCACCAATGTGGAAAAGCCAAATTTTACTTAGGTATAAACAAAAAAAAAATCTTCCTCTGAGGATGGTTCAGCAATGAATCAGGTTGCCCAGAGAGCCATGGATGAAGCATTCAAAGTTCAACTGGACAAGGCCCTGAGCAACCCAGTCTAGCTCTGAGCTGGATCTCTGAAACTCACCCTCTTTTGACAGGTAGTTGCACCAGGTGGCCTCTGGAGGCGCCTTCCAACCCAAGTTACTCTGTGATTCCACAGTACCCTAAATGTACAATCACCAGATATAATATTACAAAAAACCATAAAATATCAGCAACAAAATGAGACACAGACCCTGTGAGACCTGGAGTGTTATCAACAGGCTTGAAACAGAGACTACACCATACATGGATGTCCATTCCCTAGGTCAGTACAGCACCCTGGAGCAAAGCCTGTGTGTCAGACCTTAGGTCAGACAAGATACTTCTCCCCATCTTCTCCCCAGTCCCACCTCAGCAGGGCACCCTTGTCACGTGTACTGAGCAGAGCCAATGTACACTTGGCATGTTTGCAACCTCCTTATCCCTGAGAGGGGATGGTCTCAGTAAGTTTGGACCCTTCAGGGTTGGGGATGATCACTTTCCAGATCTACATAACACAAATTTCACTTTTTCCCTTTTATTTCTTTTGGTGAAACAGAATAAAATGAGCCATGCACTTTGAGCAGCCTTGAGCTAGAAGGGTTGAAATAATTTCCAGGACTCTCAGGATACAAATGAAGCACCAGCAAGCTCTTTTTCGCTAAAGAAAGAGTAATTTCTATCTATCACTAATTGTTATGTGGGTAAACATGTATCATTGTTCCCCCAAATGAGTTTAATCTGGTAGCAGCTGTTCAGTCTACAGGTAGCACTAGAGGTTTTAAAAGCCTCCTTTCCAAAGTCCAGATTTGATTCTTTCCCTTGGATTAAAACTCTCCTTTTTTTCCTTTTTTTTTTTTTTTTTTCATGGCTACATCCAAATGTGCTGGAGGTCATAGGTATTTCTATATCTGAAAGCCCCATATATAAGCACCAAATAATTTAAGCAAGATTCAGCATATAAATACACCACTCACTAGCAAAGGGGGAAGATTTTAAAAGCAGAGCAGTTCTTTGCCCAACTCCTCTTGAAAGTGAAACACATTTTTCCCAGGTGAACTGTTGCGTCTTTGGAAAACTTCTGATTAGACAGTAGTAGAGCCAAAAAAAAAAAAGAATTATTCAAATTTCCAATAACTTCATGTCAATAGATAAATCCTAGAGTCCTCAGAGCACTGCTGGCATAAATTCCCATGATGATTTTGGCCTCAGGAGAACAGTACTCCCTCACTTAAACTCTGTTTAACTAATTAATCAGGTTGTGTGTCAGCAGCATAGGTCAAATTACTCCTTGTGGTGCTAAACCTGATGCCTGGACAAGGCTGGGATAAGAGCAAGCAAACCTTTTCATATAATCACAGAATCATTTAGGCTGGAAAAAACCTCCAGGACCACGGAGTCCAACCTGTGACTGATCACCACCTTGTCAATTAAACCATGGCACTCACTGCCACATCAGGTCTTTTCTTAAACACCTCCAGGGATGGTGACTCCACCACCTCCCTGGGCAGCACATTCCAGTTCTTAACCACCCTGTCAGCCAAGGGGATTTTTCATGAAAGAATTTCTTTCTTCCAGAAGGGATTTCTTTCCCTGGAAAGAACATACAAAGGAACTGTATCCAGTGTGAAAGCAAAAAGCTGACTGAACTAACACCTGTAAACAATGAGCCCAAAATCTTCTCTGCATAAAAGCACATTTTGAATGTCATCGTGCTTTCAATTCTGGATCAAGAAGGTGAACATCCTTCAAACAGGGAAGGTTTCCAGAAATGACTTAGCTTTGTCAGTGTGTACCTCATTCACTGCCAATTCATCCTTGGTGGTATCAGTCACTCAGAATCAGTGACTACAGACATGGAGAGTCATGTGTGCAGTAATCTCACACCTTCTCATCATATGAGCCTATTACAAAAAGACTAATTAGATGCTTTTGAAAGGGTCTGCTGCTGGAAAGACTCACTGACGTCTTCCACTCTGCTTTTTAAGAGCTACTTGTAAGACTTTTTTCCCCCAAGGTAAATGCAATTGCCTGATTTAGATGACTAGATCATGCTTGTGCAGTAAATAACATAGGACTGAACTGGTAACACACTTTTTTTTTAAATCATTTATAGGAAAATGAACAAGAAATAAACTCTCTTTGTAGAGATCCTTACTTCTAATAAAACAGGTGGCACCTTGCTTTATTATTTCTGTTTGAATCCCATCCAGTGAAGACCAAAATGCTTTACAGGCAAGTGTCAACTTAGGAGACAGGGCTTTAACCAAGACCAAGGCACTTTAAGATGCTCAAAGGCACCTAACCCTCAATCAATTAGCTCCAAGCAATCTTTTAGCAATCATCACAGGCTTGAAGAACCTGAGAGACTTTGGAATCTTCATATAGAACTTGAACAATTTGAAATTCGAACCATTTCACCTTTAAGTGGATTTCAGGGTCTTGGATGCTCAAAATACTTTTGAAGACCAATCTAACTGCTGGAACTGGTGCCTTTAAATTGTGGCCTTCCAGTACCTGAAGGGAATCTACAGGAAAGATGGAGAGAGATTATTTACAAGGGCCTGAGTGACAGGACAAGGAGGAACGGCTTCACACTGAGAGTAGGTTTAGACAAGATTTTTGTAAGTCAAAGTCTCTTCTTGACTCCTGTATGTGTTTATGCTGTGAACAGGATGGTCATGCACATGACATTTATCTCCCTTTATTTCTTGCCATCTAGCTGGCCTGTCATTCAAGGTTGTGATTAGTTCATCGAAAGAACAAAGGGCAGTCCCATCTGTCTGAAGAGAGGTGATGGAAAATGTAATCTTTGCTGACAAGAGCAGCAGGACAAGGGTCACATATTGGTGACCTCCAGGTCTATTCAGTCTGGCTGTTGCCATGAGAGTGAAGAGATTTGCTGGACCAGAAGCAGGGAGAGGACACAAATGCTGTTTTGTTCCATATCACTTACAGATTGTGGTCACTTGTGTAAGCTAATACTGTCCCAAATTCTTTTAGGCTCATTACAGCCCTTCTTCTGTTACAGCTTGGCAGCACAGCTCTGCCTCTCTTTCAACATGGAGAACATGCTGCCTGCTGCCCCTGACAGGTCTGTGGTTGCAAAGGACAGATTTTAATCTTTGAACCTGCACTGGTGGTACCGCAAGCTCCACCTGGGTAACTCAGGTTTCCTGTCTGTGTGGAAGAGAACACCAAAAATCCTTCACACAGGTACAAACCTCTGCTCTCACCAGCACAGTCTGAGCCTCCCTTTGTGCTGCTGAGAAAGTATCTCGGCACCACTGTTTCCACAGGGCCTGTGGTGGGTCATCTCCAGCAGAGTCCTGCAGTGTTGGATGATGGGTGGATTGGGCAGGGAAGGAGGACTTAATTCTCTCTGTCCAGATGAAATAAACATACTGTCACCATATAAAACAGTTGAGCTCCTGACTCTGTGCCTCTGCTTCATTAAGGTTATCCAGTTAAGGGCCCTTTCACTTGAAAGGGAATATTAAATAAAGGAGGAATAATAAAACAACACCATGCAGAGGCACCAGCCAGGTGCACAGGATAAAAAGGCGCCGGGAAGGACCAGAAGTCCTTAGCCACTAATTGATGGTCCATCAAGGAACTTCAGGCACAGCTTTGGAGAGGGACAGTCTGGGATTTGTAACTGCTGAGAAGGAGGAAACAAGAGGAACAGGACGACTCTGGGTGTTTGAAGTGGGCCTGTGGGACTGTATTTAAGGAATATTTAGTGGATCAGGGCAAAACAAAGGGAGAGGAAAAAATGGACAGGAAAGGGTGTAAAGAGGGGCCAGTCACATGTAAACCCTCACTGGTCAGTGCATTTGTCTGACCAAGCCTACACTCGACCACTACAGTCTGTCCTATATTCTTATTAAACCCTTTTTAACTGTCTGCCTGTGCAATGTCACAGTCTGTCCCATGTGTGTGGGATTTTTTTTCCCCAGACAAAAATCTCAAATATTCTGTTTTGGCAAATTTCCCCTCAAAAATTATATCTTCCAAATGCCCTGACACCACAGTTTCTGAGGCAACTCTTAGCAAGTTTAGATGCTTAAATACAAAATACTTCAAGTTGTAAGGACTATATTTAAAGATAAAATAGATGACCTTTTGATCTAAACCCTAGGAAGTGGGTGGGTGACGTTTTCTATAAGAACTCTCCACTCAAATGGAATGTACATATATTTGTTATAGAAATATAAGTATACACAGTGTCAAAGCGTTTACAAAAACAAACAAAAACTCAAACAAACAAACAAACCACACAGAAAACTGTAATGATAGCATAAAGCCAAGGTAATATCACATTCTAAATTTTTTCTGAGTCCTTTTTCCAAGGCAAAGGACCTCTCCTGAGCAGTACTAAGGCACCAGTGGGAAAGGCAACAAGTTTCTCCTGTGAACACATTCCAGCAGAAGTGGTTTAGCTGCAGACACACAGATGGAAGCCACCTATTCCTGGGTCTCTATTGAGAGATTCTTGACTTGAGCGCCTTTTAGTTGAGAAAGAGAAAAAATATACATGTACAGATATGGCTTTATCCAATACAGGAAAGTCTTGATTTCGTATAGGAAGCAGATGAGGAAGCAATACCCACAAAGGGTTTAAACACAGAGGCTTTAATAGATTCCCCAGTTGTCTTTGGTGTTTTGCAATTCTGGCCAGATAAACAGGTGCAAAAGTTCCTGAAAACTGGGGTCAGTAAGATGATCCAAGATTGTACTTTAGTACTTGTCGGTACATCCAGAAGCATCTGGATATTAAAAAGCACCAAGAGAGCAGGGAAGGGGCTTGTGGAAGGATCTAACCTTAACCACAGCCTTGTTTTGGTGTTTGGTTTTTTTCCACGAAACAGAGTCAGGCCAACCCCTTTGCTTATCTAAAAGTTTTTTTGCCACGAATTTCTGCTCAGAGATTCCACGGAGATAAGAAACTCCACACGCAATCATATGTTAATGTCAGCATCAATCAGCAACCACATTAGAAAACAAAACCTCTTCCAATATGTCAATACAATAAACAGTGATCAAATTCCCCTCAGTGCAGGTCAGGAAGACTTGCTTGTACTTCCTCATGATTTTTACATGACAACTGCTTGAATTTACAGGAACTGCCCTGCCCCTATTCCTAAAGAAAGGAATGAAAGAACTGTAGGTATTCAACTAAATAATCAGGAAAGACAATTCTCTCTCTTCCCAGGGATAAATGCACAACTTACAAACCAGATAAATGTAATTTCTAGGTTGCTTGCATTTAAACAGTATGGACCCAAATCCAGCAGCAAGCAGGCTCAGGGCAAGGAGTGCTGCTGTGTGATGGAACAGTGTCTGTGCTTTGCTGCAACCAAAGCTGGATCAAGATCCCTCAGATTCATTTCAGACATGGCTGTTTTGGAGAAAAAGAGGCTGCTTGTAAGTGAAAAAGCATATTGCAGAAGCTGTACACCCAGTGCTCCCTGCAAGCACAGTAGTGCCACAACAAGAGTCATTCCACCACGACTCCTGGAGTTACACTGCTCTGCAAAGTGAGTGACATTCCCTTCAGGATCCTCTCTTGTTCTGTCCCTTAGAAATCCACCATCCCCTGAATCCTGGGAAGGGAGAAGGTTGAACTTCATGATGAAACAGTATCTTGTTATATAAATATATATTTATATTTTATATAAAGCCTGTATAATATGAAGGCAAGTTTTCCGCAGAGAACATGGCTGTGATGAAACAAAAATTATATTGCCTGCAATTGTGGTCCAGTTTCTTTCCAGGAATTTTTACCAATGGCCAAGGCATCCTATTGGAATCTCACCTACATAGGTGCCACCAACCTTTTCCAAGCCTATTTTTTTCTCCAGCCTATGGCTCGTTTTTTTTACTTGTTTACCAGCATATTCCATGATTCCACTGCCCATTTCCTCCAGTGAAATGAGGAAGTTTCTCCACCATGCCATCAGCATTCCCTAGTTTAGGGAGCCTAAGAATTGCACTAGTAGCATATTTCTTGCATTAAAGAAAAATGAGGCTAAATTCCCTAGAACTATCTCCACAGACTCAGCACAACATTTTTTATTTCAGAAGTAAATATTCTAAAATCCAATTTCATCTTCTACCAAGATTTCTATGCAATATTAACATGAATAACAGATTTTCCTACTATTGCTTCCAGTCCTTATCTTTTTTTCCAGTCCACTTTTTCTTTATATAGTTATTGTTTAGAGTGGAGAGGCTTCTTCCACATAGTGCCCAAAATATAATGTTTTGATTCCCAAAGGCCTTCTGGTAATATGGTAATACAAATAATAAAGACAAAATTTCCCTGTGGAGCTCCTCAATACAGTATTTCCCACTCACTCCAAGAATTTACAGCATAACTCTCTTTTTCCTAATGCTGGTATTCAGGACACAATACAGGAATGACAGAATTTAAAACAAAAAGACAGATGATGCAGACATTTGTCACACAGTCCTTCTAGAGGATTGTTACACGTTCTCATCCTACTTTCCTTCTTCCCAACATAACTCCTTTGGTTTGAAATGCTTTCATTCAGCTGGGAACCTGTAGCATGAATTCTTGACTGTTTTTAGAACAAACCGTGCTCTGTACATTTTAAAATAGGGGATTCTGTCCCACAAGACCTCAAAACCCATCTCCACTGCCTGCAATCTGCAGTAGAACTAAATTTCTTCATTCCACAGCATTTTTCCTAGGATCTCTCACAAATTCCTTCCCCAGCTCCATACAAGTACCTCTGCTGTTCTTCCACATCCACATTCCTCAAGCGTTTTCATTGTATTTCACAGCATCTCCCAGTCACACCAGCACTCCCCAGCATTCTCTCAGCCCACCTTCTCTGGAGACAACACAACTACCAGAGCCTGAGCTCCTCCATCTCTTTGCCAGAGATGTGGAAAAGAGGACAGAGAGTCTGTGTAAGAGCTAAAATGGAACTGAACACTAAAACAGCCAGTGCTCCCATTGCCAAAACTGACTGTTGCTCTAAACATAATTTTTGTTGGGACAATGTATGTAAAATGTATTAAGTATGTAAAAGAGCTTGATCTTAGTTTCCATCAAGGTACAAGTGACCCCATCCAACAAAGCTATACTGAACTTTCTAGACTAAACAATTTCCTCTCAGTTCCTTCTCCAAGAGGTGATGTCAGTGCTATTGGACAGGCTGATTACAAGCAAAGGCTGGAGGCCAAGGTTTGCTCATCCTTTGATTTTGTCAACTGGCTCAAGTCTTGCAGGTGCACAGGGGGAGGGCAGGCTAGTCCCAGTCACCTTAACTCACCTTCATTCACCTGCCCTCCTCCCAAAATCCTGAGCATTATGGAGAATTGAAAACAAAATCAAGTCACAAAATCCCAGAATGGGTCAGGTTGGAAGGGACCACAGTGGGGCATCTGGTCCCACCTCCCTGCTCCCGTGGGTCATCCCAGAGCACATGGCACAGGATTCTGTCCACATGGTTCTGGAATATCCCCAGTGATGGAGACTCCACACCCTCTCTGGGTGATCTGTTCAGTGCTGGGTCACTGCACAGCAAAGAAGTTCTTCCTCACATCCAGGTGGAACTTCCTGGGCATCAGTTCCTGCCCGTTCCTCTTGTCCCATTGCTGGGCACCCCCGAGCAGAGCCTGGTCCATCCTCTGCCCCCTCCCTGCAGACACTGACACACATGGATCAGGTCCCCTCTCAGTGTCTCCTCTGGAGGCTGAACAGCCCCAGCTCCCTCAGCCTTTCCTCCTCAGGGAGATGCTCCAGGCCCTGAATCATCTCTGCAGCCTCCACTGGACCAGCTCCAGGATCTCCACGTCCCTCCTGTCCTGAGAAGCCCAGGACTGGACACAGCAGGACCTTTGATGTTCAGGTGAGAATCCTAAAGTTCACAATTTTGGATCAGTGAACATGGGAACCACTATAACTCACCCAACTGTTCACTCTTGCTGCTTCTGCTTGTGCTGTTGGCTACACTGTCCTCTCAGGGCCAAAACCAGTTGCTGTGTGTTCAGTTGTTTAACAAGCCAAAAGGGTGGTCAGCGAGGAATCAAACTGTCTCCATCAACATGCAAAGCCATTTCCAACAGGACTGCTTGCTTCCTTCTAGTTTCTCTTGGAGGAAGTTTATATCATTTGCAGCCCAGCATTTCCTGATTTCTTTTGTTGCCATGAGCCACTGTAAACCTAAACCTAAATCTCCCAGTACTCCTTTGACACATGCTTATTTTGAGAGCATTCATTTAATTATTTTTTAAAATTCAGGACAACCCTGAAACTTATGATAGGAATACCCTGATAGTTACTGTTTTGTTCACAGCAATACTATTGGGTGGACTGTAATTGTACTCCTGTGCATTTCCACTTCTACTTTTAGCAGTGCTTTTGGACTTTCCCATTTAAGAAAGATTCCACTGCTTTGTGTTGGAAATGTAGAAGTCCACAACCTTTAAAGAAGGATACGTGCAGTATAGCAGGACTTCCCAAAGTTCAGTGTCCGAGTGCTGAGGGACTCAAAAACGCGGAGGAAAGGGATGTAGGTAGAGCACTTACACATTTTTAAAAGCTCAGAGAGAACACAGTACATTTTTCCTGTTACTGGCAAGCACTTCTTATTCATGGTATTTAGGGCATAAATAGAATCCAAAGTGTAGCAAATCAGCTGGTTTTTAACCACTGCTAAAATCAGTTATATTCATGGTGTAAAACAAACCAGAAGAAGGCCATGAACCAGTCTATAGGCAAAATTAACATATTAGGATGCCTACATTAAACCCTGCTAGAGTACCTGTGTGCAGAGACCTGGCATTTCAGTAGTTAGGACTACTGTGATTTTTAGGTTCAGGATGCAAGAGGGACATCACCAGGGTTCAAGAACTGAGAATTACAGAGTCCTCTCTCTTGCCACTTTCCAGCCCTTGCTCTCACTTCAGAGGGAAGCTTTGATCAAGCAAGGATCATAAGCTGGTGAAATCCCAGATGGAAGAAGGTCAGTGTAATTAGACACAATCCTGCTCTGGAACTCATGATGTTTTTCCTAAGTAAATTATTGCTAATTTGATATAGTAGGAAACACAGCTGATGGTTTTGGAAAAAAAAAAAACAACAAAACCAAACAAAAAAAAACCCAAACCAAAAACAAAAAACCCACAACCTCTGCTAATAAAGACACAGTGCTACAGACCACAAAAAGACTAAGCCATGCTTAAGAAGCAGCAATATTAGTGCATTATTTGAGTAGCTGAATTTGCTCCATGACCAAAGCTTTCTTGAAAGGTGCACAAGCCAACTAGGGAAGGTGAATGGATTGATAGAAAATTGTGTAGGGAGGAATTCTGTATTTAAAGATAAATGAGTGTTGTGACTGTTAATAGTATATTTTCTTAAGGTTACCCTTCAAAAAATTATGCAGAAATAGAATTCATCTCACCAGCACATACCAATATCACAGAATCACAGGATGGGGCAGGTAGGAAGGGACCACAGTGGGTAATCTGGTCAAGCACGGTCAAAATATACACCCTAGATGGCAAGAACAAGGGGAGTTTGAGCAAAGACCAAATCTCAGACAGTATTTCAAACTTACCTAAATGTTGTTTTTAAGACTGTGAACTTTTGGGCATGAACCTCACAGCTCTAAAATAAGGAAATGCACACACTCACTGCCAGCTGTGGAATCAGCAAACCCAGCATATCACTTAACTGGAGTCTGCAGAAGATCTTTTTTGAAGAGGCAGCTCGTGCTCCCTCACTACGGACCAAATGTTCCACTCATCCCTCATCCAAATTTGAGATACAGATGAATTCATCTTCCTTACTCCCTGTTGCGTAGAACAGGTTGTTCACTAAGTGGAAAGGCCTTCTGGAGTCTTTATTAAGGGAAAATAAGAGACAGAAGCTCGCAATTAATAACAGTCAACTCCTGGAGTGACAGTGACTGTGGCTTGTCCTCTAAGTTACTGCTTTCCCACCCCCTGTACAGATCTAAAAATCATGCTTTTTGTTTCCATGCTTTCCATCTGCTGCAAGGATAGAAAGAAGGAATATTCCACATGCATTTCTCCCACCATCATGAATGAGACATGAGAGAAGCTGATATTCATATATTAGCGGTGCAGCAGCATCCAAAGACTTCCCTTCAGATCAATATCCGCTGGGAAAGGCTCTCTGTCAGCCTCAACACTATGCTGTTTACATCTTCAGGCCCTGATCCTGCAAAAGCAAGTGTAAATGTCTATAAAGGGTGCTCTTGGATCTAAAATATAAGCATTAGGATTTTTAAGCACTCATCCTAAGATATCAGAAAGATGCAGAGTTGGAGACACATCACAGGTAAAGACCAAGGCTCTCTCAGATAAAACAGCACAACTTCCAACCAACCATCAGTACCTCACCTCCTCAGCCCTCCACACTTGTGTGCTACCCCTGTGCATCAGTGGGGGACAGCCATATTTCCTATTATCTAGAAACACCATTTTATTTATTCCATAACACATCTGTTGATTTATTCCCTTCTTTTCCGTAAGACAGAAAGAAAACCAAGCCACCCAAAGAGCTCCACAGCACTTACTGATATACCTTGGATGGTGTGAGGTGGGAGGATAAATGTTTGTTTTCACAGATGCCATAAGAAGGAAAACCCTGAACAGTCCTCCAGGAAAAAAGCTCCCACTGAAGCAAGTATGTGGGAAGTACATGAGCCAGAGACTGGGAATCTGCTGAGACCCCCCCCCTGCAGTGCTGCCTCCAGCTCTGGGGGCCCAGCACAGCAAGGACATGGAGGGTGGGAGAGAGTCCAGAGGAGGGACACCAAGGTGATCAGAGGGATGGAGCAGCTCTGCTGGGAGGAAAGGCTGAGAGAGTTGGGATTGTTCAGCCTGGAGAAGAGAAGCTTTGGGGTGACCTAATTGTGGCCTTCCAGTGCCTGAAGGGAGCCCACAAGGAAGGTGCAGAGAGACTATTTCCAAGGGCCTGGAGTGACAGGACAAGGGGAAATGGCTTCAAAGTGACAGAGAGCAGGGTTAGATTGGATATTAGGGAGAAATTCTTCCCTGTGAGGGTGGGGAGGCCCTGGCACAGGTTTCCCAGAGAAGCTGTGGCTGCCCCATCCCTGGAAGTGTTGAAGGCCAGGTTGGACAGAGCTTGGAGCGACCTGGGCTAGTGGAAGGTGTCCCTGCCCATGGCAGGGAGTTGGAACAAGATGGTCTCTAGGGTTCCTTCCAAGCCAAACCATTCTGTGATTCAATGAATGTCAAAGAAATGTTGATTTTTCTGTAAGGGCACTAAAAAGGTTGGGAAGTGGGTGTCTGCATTCACGTGTTGTATGTGCCTTAGTAATAGGGACTGACAGTACACAAATCTTTTTGCTGGAAACTCATTTCTGATATCCAGAAATTCCAGTGTTGTTTGTCATGATAAGGAGTGTCTCCCTGGTTGTCAAATCACATCCAGCACTCGTACAACTTGCAGAGCTGCTTGGATTAGTTTTTGATCAGCATTAAGAACTTCAGATTAACCTTAGTGGCTACGATGGTGCATATGCACTACACTTACTCAAACGTTTTTTTAATGATATCCAAATCCTTTGTTATGAGATTAGCAAGCAATTATCCTAATGTCTTCATCTACACTGAGCCCACCTCACACACTGGAGTCACTTGCATTAGCTTGGTGACAACCAGGCTTCGTGCTCCAAATGGCAGGAATAAAAAGAATAGATCTAAGAGGGTTAGAAAGACAAATGGCTCATTCACAGGCACCAGGACAACCACCCCTTCCCTCAAACAGTGCTCAAAGCTACAAACCCTCCACTACACACATATCTACTGCCCATAGCTACGTGTATCTATATTCCCTCTCAAGTACAGTGGTGCACACGCACACTGTGCTCCTGTGGGTGCTTGTTACTACTACATTGCAAAGCATTAGTGGACTTCCCTCCCACCCCCCTATCTTTGACAAAAATACTCATCTGACTCATATTTTTTAAGAAGTGCTCTCTTCCACCTCGATCTGGTGTATTTTTGATAAAGCACATAGCTCAGCCTTCCTATTTTTTAGCTTGGTGGGCTCACTTCCATGGGGATCAGTGGAAGGTCATTGAAAAGCACAATCTTACCCCTCCCTTCCACTGTCCCAATTTCAGTCTACACTGCTTTCCTCCACATTTTCTTTTCATCCTTTCTCTTGCTGCACTTGTGCTGGACTAGTAGCCCATGTTTACCTCTACAACATTCTCCTGAATCATGCAAAATGTGAGAGCTAATATTAGCACAATTTATGATAAGGGAATTAGAGAACAGAGAAAACCATGTCACTCTCTCCATCTCACCACCCACTCCATCTCAGGTCCTTCTGTGGCCTCAGTTAAAGTAGTAACCAAGCACTTCAGTACCTATCACTTAGAAGATTTATCCTTACAAGACTCCATGCAGCAATGCATTCATACATCTGTTTAAGTTAGCAATGAACCATTAAGCATGAGCCAAAAAGAACTCTGACGTTTACAGAGAGACTAAAAAAAAGAAGAAGAAGAAAAAAAGCCTAAATCCCAAAAGATGGTTCTGAAATGCCACTGCATCAACTGAATCACAAGCTCTTTTATAGATGTTTCTAATATTGTGTTTTACAGCTTCCCAGGTACTTAACAGGTCATCTGGGCCTGCTCAAAGTCACTGTCATTCTTTATTAGGCTGAAAATTTGCATCAGACCTATATCTAATCTCTACCAGGTTTTAGAAGCTAGGGATAAGATTTACCCTGGTTATCTCTAGCAATCTATGGGCTCACTAGAACATCTCAGCCAGTCATCTGAACTCCCATTACAGTCACCAGAGTCAAACAGGTATTTCTGCAACACAACCCACTTATTGTCAGGGCAACACTTAAGGTTGTCACCCAGCAACTCCTTTTCCTCTCAACTGACTGTAAAGGTCACTTAAAGGGAGCCAAGTGAAGTGCTTATAGATGTCTAGAAAGGGTATTTTGTTCTCAGCAGCCTAGTCTGGTGGAAGGAAGGTGTCCCTGCCTGTGGCAGAGGGGTTGGAACAAGATGACCTTTAAGGTCCCTTCCAAGCCAGGCCATTCTATGATTCTATGGTTCTATTATTAGGTAATAATAAGAAATACATAGAGCAACCAGTTTGATGATATTACCACCAAGAGAGTCCTAGGCCAGGTGGTATAGGAGGGTATCAAAACATAATCAGTTCTGAACACAGAAAACACCACAAAGATACTAAGCTATAACCACCACTGTCTTTATCTTCCATCATTAGACAGGAAGACTGTCAAGCGATGAAGAACAAGAACTGTAACCAGGAATTTGGTATTCTCATAGAACAGACACAGGATGGAGAATAAAGTGGGAGTCTACAACTGAAACTGATGGATTAAGGTGCAAAAAAGTGTTATCAGAAATGCCCTAACAGCAAGAGCTGGAAAATACTCTCTTGAAAGGGGAAAGGTTAGAAGCAAACCACATCAGCTACTAAAAAAGTCTGAGGGATACCCTGGAAGGAATGATAATCTCATTATGTGGGTGGGAGATAGGCTGGGACACACAGAGATCATATTGTCTGGGAGATAAAGTTCTCCAGAGTAATCATGTCTTTCCAACCCCAAACTAATGAATTGCTGTAATTTGGTGTCTTTCCCTAAAGCATATCTGTATCAGCTGCTAAAAACCAGTGGGTATGAGGCCATAAGACAGGACAGTCAATCCTCAGCCTCAACTGGGCTAAGCAGCACAGCACTTCCCATTTGCTGAAGACCCACAGCAAACAGTAATTGAAAAGCCCAAGCCTGAAGTAAAAAGCTGCAGACAGTTCTTCACAAACTCTGTGGTTCTCCTAGACTCACGTAGTTGTGTTTATCCAATATAAAAAGCAGTCTACAAACTCATCTTTTTTTAAAAAAAAAAGAAAAGAAGTAACTACTACAGGGACATAGGTCATGTTGTTACTTATAAAATGGTGATTCCTGTCAGTATTTCCACTGTATTCCTGAACTTTTATCAGTGACAGTGACAGACTGAGTGGTAAAGGAGTCCTTTCAGGCCTCTGTTCAGCAGAGCTGTACAGGGCAATCCTGAGGAAATTCAAGACTTAAATACCCAAACAGTCACCCTCAGCAGAAGCTTTCTCCAGATCAGATCCTGTCTCAATGCACTGAGAAGGAACCCAGTGGGTTATTTTCACTTCTAATAGAATGGCTGAAGTTAAACAGGGACCTCTGGAGATCATCTGGTCCAATTCCCCTGCTCAAGTGGGGCCAGCTACACCTGGCTGCCCTAAACCATGTCCAAGGATGAAAATTCCAAAACCTCCCCGGGCAACCTGTGCCACTGTTCAGTCACCATCACACCAAAAAATAAACCCCACTTTTCCTGATGTTCAGGGGGAACTTTGTGTTCCAGTTTGTGCCCATTCCTTCTGGTTCTCTCACAGGGCACCACTGAAAACAACTGGCTGCCTCTGCTTTACCCCCTCCCATGGCATTAGTAAGAATCCCCAAGACCTCTGAAGAGTTACAGCACTCTCAGCTTTTCCTCACAGGAGAGATGCTCCAGTCCCTTCATCAGACTCTCTCCAGCACATCCATGTCTTTCTCATACTGGGAGATGATATCATTGTGTGTGGCCTCACCGGCCCTAAACAGAGGGAAAGGATCCCCTTCCTTGACTTGCTGACAAAGATCCTCCTAATACAGGTCAGGATACTTTTAGCCTTCTTTGCTGCTGTTGGCTCACGTTCATCCTGGTGTCTGGCAGGTCCTTTTCTGCCAAGCTGCTTTGCAGCCAGTCAGTCCCCAGCAAATGCTGGTGCATGGGGTCATTTGTCCCCAGGTCTGCAGGTCTTGGCACTTCTCCTTACTGGAGGAACTCCATGAGGTTCCTGTCGGCCCATTTCTCCGGCCTGCCCGGGTCCCCCTGGGTGGGAGCACAACCCCCAAGTACATCAGCCACTACTCACAGTTTTGTGTGTGCTCTGGGAACACTCTGCCCCCTCATCCAGACCGTTAATGAAAATGCTGGACAAGACTGGACCCAGTTACTGCCAGTTCCCAGTCTCCAGTCAGACACTTCGTGCCACTGACCACCCCCTTCAGCCAGTTCTCAGTCTACTCATCCAACCCACCCTCCAACAGCTTCACTGGGAGGGAAGCAGCTTTAAAAGCCTTACTGAAGCCTAGGTCCTAGACAATGTCCACTGCTTTTCCCTCATCTCCCAACCCAGGTATTTCACCACAGAAGGTTGTCAGGTTTGGTCTAGCACAGCATCCCTTTCACTAATCCGTGCAGCCTACTCTTGATCACCTCCCTGTGCCTGGAAATAGCTTCCAGGATGAGTTTTTCCATCACTTCTCCCCAGATCAAGGTAAGCGTGACCAGCCTGTAGTTTCCTGGGTTCCTTCCTCTTGCCTGCTAATGTAAGGGAGTGGGAAGAGTGTGATGATACTCTTTTCAAGAAAGGAAAGCTGACAAGGGTCTGGCATCTCCCCTGTGTTCCAAAGGGGGGGACACTGGATCCAGTCATATAGAGAGCCCCCAACAACATTACACTGGTAATCTGAGGACTTCAATGCCATGTAAATGATGTTCTTCAGTTTGAACTTCCCCCAAAAGTGACTACTTTTCCCTCCACAGGAACCAAAATGTATGACATAAGGGCATATAGCAGGAACACAATAATTTTATTCTCAGGAAAATGAGGAACTCTACATGCTGATAAGGACATGGTGTGGTAGGCCAATACAGAAACAAAAAAGTATAAGAATTAATTAATAATTTCTTAATTAAATAATTAAGAAATGGCATCTTCCATTTAAGAGCTATTGCTTTTTGGAAAGCAGATGGTGTGGAGTTCGAAATAAAATCAGACTTCTCCCTGACTTCCCCCATCCGCCATTACTTGATTAATTTTCCTCAAAGCATTTGGATGTAACTGAACTCCAATATTTGAATCAGCTACAAAATAAACATGTCTTGTTGTCCTTAGGCTGAGCTACTGCATCTTGTAATAATATTCCAGTTGAAGTTAAAGTCTATTCAGTGTAAGGATTATTAATATTTTCTTTTATTAACATTCCTGTGGCTGAACTGTTTGGGGTCAGCTAAAAATGTATCTTCAGTAAGAAGATATTCTGGATGAAAAAAAGGTGAAGTGGAAGAGGCAAAGTGAGAGCAAAGAAAAATAAACTATGATTAGTTGGATGTTTTGATTGCTGTTATTAACAAAGAATTACAGTCTTTGGCACTTTTTTGTTTGGTTGTTGGTGGGGGGTTTTTTGTGGGGGGAGGGGAGAGGTTGTTTGTTCATTGGTGGGGGTTTTTTTACTTACAAGTCCAGACCAAAAATATATTATAAATATTTTTCTCAGGTACCCGAATTAGCAGATTCTCTCAGTTTAAATAGACCCATTTCTTCAACTCCACTTGGAAATGTGCACCCAATCAGTTGCTGCCAGGAAATTATTCATTTTTTTGCAAGATGAAGCTACAACCAATGGCACAGCTATTTCTGCAGCATTATTGATTACCAACAAAGATGACAGCTTCATGCATCAGGGTATGGAGAGTGAAGTGCTGCCCTGTTTTCTGTTTGCACCAGAAGAACCATTCAGCATTGTCTAAGTGGGATTATTACCTGACTGGCAGCAAGAAAGCTTGATGAATCATTTCTCATTCCAAAGCTCATTAAAATGTGAAAGGGCACTGCATTAGGTCCTTCCAAGCAAATCAGTGGAAAACCTTACTTCTTTGTGTTTTATCTTCCACCCAGCTCACTGCAAACCCAGCCTGCAAACCAGAACAATTTCTACCCTTACTGGTAAGCACCTAAACCTTCTGTCAACTCCTTAGGAGAAAAGTTGTTCTCAAAACCACAACTGGGACTTGCATAAAAGTTCAATTACCTCTGAGGGGCTAAAACTACTCCTGGGATACAGGAGGTTCCCAGTAACTTAAGCACAGAAAAGCTGTGCTGCCATCGACAGAAAAGAAACTCCCTGCCCACTTAAATAGATCCCTGCACATAAAGTATGCAGTAAACCCAAAATTGCTTCTGTGATGCATTCACACTAACTGCAAACCCAACCTTTCCAAGAAAGCCCTGATTAAGTGCTGGAGACAAGCCAGATAGAAAATCAAGCATTTCTATGAAAATTATAGTCACTGATTCACTTCTATTGGATGAAAAGTTGTTTGTTTAAATATGTTTCATTCCCACCACACATTTAAAGTAAGCAGGTACACAGAAAGCTTTGGGACTTCTTTATCCTCTCCCCTCCTCCCTATTTCCTCCCCACCTCCCTCAGTTCTTAAGCTTCTCTCAGCAGCTTGCAAATGGTACATCCTTCTACCACTGTACATACCCACCAATTCCCTTCTTCCAGCAGAACTGTGGACAAGCATGAGCTGTGCATGGAATCACAGAATGGCCTGGGTTGGAAGAGACCTTAAAGATCATCATGTTGGGGTGGGCAGGGACACCTTCCACTAGCCCAGGTTGCTCAGAGCCCCATCCAACCTGGCCTTGGACACTTCCAGGGATGGGGCAGCCACAGCTTCTCTGGGAAACCTGTGCCAGGGCTTCACCACCCTCACAGGGAAGAATTTCTCCCTAATATCCAGTCTAAACCTGCTCTCTGTGAGTTTGAAGCCATTCCCCCTTGTAAATAGTCTCCCTCCATCTTCCTTGTGTCTTCCCTTCAGGCACTGGAAGGCCACAATTAGGTCACCCTGAAACCTTCTCCTCTCCAGGCTGAACAACCCCAACTCTCTCAGCCTTTCCTCCCAGCAGAGCTGCTCCATCCCTCTGATCATCCTGGTGGCCTCCTCTGATTCAGCACTGAAAGCAGAGGGAAACAGTGACTTGGACAGCCTGGCCTCAGCATTTCAAAGGGGGTTGATTTTACTGCCTCTTAACTACCTTGCTACATCAATAAATTTAGTATGGGGATTTTGTTTGCTTGCTTTTGAGCAAAAAAAAATGAAAGTATTTTCTTGGGGAAGAAAAACCACCAGGTACAGCCTCTAAAAATGGGCCATTTTCAGCCAATTCAACTTAATTCATAATTCATCTTAATTGATGAGACAAGGAGTCTGTATAAGCAAGTGCATGTTAGTGAAAAAGTAAAATGACCACAATGAATCACTTAATACATCTTCATGTGAAGTGGGGAAAACGTTCCTTTGACAGTGACTACCTCCTGTTAGAGCAAGGCAAGCTGCCCCACACAATGGAGCAGAGCACATCCTGCAACCTCTGGCCCCACACCTCCCAGCAGGGGCTGCAGCTGGAGCCTCCCAGCAGCAATGGCAGTGCAGTACCTTCAAGACAAGGTCTCAGTGACCTTTAGAATCACCGAAGAGAATCACAGAATCATTAAGGTTGGAAAAGACCTCCAGGATCATCAAGTCCAGCCTTTGACCGATCGCCACTTTGTCACCCAGCCCAGAGCACTGAATGCCACGTCCACTCATTTCTTGAACACCTCAAGGGATGGGGACTCCATCACCTCCCTGGGCAGCCCCTTCCAATGCCTGACGACCCTTTCAGCAAGGAATTCTTCCTGATGTTCAGCCTGAACCTTCCCTGGCACACCTTGAGGCCATTTCCTCTTGTCCTGTCCCTTGTTCCCTGAGAGCAGAGCTTGACCCCCAGCTGGCTACAACCTCTTGTCAGGGAGGTTGTGGAGAGTGAGATGGTCCCCCCTGAGCCTCCTGTACTGCAGGCTAAACAACACCAGCCCCCTCAGCTGCTCCTCATATTATTTACTCTGTAGACCCTTCCCCAGCTCTGTTGCCCTTCTCTGGACACACTCCAGAACCTCAGTGTCTTTCTTGCACTGAGAGGCCCAGAACTGGACACAGGATTTGAGGTGTGGCCTCAGCAGTGCCCAGCACAGGGGGACAGTCCCTGCCCTGGTCCTGCTGCCACACTATTGCTGATCCAAGCCAGGGGCATTGGCCTCTTGCCCCCCTGGGCACATGCTGTCTGTTCAGCCACTGGCAACCAGCACACTCAGAAGGATGCTGTGGGAGACCCATGTGAGACTTTGCTGTCACTTCAAGGAACACTCTTCACTTTTTGCCCTGCCTATAGCTTCGGGCATCCATTCCTCTCCCACTCCCCCATTTTCCACCAGCGCCACTAATGTTCTACGTAGTAACTGGATCTGCAGGCTGACAAAGCTGTAAACCAGTTTTCAGCCAAGCTCAGGGAGTCAATCTGACTCACAGCACAGCTTCAAGAACACCCGTCCATCTGGGCTTGTTGGGAACATCAGCTGAGCACAGCAAGAAGAACTGTACCTTTTGGCAGCAGATCATAGTCAGGGCAAGCTGGCTGTGAAACCACATTCTCAGCCAAACACTTCTTTTAACTCCTCTCCAACAGCTGGAGTGTCAAAGTAATATACACTCAGCCAAGAGGTTGCAGAGCTCCCTGGACTAAGGACCATGTCTTCATGTACCTTTATACCATCCTCCAAACCAAAAGGCACCAGAGCTCAAGCGACCTCCTTGAGCCATCTCAGCTTTCAAACACTAAATTATTATAATCACTATCCTAGACCCTTGCTGATCATGCCCCATCAGAATCCAGCTCTTTCTCCCATGCAGGCATATGTTTTAGGAGCATGTTTCACTCCTAAGCAGACCCTGTCCCCAATAACCAAGATCTTGGTTCTTTTCCCTCTGAACCCTATTAGGGCTTTCTGCCATCTGCTAGTCTGTGTCAGATGCTTGTATAACTGAGAGATCAAGCTAAATATAAAATATCAACACCCCCGTGTGCTCCAAACATTCCAAGTTTAGTATTCCTATCGTACGTGAGGCCTAAATATAGCAAGATAAAACAAAAACATCTTTTATGTTGAAGTATTCTTAAGACTGATGACACCTCAGCACAAGGCCTCCAAAGCTGAACAGGGAAGGGTGGGGACAACATCTCCTGAGGGTGTTAATGGGAGATGAAAAGCATCGTTTCCAATGCTGTCGCAAACCCTTCCCCCAAATGAGGATACTCTGCCCTGACCAGCAGAATGGTTGAACTTAGCTATGTTTACCACCATGGCTACAAAACCAGTGTGCCATGGAAGCTCCCTGTTGGAGAACAGCACTGCAGACAAGACCAGCTCAGCCTGGGAGGGGACTGCCATATTTTCTAGGCCTGTAGTCCAGATGTTCCTCATCTTGCTCAGCAGAGCAAAGCTGGCCTCTTTTCCAGGGCTCCAGGGACCCACATGGGTAGGAAAACTATGCTGCTTTCCTCCCCCAAAGCCACAAGGCTCCTGTGTCCTAAGGGACAGTGAAATCAAGGAACAGAGACCCTCTGCAGGCTGAAGAACACCCAGCAGCCACAGAAACTACTGTCTCTGCAGAGCTTTTCACCTTGAAGTGACTCACAGTGCTTCCCACACTGCAAGTAGCTGCCATTTCAGCCATCCCAGAAACCCAGGGACCCCTCAGGTAAGCTGACAGCTGCTTAGGTAAGCTGGAAGGGAAAAAATACTTTAGATATGGAAGTGGAATATACCGCTGAAAAAATGGTATCAGGGAGGAGGGAGGGACATATTTAAATAAGGGGGCATAGATGCCCACATTGGTTTTAGCTCCTTGTGATTAGCAGTCCTCTTTTTTTTTGTCCCCAAACCACATGGATAACACAAATCTTACTTATTTTTTTTTTCTGGTACCACTGCAATGCACAGATGCAGTCACAGTGCATCTGATGAACCAGAGCCAGAAATACCATGACCTCTTCCTTCCAAGTCTTCCTCAGGAATCTCCTCCTCAGGCACTGTTTATGTAACAATATGAATTGTTTTGTGAATTGAATTGCAACCCAAACTTCTCACAGTTTGGGCAGTCCTACTCACTGCAAACAAAACTGAGTTGCTGCTTCTTACTCTGCTTTTCAGTTCCACTGAAGACAGCGACCAAGCTTTGGGTGACTTCAGCAAGCTTTAGAGTACAGCCCAAAGGGCTGAACATCCATCTCCAACCACAGAGAGTTGGCTAAAAAGCAGGATGCTATGCACCATTAACCAGAAAATCCTCCCTCGCCTACCAGTTCCTTCAACACAAAGAACAATCACATTGAATGAAATGGGGAGGACACTGTGCCTCTGAACTAAAGAGTTACGTCTCATTGTATTACAGGTCTCCCCTTCTGCGTCTTGATAGAAGTTAACAAGCATGAAAATATCCATATGAAAATACCCCATTTCTATGAGTACTCCTGTGCTTAAAACAGACAAAGGTACCTACAGCAGACATGCAAAATCTACCCAGGAGAGTCAGTCAGTAAACCAGGACAGCAAAAGACAAGCCTAGGTACAAGCACACCTTCAACACAAGTCAGACTGAGCCTAAGTGCTCCCTGTCAGTGTATATCTGGTGTGCTGTGGAAGCCTCGGGTGATCAGGTTAATTAAGTCCTATTAGCGCCCTCAGGATCATGACACCAACCACAGGAGGCAGCTACAAATTGTAAACACAGACCCAGAAAACGGGTAGGCAAAACTCCTGCACCATGCTCCACACACCAAACCTTCTGAGGGCTGACAGACACGGGATACAAAGCCTGGGCTGAAGTAGTTTGTACAACCCAAGCCTCTCTGCACCAGAAGAACATGATGTACAGCCCTGAAGCCCTCAGCATTCACCTGCCCCTCCACCCCTGGCAGATCCCACAGCGTCATCTCTCCCCTGCAAATCATCTGCAGAGCTTGCTTTCTTCCTGGCATGCAGAGGATAGGCAAGGTGATTTCTGAGCTGCAAGCTCCACGTCTCGGAAGAACCTGTGATGTCTTGCTCTCCCCCATCCCTTTTCATTCACGTAGCACCTATTCCCAACCCAAAAATGTTTCTCGGAACTGAGTGAGTTTGGGCTGGTTTGATTGTCTTCACAGTAGCTGCTATGGTGCTATGCTTTGGATTTGTGCTGGCAACAGAATTGATGACACAGGGAGGTTTTAGCTCTTGCTTAGCAGGTCTTGCACAGAGCCAAGGCCTTTTCTGCCTCCCAGCCACCCAACCAGTGAGGGGCTGGGGGTGCACAGGGAGTTGGGAGGGGACACAGCTGGGACAGGTGACCCCAGCTGACCACAGGGGTATCTCATACCACATCACACTGGCTGTCCTGTGCAGGGCCAGGAGTTGGACTTTGATGATGCCGGTGGGTCCCTTCCAACTCAGGATATTCTATGATTCCATGATTCTATGATCTCACCGCGCTCCACAATAAAAGCCTGGAGGAGGAGGAAGTGGGGATGTTGTTTGTGTGAATGTGTTTGTTTTCCCAAGTCACTGTAACACCCAACGAATCCCTGCTCTCCCGGAGGTGGCTGAACACTTGCCTGCCCATGGGGAGCAGTGGATGAATTCCTTGCTTTGCTTGCAGCCCACGAGTTTTCTCACTGTTACCCTCCAGTTCTCTCCCCCGTCCACTGTGGGGGAGTGAGTGGCCCTGTGGCTACTGAGGCTAAACCATGGCAAGAGGTCATCCAGACCAACCTCCTGCTTAGAGCAACATCATTATCAGTGCTAGATCAGGTACCTGCAGCTTCATCTAGCCAAATCTTGGGAATTTAAAAGGCTGGAGTTTCCAATACCTCTCCAGATGACTCATTCCAGTGCTAAACTACCCACACAGTGACTTCTTTTTTTTTTCTCCCTGATGTCCAATCTGAACCTTTGCAATCTCACTGGGGATTTTTCTCCATCTCCATATTATTTCTCTTTCATGCAGTTCCCATCCTTATCCATCAAACCCCCACACTAACAAACACCACCTTGCCCTTACATTTTCAAAGGTTTATGTAGGACATACAGCTGGAAAGCTCCTGTTAAATATGACCTAATTTGGTTCCAAGTTTAGCACTACCAGGACATTTTCAGGGATGGGAATTTCACGGGTTTGTGACTGTGCAGCCGTGTGATTTTATGAAATAGCATCCAAGTGCAGGGTTTTCAGCGAGGCACTGCAGAACAGGATGTTTACAGGGGATCACTGTTTTCCAGTGTTTCCAGAGTCCCCAAATCTACCAAGGACCATTTGGCTGCCTCACACCAACACAAATTTGTGATTCTATTTCAGGCCTGCCTGCATCGCAGAAGGCCCGTGGAGCTGTCAGACACCTACAGCATTATTTTGAAAGCATCACAGAGAGACTGTGCAAAAAAGGTCAAGAAATTTGAGCATCAAGTGCAATACCAGCCCTTCCAAACATGAAAGAAGCAAGCTGGGCAAGTCCTGCCTCTACATTCTCAATGGAAGACAATAATCAAAGGAAACCTGCAAACTGTGAGGATGTAACTGCCCTTGGTCACACTGTGCAGCTCCCTTTCAATCCAGACAGACCACAAGAGAATCTACCTCTGAGATAACGCAGTGGTGCTTATAGCATTGTTTTACTTCAGAGAAAAAAAAAGCCCCAAACCTCAAAATCCATGTTAGAAAGACTTGATTCTATATTCTGACACGAAGAACAAAATGAATGGGCATAAGGAGGCAGGAGATGCAGTGTAGGCGATTCTCAGCAAAGCACCTAACAGAAGCAAAAATTATGCTTGAAATATAATTTGGACATAATAAGTGGATTGAAATCCAAATATAATTGCAAAAATGAACAGTAGCAGTGGGCCACATGGTATCAGAGAGCACTAACACCACCTTAGAGGTGATAAGATCTTCTTAATTCTGTCAGTGTAAATATCTGGATTTAAAAGGATTCTTCACTGAGTACATCAAGTCTAAAGGAGACCCATGGCTTTAGAAACAATTTGGCATATTTAGGCAATGAAAAACTCTGTTGCCTGATACGGCCAAGCTGCCTGTATCTTTTGCAGGGTTGGTCTACACAAGGAAACGTGAGTGGGCAGAGAGATCCACTTAACCAGGGAGCTACAAAAGCAGCTTTACAGCCACATCAGAAATGAAGTGCCCAGAAGTCAATGAACTAATTTAAGACACAGCTTCTCTGCAGACATAAGTCCATGTCTATATAGTGCCTTAAATAGCACACAGTATGGATTCTCCAGCTGGGGCTGTGCAGGCATGCTGCACAGATACCTCAAATTATTACACTGGTTTCTGGGACCATCTCCACTGAAAGCACAGAAGGAATCTGGAACAATTCCATTCAAGTGTGAAAAAAAGACCTCAAGGGCTCTATTTATGAAGAAGTTATTTCTGCCCTAATTTTATTCCCCCTTTTTGCTTACAGAGATCTGCCCAGTCTCTCTCATACAAAATGTTACACCAAGTCCAGCTACAAAAGCTGAGGGAAGTG
The DNA here is from genome assembly GCA_013397135.1 of Pachyramphus minor. NCBI lineage: Eukaryota > Metazoa > Chordata > Aves > Passeriformes > Tyrannidae > Pachyramphus > Pachyramphus minor. The sequence continues at coordinate 70,161 of VYXB01009883.1, read as the reverse complement.
ACAGACAGCTGCCATGCACCCTGAAGAACCAAAGAGCAGAGTGGGGAATTAACTGTCACTACAGGGAAAAGTCACAGCAAAAAGACACTGGGGAAAACAAAATGCAGGATGTCACACTTTCCAATGATTAAACACTTTCTAAAGATGTTTGAACGGCAAGAAAGATTGCTGAGGATTTTTGCATTTCATCTAAAACCAGGAAAACTGGGAACTCCACGGTTCCCTGCTCAAAGGACTGGATTTTTATCTTTTAGATGTATTAATGAAGAGTTACTTTTAGATGAATGGGAAAGCAGGAGATCATGGAGCACTGAATTTCTTCAGGCCTAATCACTAAGCTGATGGGATTCCCATTACTAGAAACATATGGCTGCAAGCCATGTAAACCCTGAAAAAGATCAAAATATTAATCATTTAGTCTGAGCAAAAATTATCCATCAAAGCCTTTTTCAGCCAAAAGATGGGATAAAAGTTGAGTTAGCTCGTCCATAAAATGCTGATGTTCAGAGAGTCTCTAAAGCTGTTGGGATTTCTGACCCTTCAGTAAGTTCTATTCTCTCTACATGATCTCTACAAGATCTGCTCCCTCCCCCACAGCAAGCAGACAAAGATGTAGTTGGACTGGAGCTGTGGGAGGTGGTACCCTCTGAAAAAATTGTGCCTGTGCTTCAGCAGATTTCCACAATCCCCTTAATAATGACTTCAATAAATCAGGGAGCTCACTATAATGAAGTCTGCTAAACGTGTGAACATTTTTTTCAGCTCCCTTTCACCCTCAAAAAAAAAAAAAAGAGAAAAAAAAAGTATTTGTCCATAAGACTAAAAGTCAATTTAGGGTTTTTTTAAATTTTTGTTCTTTTTGGGCAGCTAAAGGTTTTCTTCTGCCAGCAAGAGAACTCTTGGGTTGAAAGAGTTGTTGCTGAAAATTTCTGGAGAAAAGAGAAAGCTGCTACTTCAAGTCATGGTTTTCCTTGTTTCCAAAGATCTTTCCATCTAGTTTTCTCTAGCTGAGATTTTTATATTGTTGAAAGTAAGTAAACTGAGGAAAGTGAAAGCTCCTCACTCTTCTACTTCAGTGGCTGGTTTGTGAAAACATCAATATTTCCAGAGTATTGATAGAATATTCTTTGGCCGAGGTTTCATGTCTCTTCCATCTCATAAGCAAGGAAGTTCTGTGACAGACCTGCTTTGTGTGACTCCTGACTCCTTCTTTATTTTCTCTGACTCTTACACTCACACCAAAACTTCTGCACCTGGACAAAAACATACACCTCTCCTTTTGCTCCTCTCAAAATATTTCAGGTCAAAAAATTCCCTAAGCCAAAAGAATCTAAACATTCTTTTTCTTTCCTAATTTCACAGAGACTGCTGGTCCCAGATTAGGATGAAACTCTCAGCCTATAATTTTGTCCATATTTTCTTTCATAGACAATGGTTGACTAAAATGAAGAGATGAGTGATTTATGCCTGGATTTTAACAGTGGCAGCATCTGTTTCACACTGCTATCAACTCACAGCGATGTTTCCACTGTCTCCTCAGGCTATGATGAATGTAATTTTCCAATGTTTGCCTGAATCCCACACAGCAGTAATCAGCAATTATCAAAAGCAGCAAACACAAATAATTAAGATATTTCCATGACATCCAAGCGCAGTCTCCTCTGGGATGTGTGCCTCTCACTGCAATGGGTAGAAATGTTGTCTGTACCACCCATGGGGGAAAGAGCACCTTTATTTCCATGTCTGGAACCCAACTTGAGGAAGCTGGACAAAACAGTGTGGGTGAGGCATCCAAGTGATTTTACATTTTCAAAGGGAACCAGGGGCTGGTTCTGTCACTTAGATCATAATCAGCCTTGTAAACACCGGGCAGCACAACCAATTGATGCAACAGTATCAATTACCTTTAGAACCTCATGTCATTACATGTACTGTAGTATCTGACACAATTACATGTACTGTGGCAGATCAGCCAGTGTCCTTCATCCCCTCACTACCAATTTCTCCCAAATACAGCCCAATACTAAGAGATTTCAGTCTTCATTGTACTGACGTGTTGTTTACTAATCACATGCTCCTGTTGTCTGCTCTAGTTTGGGCTCCTCGGTCATTCCTGTAATGCCCTGCAGCCAGGATTTTCTATAAAACTTTGACAGAGAGGGTTTATTTTTGTTAATGTGTGATATTTCCCACTGCTACAATTAGAGGGATACTAAATAAGCATGCTCATGTATTCGAGTGTACTTATCTCAAATTTTAATGAATAATCAGTGTATACTGAATGGGAGGGAATGCTTGCTGACAAACCTACACATCCATCATCTCCCCTCTCCTCTCTCCAACTTATTTTTGCTGCTGGAATCACCAGATCGATTTGCACCTGCTGTAAACTGGCAAAACTTAGTGTAAATCAATAAACCTACAGCATTACCCAAGACCTTGTAGGTTCTGTATAAATCTAGCAGGTTTGATTTGACCACTGGTCCACCAGAATTCCATTCCTGAGAAGCTCTCTTCCCGGAATTTGCATCTTTGCTCTTCTCTTATCAACATCTCTGCTTTAATCTTTATGTGTGTAAATCTGCACAGAATTAACCAAGTTCAAGGGAATTGAATCAGCATCAGATCAAACAGGTCTCACCCATGTTAATAACTCCTTAAGGGACAAGAAACATGAAAGATTTTGCCTCCAGATTTTGCATTTGTTTCTTGCCTTGGCCAAGGCCTTGACCCTATATCAAAAGAAAGATATCAAAAAAATGTGACCGTGTTTACATACATATATATGTATGTTTTTGTTTACCTATATATCAAGGCTATTTCTGAGAAATTATCTGTTTAGAGACACTGAATGTCACCTTTTAGGTTTTAAAGCAATCTCTGTGTACCAGAAGCCAGGATGAGACTGCACAAGGGAATATATACAGGGTGACTTAGATGGCCCTGCATGTCTATTCTCTGGGGTTCCTCTGCATTCTGTAGCACCCCAGGGCTACAGAGGACTCCCAGTCATACCAGCCTGGGACTGATTCCATGCTCCTAATCTGCATGGATGTGCAGAGATGAGCCTCCAAAAATGCCTCTGTCTGAATTCACAGTTACTTGTGATCACACTGCCCCACTTGTGATCACACATCCCACAAAGATGATCAAAGGACTAGGAGCATCTGTCATATGCTCCAGAAGAGGCTGAGAGAGCTGGGACTGTTCAGCCTGGCAAGGGAAGGACTCAGGAGGACCTTACCAATGTGTATAAAAACCCTGATGGGGGAGGATGTAAAGAAGACAGTCAGACACTTCTCAGTGGTGCCCAGTGACAGGACAAGAGACAAAGAACACAAACAGAACCATGAGAAATTCCACCTGAACAAAAGAAAAACACTGGTTTTTAATGTGAAGGTGATGGATCTGAGGAGCACATTTCTCAGAGAGATTGTGAAGTCTCCACCCTTGGAGGTATTCGAAAGACAACTGCACACAGTCCTTTGCAACTGGCTCTAGGAGACCCTGCTCGTAGCTTGGAGGTTGGACTGGATGATCACCAGAGATTTCTTCCAAACTCAGCATTTCTGTCCTACTGCTGAGCACAAAATAATGGCTTTCAGTATCTGACCCAACACAAATGAAAACAGCACTACTCCTCATCCCTGACAACTGCACTTGCTTGTTGCTGAAGGGTGTCCAATATCCCCTTGTGAGTCAGTATATTAATTCCCCCTCTCTCCTAAGACTTCAAATACAGATGGCCATGTCCTTGGATAGCCAATGTAAGGAAGCAGAAACAAGTAAACCAGCTTTGTCTTCCCTACATTAAACTTTCCTGCCCTGCTTCCTGACATGCTACTGATCTGCATCACTCCAGAGCAATGATCCCTCTCCTCTAACTTGGACATGGCCATGACTCAAACCAGCTGCAAGTCACTTAAATCACAGAAGAAGTATGTGAACAGGATCAGCATACACCTGGAAAAAGTGTATTTTTCCTTCAGAGAAAGGGTAACTACCACAGGCTATGGAAATATTTGTGGAAAACATCAATTCTGAAACTGGAGACACGAGGAATGGGTAGGGAAACAGTGAGGAGACAAGAGGAAGGGAGAGCAAGGATGTCCTACATAATTGCTCTTTATACTGTAGCATTTCTTCACATTCCTGAGGGGACAAAACTCTGTTCACCCCATGAGACACACCCCGAAATATCCTCGTGGCCCAGAGCTGTAAGACAAGGGCCATATTCCTAGGAGAAGGGGAGCACTAGGAGTGGATTCCATCCATCTCTCCTCTCCACTACAGAATGAGGATGGGGCACAGCATTCCCGGCAAGCTCGTTTTACCATGGGAAGGAGACAGAGATTCCACAGTCCTGCTGCCTGCCACGTGATGCAGTCCCATGACAAGATGCAGGCCCACACTCCCTGTCAGCTGCATGTGATTAAAGAGCCAACCCGTGGCCAAACTTTGCCTCAGCAGCGAGGGCAGCCTGATCACTTACCCCTCGTGGTGATTCTGCTCCACGGGCTGAAGTTCAGGCGACCACACGGACCACAAGAAAACTCCCAACTGCCCCAGAGACCAACACATCAGGAATTTTCTGTATCTCTATGGGCAAGGACTCGGAAGAGTCAGGTCAACAACCGTGAGCACCCAAGTGCTCTCAGAGCAAATTGTCCTGTGTGTTGTACAGTGTATTTACAGACACAGCTTTTTTATGTGGCTTATTTATGCTACAGACTGGGAAGGCTTAAACAATTACTTGGTAGGCTGTAACTTGGTCACATTATCAATAGATTACAGTGTCTCTGCACAGTATTTATGAGCAGAGAGAGATTCACCAAATCCATTTCCTAGCAGACCCATAAAACAATTAGAACCTTCCTGCTTCTACTGAGCTTTACTTCATGTAACTCAACAGAAACTCTGAAAGAGTTCAGCAAAGAATAAACTAGTCTTCTATTCATCCAATAAAAAGTATTACCTGGAAAAGTTCAAATAAATGAGAAATAGCATGACCTTTTTTTATCTCAGTTTCCCCATCAGTCACAATCTCAGCTCCCACAGAGATGCTGTTCACACAGGTTGTAAATCAAATGAGTCAGAGAGCTTTTCTCCCATTTATCCATAAAGCACCTGCCTCACTCCAGATGTTACTGAATAGTAATAATCAGAGAGGGCTTTATTTTAAACACTAATCACCAAGATGATATTAAAAAAAAATTAAAATCCTTGTTTTAACCCATGTTTTTAGTGTAGTCGCACTCTGGGATCCAGGGCTCCACTTTACCTGGTGCTTCACACCAACAGTTCCTGTCTTGAGCGGGTAGCAAAGCACACAAATTTCATCTGGGCTAACTACAAAACACCACTCAAACAACAACATCCACTGCTTTTCTGCATGTCATTATTAATGTAATTCCTGCCCAGTAACATATTAAGAGGTGCTGAACTCAACAGGAATTTAGGGCACTTGGAAAGATCAGCTCGGAAACGCACGGGCATTCACAGACAAATGCCCTCAATTGCTCCCTGCTGCCATAAGCTGCTTTTGTACTACGATTTCATGGCTGATTCGTGCTCATTCACTTCAAACTGGTAATCACACAGGGCCACTGGCTTCCCTGGAACTCAACCCAGCTAAACCACTTGAGCATCTAAGTGGTTCTTAGCCTGCCTCCCTGCTACAGAGCTGGTGGCTTCATTCCCTTCCTCGGCACCCATAAGGGCCTGGAGCGACAGGACAAGGGGCAATGGCTTCAAACTGAAAGACAGTAGGTCTAGCTTGGTTTTTAGGAAAAATTCTTCCCTGTGAGGGTGGGGAGGCCCTGGCACAGGTTGCCCAGAGAAGCTGTGGCTGCCCCATCCCTGGAAGTGTCCAAGGCCAGGCTGGATGGGGTGTGGAGCAATCTGGGCTAGTGGAAGGTGTCCCTGCCCATGGCAGGGGGGTGGAATGAGATGATCTTTAAGGTCGCTTCCAACTCAGGCCATTCTACGATTCTATGGTTCTGTGATCCTCCCAACCCTGAAATAAAGCCAAAAACTCCCTGAGATCTATCTAATGACTTTCTGTGAGATGTAGACAAGTCAAGTCACACCCCACCAGCCATGACACTCTGAAAAGATCCAGCTGGTTTAATCCCTTTATCATCACCACTGCTCATCAGTGTTTTACCAGGGACTGCAAGAAGTCCTGAAGCTGGATGTAAGATTTAGTACAGTTTAGACTGCATTTGAGAAGATTCCCATCCAAAGTGATTATGTTTGCAGAAAAAAATGCTGGTATATGTTTTTAATGATGTCCTGCACAAAGAAAGATACACAATCAGATTTGAAGTATCACAGCAGAGATCTGCTGTGAGAGAAACAGCTACTTTCTTCTACTACACTTCCAGATAATCTCAATCTATAGGATGTTTTAGGTTCTCTTGTAAAAGTAAATAAAGCCTGGAGCACTTTAACTTCCACTACAGTAAATCATATTTTTTGATACTGCTATACCAGCTTTATCAGGGGAACGTTAAAAATTTCTGGAGAAGAGTAGGAATTAACAAGTTAGCTTTCTCTGTAGATGTCCTCACGAAAGCTGACATTTTCCATGTGTCTTAGATAATATCAAATTAATTCTCCAGCTATCACTCATGTTTTTCATAAACTGTTCCAAGTTAAATTCAAATCTATGCACAGTGAAAGAGAATTTAAGTCATCACTAAAACAGCACCATGGTTTTGAGGCCAGTGGGCAAAATAAAGAATGTTCATGTAGTTCATTGCCTCCAATTCTTAATTTTATTATTTTAAGCACACATTCCCTGTGATCACAGAACACTGTCCAGAGTCACAAAACACCAACAGAAAAAAATACATTTGGTGTCACTTTAACGCACCTCTCCTTTAAAAGAGGGGGATTTTTTTCCCCTGCTTATTGTATTACAGTGGAACTTGATGGGCAGGATTCTTCCCTATTGGCCAAATAAAAGCTCTTATTTATGTAAAACTTCATGAGATGTGAATAGAAAGGAAAGACCCTCAGCTAGTTAGTTCAGAATAAATGAGTTATGTTGACTTGCACCAGGGCATTTTTCATTTTATACAGGAGCAATGAGCTGCAAAAGATGCTGGCAGTGAAGTCTCAGTTCCCATGTTTTCTTCACATTCCTTTTGGAGCCCAAGTCATAGGAGTAAGAACGAGTATTTCCAAAGAGAAACACAGAAATCAAAAGACCAACACTCCTCCACTCTGCTACCTGTCTCCCCATCACAAATATTCCAGCCAGGATGTGGGATTGCGCGGACACATTAATTTGCTCTGAAGCAGGACTGAGCTGCTCTCCGTGTTGGTGGATTTTAGCAGCCTTTTTAAAGTGTCATAAACGGATGAGATCACAGACATTTGACGATCAGGAGAAGCACATCACAGTCCTGTCAGACAGAATGCACGCTTGGAATACGCATTAGCAATAGTGGCTCCACACTAAGCAGTGATACCCAGCTTCCATTTGCTACCTTTAATTAATAATTGAAGGCATTGACTACCATAGTTTCCGACTGCTGTTTAGCATCCTCTGATACATAGATTGATACCCTCTATTAACACAGCACATCCTGAGCAGTCCCCAAACCCTTCACTGATTTAAGGGACCGACACACAAAGCTCCCCTTCCCATTTTTGAGACGCAGCTACTCCCGAGACAAAACACGGCCGCTCTTCAATGGTACACTGGAATGCTACCAAAGGATGAGAACAGCACATGAAATATTCACAGGGCAAACACACACAGAGCCAAAGCAGACCAGAGCAGAACTCCAGTTCTGCCCAGACACCACGGAGGCCTCACAGTTTTTAATGACACCAAGATCTTACTGCATTTCTTGTCCCAAGTATTGACAAGATGCCACTTACTGCCATGCTGGAGAGCAATTCAACAGTACCCCAGGAGGACTGAATCAGTGGCTTCACAGTCTCCACACTAAACACAGAGACTTGCTGGAACATTCAGCAAAAATTTCACTCAACAGTGTTTCTGACAGAGTGGCCACAGCACATAAAATGTGGCAGTGCTCCATGACACTTCTTTGTCTCAAACACAGGAGGATACACAAAAGCATAAAGGAAGAAGGTGCCAAACATTAAGAGCCCAAAGGCCAGAAGCCAATGTGGTAGGAAGTCCACAGGAAGAGGTTAGACCATCAATTTATTGTACAAATTTGTTCAACACAAGCAAGTTTATATCAGATCAGTGTTTTCCTCACAGGCATAAAGATTTCTCATTTGGTATTTGGAGCCTTAAAGTTAATCCATTCTTTTGCTGAGCCATTGCCCCACTGAAGCAATGACCCAGGGTGACTCTGGGGTCTCATCTCAGTGGGCAACACTCAGTTCCAGCTGCATCCCTACACCCCAATGACCCATTGTGGCTGTTCCTCCAGAACAGACTCTGCCCTTTAACACCACACTGTCGCTGTTCACACCCAGCAGCAGCTCCTGCAACACTCACGTCTCACCCTCCTCGGGGTTTAAATATTAAGTATCACAAGAGTTTACATTAAAGCCCCATTAGCAGTAAATGCTCTTCCCCTGGAACGCCAGCCATTTTTATCATCTAAATAATCATAACAAAGTTACACACCCCAAGTAACAGAGATCTTTTTAGTGGTGTGGGTTTCTTATTCTTTCCCAAATAACTAATGCCAAAACACCTCAATTTAAGCCAAAAAAAAAAAAAATTACAATTTAAAAAAATTCCTTCTGTTCTTTGGGAGGAAACCACCCAGAGTACATTTTTAGAAACACTTATCTTTTCTGATTCCTATAGAAAAAAGTTTGCAGCTGAAAGAAACAAACTTAGTGACACTAATTGCCTCTATCAGGCTCCAGGGAAATAAGCGTATCCATGAGTATTTCAGGAACATTTGCAAGTGATTTATTTGCATCAAAAGCCACGGCAACAGTCACAGTTCAGCAATCCAGGTTCATAACAATGTTTGGATAACTAGAAAAGGAACCAAAGGAAAGTTACGTCCCTTGTAAGCTGAGATTGGTTTGGGTTTTTTTTTCAGCTGAAGATGAATTGTGCACACTGAAAAAAGAATGGGAGGCTCAAAGAAGAAAGGAAGACACACCTAAACACCTACCATTGCCTGAGTGATTCCACTTGAAGGCAGGACCCTGTTGGCAGTGTCAGCTCCCACCATCAATCCAGAGTGTGTAAGGAACAAAATGCCATAAGAATCATTCAGAATTTAGTGCAGACCTTTGCATATAGATGTGTGTTCAGAATGGCTAGGCAGCAATGAGCTAAACATTCTATAAAGTAAATTATTTTTTTTCCCAACCTGAAAAATAGTTGAAGTCTATATTGTGTGCTCAATGTTCATGGAAAAGTACCTGGGGAATCTTTCCATGGCTTGTCTGGAAAGCTAGGTTTTTTTGGATGGCTGTTTTTTTTCTTTTTCTTTCTTGCTCACCACTGAATTATTCATAAAAAAGTTCAGCCTTATATTGAGCTATGGGCTTGATGTATTCCTTGCCAACCAGAAACAGCTCTGCTGTAAAAGTAGGATGTGACTCCATGGATGTGGATGTGTGCACCACCCTGAAGTGTAACTGTGGGCTCAACCACTTCTTACCCTGTTGAACGTGACTGTACCTACCAAGATGAGGAACATGAGCTATTTCCTACATTAGGGACTGAAATGCCACAGGAAACTCCCCACAGATGCAGGTACCTTGGGATTAGAAAGCATTTAAGCCATTTGTACACACCAAAGATGTTTAAATCTCCTGCAGTGACTGTGTATGGATGGTGGCAGTCTGGGGGACGGTGGGACTCTAAAGCCACTTCCCCCTGCACCTGGATTTCCCACAGCAGGGAAACTCAGCATGGGTGAGCCTGCAGGATGGGAATGGGGACCCATAAAACACGTTTGTCCTTGACCTGTCCTCCTTCTAAGGATCAACCAGCCTTTTTTATGCAGCTCCTCTCTCACAGTCAGTGCTCCCCTGCTCGAAAGCCAAATGTGCTACTGTTCCTACCTAGTGAGAGGAGGTCACCAAATATACCATCTACAATTACATTTTCATCTTCTAGCTGTACAAGGTTTCTATTCAAGAGTCGTAATTGTCTTCTCGTTGGAATAAAATGTGAGGTATTTTAGGAAGCTCTTAGAGAAGCCGAGTGGATTGAAGTATTGTTGTGCTAATTAAAGCTTCTTTGATTTTCCAATGCTTAAACTCAACACTCTGTGAAGTGAGGATTTTTTACAGCAAGACCAACCATGGGATACAGTGCAACTCTGAAAGTACCTGTGAGAAGCCTCGAGTACAGAATGTTTCTCTTCTTCTTTTCTTAGCAGACTGAAAAGGAGCATGAAATCATGGTCTCTCTACAGCCTTCTGAGGGGAGAAGATACAATCCTATTCACTTCTGTGGGCTCTGGTTTACTCCAGGAGCACAGATTTGCAGGGTTTGGCTGTGGCAGTTCATAGCAGCTGCTCTCAGGGACAGCATGGAATCAGATGGTCTGATTTCTTTGGCACTCAGACCATCTGACTTAAACTGTGAGCCCTGAAGGCACCTTCTCCAGATGCTTTAGAGGATGGATAAAACTTTAACAGTGGCTAGGAGTGCACCTATGCAAAAGTTTATTTTTGCTTGCAGAGGTAAGACTCATTTTATGCTCTGGAGTATCAGGATTCTCATTCATTGAGGTAGGAACACCCAGTTTCTGCACGGCAAGGGAGTGCATATTCACAGCTGAGATTCCTAAAAAAGCAGTTAGTTTGTATCCCTTAATCAAACAGCGCATGCAGGCTGAGTGACCTCCAAGACTAACTCTGAGGTAAATCGAATTTATGCTGAAATCATCTGTAATCTATCAAGAAGGTAACATATAAAAATAGCACCTTGTTTCTGAGCAGGCTGTCCCACTCCGTGTAGAAAGTCTGCTGAATTTCTGCTCCCCTTATAACCCAAGTGTCAGTGCAGTTACAGAAGAAAGAGGAGCCTTTTCCATGGATCATCATGTCTGTTATCTAAGCTATACCTGCAGAGCCACAATTTTTGCCTCTGTATTGGATGCTTCAGAGAAAACCTGGGGGACAAGGAGGTGGCCTGGTGTAACCAAAGGAAGGGCTCAATATGCAGCATTTTTGTAATTGATGAAATATAGAAGACAACATATGAGGATTTGCATTTTGGGGGGAAAAATCCACACATTTGCTTGTGAGATTAAGTCAGGAATTAACTCAGAGACTTGACCAACCCAATACACAATGCTGATTTATTCTTTTTTTAATGGAGTCATTTTAGAGGGCAAAATCCATGTCCTAGGACCTGGGCCTGAATGCACCAAGTTTTGCCTGAAAACATCCACTTAGCAAAACTGACCACATCCCAGAAGGTAGCACAGATTGTGGGAAAGATGAGGAATGTCACAGGATGAGATGTCACCTTGTCAGCATCATGGTCAAGAGAACCTAGCGGGAGTACTTTCCACACTGAGGAGGCAGCACAGATAAAAACAGGCAAGGTCTTTCTTCCAAAAAGCCCCTGATTGTGATACAAGAATTGTATTTCCAGTCCTAAGGGAAAGGAGCTTTTGATCTAGATCCATGTGTGGTGAGACAGATCAGCAGGAACCCAGCACTGAAGGCTCTGGGGCCAGTATTTCATGAGATAAAGTGTGGCCACAATGGGAGAAAACTGGTAGAGGGATACAGGAATATGTTATACAGCAAGTGAATTGGAGATCCAGGGAAACAGGTTATGCAGCAACATTACGATCTGATCCAAACAATACAACAGCAGCTTGAACAAATGAGAGAAGATTCCTACGACAGAGATGATGAACAAGCTTTACTTCTATACAAGATGGAGAAAAGGCTGAAGCACTTTGGACACACCCAGAGCCAACCAAACTCAATGATAGTGATCACACCCTTGAAATGAGTCATGGACACAAGCACCTCGTTGAATTAAGACCACCACCACAGAGAAGAAGCTAACAGACAAATGTCTTGGACAAGACCCATTTACAACTGACAACTACAAATCCCCACTGACAGCTCAACAAAACAATCTTTGACAATTTGTAAGTGGTATTCAATCACACCAGCTAAATACTTGAAGCTATTGATGAATGAGGATTTCATTGATGGAAGTTCTTCTCAACCAAGAAAGCAAAACAAGTAAGTAAATTAAATCACATGACAGGCCACATAAAATGTTCTGCCTCATGCAGAGGTCAGGGTATTTTCACTTCATTTCACCCATATGTGAATCAGCATTCATCCCACTGTTAGAAACTACACCTACCTACAGAAAGACCTCTGTAGATGGACTCCCAATGCACAACAGCTTTGGCAGAAAATAATTAACATTCAAGTCATTGCCCTCTTTGTACACGACACGACACTGAGACACGGCACACGAGGCTGTATCAGACCGGTTTGCACAAAACACACCTTGAAAAACCAACTTTCAAAAGAAAACAAGACCAAGTCCATTTGACTTGCTGACATTCAACCCAGCCCAAAACCCGTGATCACTCTCACAGTTGTTTGAAACCTGATTTCAAGTCTGCACTTAAATGATAGTGTTGCAGGCAGTGATTGATACCCACAAGCCTTTGGAGAACTCAGTGTTCACTGAGGCCTAATCTTATTTCCACCTTTTTTGGTGGAACTGGGGTGATGTCTCAGCAGTGAAAGCAGCAGAGTTTGGCCCCAGAACATTACTCACTCCAGGCTAGATCCAAAGGCTATGGAAGCCAAACCTTTGGATTAATTGCACTGTAAAGCTTTAGTTGACATTTACAAGCCTCTCAAAGCCCACAGCCACATTTCCCGCTCACTACATTGCCACTTCTTATGCCATTCAGTAGGAAAACCATCAATAAACCAACCATTCATTTCAGATGGAACTGGCCAATAGTGACAGCAGAGAAACCAGACTCCAGAAAATAACCAGACAGAATAAACCTGGGTAAGATCCTTAAAAATTATCTTTAATTGATGCCAAGTATGAACAGATGAACGAGTACAGAAGCAGGTAAAACTGCATAGATGAAAACTATGCATTTCAAATAGTTCAAGAACTCATAACATCAGATGTTCTAAAAATGGTAAGTCAAACAATTTCACTACTGGAAGTAAAATGAGCTGTAATGTGACAATGAAGTACATACTTGACCAAAGTATAAGCGATTTGTAAATGGTGGAAATAAGTACAGCTGTGTCAGCTTAAATGGTTTGTTGCCCTGATGGTGCACTTTCATATGGAGACTATTCAGTTGATATATTTCACATCGGCAATATTTGATCTTTAAAGTCAGAGGTATGTCTGAGAGGCCATTTACAGTTCTATTGACAGCTGTTATTTATTCATTTCAAACCGACATACTGCAAAAAACAATGTTTTACATGGAAAGGAAAAAAAAAAATATTTCATCTTAGCAGGTTATAGGTAAGGGTTCACTGAATTTAGTCATAAAAATATCATTTTTACTTTTGTACAAAAGTAAAATATACATTTGATCCCAATTACATTTATAGAAATGTCACTGAAACAATAGCATGGATCAAAGACTGATGCACCTAAAGGAACTGAATGCAGCGTCTTCATTTTATTATAGAAACTAGAAATGGAACATGATTTTTTTTTTCTTTTTTGTAACTTGTAGTGACATTTGCTGGAGCCTGTGAACAGGTGAAATATACAGAATTACACACATATTAACAGAAACTTTGAGACAAATTTCAGTTAAGACCTCAGTTTCATTTTATTTCCTTTGAAAATATCAAAGCATGCTATGCCTTGACAGCATAAATTGTTGACCTCACTGGTGGCAAGTTCACCTGTACTGAGTGAAACAGTAGAACACCCTGAAGTTTCATTTTTTTGCAGATACAAATACTGACACCTTTAAGAATACTTGATAAGCATTTCAGGAAAAATAAATTCCCTACACCTGATTAAGTAAAGCCAGAACAACAGAAAACAGAAAAAAAAGAAACTCAGCCTGAAGTAAGTCCAACCAAAATTGAAGTGCAGGTCCCTGGTTAAAACATCTCAGGATAGGAGCCTGTTTCAGACTTGCAATGGGCAGGTCTGGAACAAACTTGCCATGTTGTGCAATTGCAAGCACAGCTTTCCAGTTCCGTCCAGCTCTGTGGCCACGGAGGGTAAATCACACCTTGGAGCTGGTTCTGCATCCCTGTGGGTCTGAATTTACTGTGAGTATCACTGGCATCAGGCTGCTGGAAGCCTACAGGATCAGACCATTCCTGGAAAAGCTGCAGTACCTTCCTCTTCTTCATGTTAGGGGAAAAGATTAATCCAGAATGGCACCCCTCCAGTCAGAGTTATCCAGCTAATATTTGGAAAGGAATATACTCTCTCCACAAATTGCATATGTATGCAGAAGATTTTGTTCTAAAATACAACTTCCCACCTTTTTCTAATGAATTTCAGATGTTCCTGTCCTACTGTTCATTGTGTTTTGTTTAATATTTGAGCATATAGGAAACTGCACCGTTCCAGTGTGAGTTATGGAAAAGTGAAACTCGCCCTCAGTTCCTCATGCTTAGAAATAAACAGGTTACGCTTGGGCTTCAGCTCTCTCCTAACAGAAACTACCTTTCTGTACTTCTGGCTAATGAAAACACTTGTCCTTCAGTAAAAAAACAAACAAAACACAAAGCTGTCAATAAAAGGTGCCACTGCTCGATCAATTGTTGATTTGGACCAATGCAGCCTCTAACTAATGATTTGCTACGAAGGGTCTGATCCCTGAAATCTCCATTTGGGCAAAATCACTGCTGCAAACAAGAGGACATTTGCTGAATTTTGTCCTGTCTCTAGTGCTTCTTACTGTCTTTCAGGTGCTCGTCCACATGATCAGCAGTAAGTCAGGTTTAGCACCAGTGCAGGAGTTTTAAGTGGAAATTAATTTCCTTGGGCCACGATCGTTGTCAGCACTGACCCTCCTCACACCTACAAATGTGTACGCCAGGAACAAAGGAAGGAAATCACCAGAACCCTTACCAGGATCAACACCTTATCCCCTCAGTAAGCCAGGCTGTGAATTTCCAGCACTCAAGTACTAAAGAGTTTTTGTTGCACGTGGGCACACTCTGCCCAGCCACCCCCTGCCAAGCAGGGTCAGTTCCAGTACATCTAATGATTACTAAAGGCTTATCTGTCTGAATGAACTTGTGAGGCAGATGAGGTAAACTGCATTAAGCCCCATTGTGTTCGGAATTAAAGCAGCCTTAATTCAATTCGGGTTACTTTCCTTGAAAAAGAATGACTCCAAATCAGATTAAGGCTGCTTTAATACTGCAACAGAATGTCCATGCTGGGCTTTAAAGCAGTTTAACAAATCTACTTTGAATGCACACCTTTCATTAATTCGGATTAGCTTTCCTGAAGTCCCCACTGGAGATAAGGCTTAGGAGACTCCATGCAGGGAATCTGCATGGGTTTGCTGGGATGCTGGGAACTCACACCCTGGCTTACTGCACGCTAACTTCCTCATGAGGGCAAGTCAATCCAGTTCACTGTCTGTGCTGGAGCTGCCACACAGAGAGTTTGAGCTCTTGGCAGTCTGGCAGCAACCCTTCAGCTCTGTGAAGGAACAGGGTACAGAGTCATTCATTTTCACTCTCCTCTGCCTGTTCCCTAGTGCTCTGGAGACAAGTATGGCAGCACCAGATGGGGAATTCTGGCAGTGTTTCCAGCCTACAGGGTTCCTGCCTCTGCACTGCAGTGCACTGCTGCCTTGCTCCTGCCAGGTAAGATCCCCCATCCCCTTCACCGAGTGGATGAAGGAAAAGCTCTCTGGGGGCAGCGAAGAAGCACAGGGAGGCACGGAGCAGTGGCTGGGGAAGGAGGCTTGTGGAGTGATTCCTTCTGATGGAACAGCTGCTTTCCCTCACCAAACTACAGCCCAGCTAACACTGCCATATCTACTGGTTTCTTTGTCCAGCTTAATGTGGGCATTGCTTCTGGGAGGTCCCTACCAAAAGAATTCCCCCTACCAAGTAAATTCTCTTGACTCTTTCAAAGAAGCACTAATATACGGGCCCTCAGCTCTTTTCCATTCCTCTTCCAACTACATAAACAACCCCACAGAGTCCATGAGTGGCAAAATAAGAAATATAAGGGCCAAAAGAGGAAGAAAAAAAGAGAAGAAAAAGGGGAAAAAAAAAAAAAGGAAGAAAGAAAAGGATGTTTACTGGTAAGAACAGGCAGTTTTTTAAGTGCACCTTCAGGCCCACAAAGACATTTCAGCACTCCTGTGTATAGGGAGTAAGAGCCTTCGTTGTTGTTGTTGTTGTTATTTTTTTTGTGTCAAACTTGTTGAAAATGCATGCCTATGCTACATGAGGTTAATTCCTGTACTCCATATGGATTGAGATCCTTTGCAGTGAGCTATAAATGGACAAAGCAACATTCGGGCTCCCCAAACCACCCCGGGCCCTGAAGACCCGTCCTGGTCTCTGGACAAAGAAGAATTGCTGCATGCAGGACTTTTCTCTGCACATATGCAGAATGATTATCACTCTGCACATTAAACTAAGGTGTGCAACACCCAGCTGGGGTTAGAAATTACCAAAGCGAGGTCTCGTCTCCCAGATGCATCTTTCTGATCATCAGTCCCGTAGCACTGAAATGATTATTGCTGTTTAGTTTAGTTGGTTGGTGGTTTTATAAGCTGAGTGCAGCATTCAAGTCCATCTTGACATCAGAAGTCATACCCTTATAATTCAAAAGTTTGGGAAGATCAGGACCACTAGAATTTAATGGGGAGAGAGGTGCACAATGGGCAGGGGTGTGAGCAGGGGACGGGAAAGGAGCTTTACAACATCTACCTAGAGGATGTAATGCCCTGTTGTATCTGATGCTTTGCATTTCTTGCAGGAGTTAGAGCTCCCTCGGTTCTTAATCGCTTTCTCATCGCTAAGATTGACAGAAGTCACACAGTGAGAAATAAAGTCAAGTCTTTCTGGAAACCTGGCAGGTCAAGCTTGTGCGTAACTGCAGAGTTAGGGCTGTTTTTTAACTCTAAGTGCCTTGATTCTATATATACATGTGTCTGCATATGTATGTGACACACACAGGAGCAGACTTATGTATATATTTATACACATATGTACATGTATAAGAAAGATGGGGGAGGAAGGATCTGTACAATGCAGAAGGAGAAGTGTTCAACAGCAGTTGGCCACATGCTAAGTGAAGAACGAAGATCCTCAACTTTGTCCATTGAAAAAGGAAGGATTAGTGCCTACATTAGTTCAGATCAAAGGTTATTCTCTTCCAGGGCCTAGCAGTCAAGGCTGGCATATTGCAGAAGATACCTTCTCCTAGCACGGCTTCCTTCACCAGATGATGGTGGGAGTAAGAATACGGACCAGAAAGAAGAATATGGCTCAAAGGATCGGTGATGGGATTTAAGATCTGACAGTCTGCCAAAAGGGGATGGAGGAGAAAGGGATGGGAGGGCACTGGAAAGCCTTTTCCACCCACCCACCCAGGAAATCCATAGGAAAGAAAAGCACAGTCCTCCAGTCTGGTTGCCTGACTGGGTGACACCGTAGCTCGCGCTGGTCCCTGATTCCTCCTGTGCCCTGCCATGAAGGGACAGGCTGCCAAAAAGCCACCTCAGGGAAAGGAAGGGCAGATACAATGGTGGCTATAAACAACCAAGGGAAACCTGAAGCCTTGCACAAACACAACTAGGAGTTACTTGGCAGAAGCAGATGCTGAGCCCTGCAGCATCACACTGGCTGGGGAAGGAAGGCATCCCACGGGCACTGGTGGTCTCCGCCTACCTCTTCTGCATCTCTCTCACTCACACTTGGTCCTTCTCTCTCTACCCCCATCCTGTGCTGTGCCAGGAGACAGCACAGAACACCCCTGACAGTGTGCTGACTGATACCTTGCCCTTTCCTTCAGCATCTCTGACCAGCTCAGTTCCTGGAGGCACTTTCAGCAATTTAGGGGATGTAAGATAAAGGCACTGCGCACTATCTACATCAATCTGTTGAGTCTCTTCAGTGAGTTTTAGGGGAACACAAAAAAGTCTCAACTGATGACTGCAAAAGAAACCAGCTGCTGCAATTTGGATGCATATAATAGATAAGTTTCATTTACATTCTGACAATGCACCAAAAAGCATGCATCTGCACCTTTCAGCTATAAAGGATACTAGGTTTTAGGTGTTGCTATATATAACTGGACTTTTTAATTTTCCATATAGCTTTCCCTTTAAGGGATGGGATATGTTCCTTTCCGACAACGCCTGGACAAAAGCCAACACATTTCCCTGAGCAGTGCAGGAAAACAATCAGGTTTCTCTAGTCAGTTCATTCAGGCCCTCAGTCTATCAAGCACATTTTTTTTTATTTTTATTCTTATCATTATTGTTGTTATTGTTATTATTATCATTGAATTCATGCATTAATTAGTTCAAGTTACACTTTAATCAAATAGGCCATAATGCTGAATATTTGAACATGCTTTGATCTCCAAAAGTTATTGTTCCCATTTGACTAACATACGCACTTAAATACAGTACTTTAAATTACTAGTCAACGATTTAATAAATTAAGGAGTGCACTTCTGGTGAATGCAAATCAAAAACAAAAAAGAAAAAAAAAAAGAAAAAAAGAGAGATAAAGGACCTATTTTTAGAAGATTCAGTTCAAACGAAAGCTTATCCGCTATTGTCTGAGGTAACGTTTCAAGCATGCGATTATAAAATAAATAGTATCAAATTCAAACATGCTTATATTAAACTCCATTGTGCTGTCTTGCAACAGAGGGGCTTAAAGTTTTGTGTCCAGTTCCAAATGGGGTGGGGGGGGGAAAAGAAAAGTGTGTGTCTACCATCTGCATGTAAGAGAACTTAGCAGCGTTGCAGATGTTTTGTCTTCAGATTCGCTTGTTATTTTCCTTTCAGAATAGTTCTCCTACGGACAGCAAAAGAGACCAGGCTTAAGTACGTTTTTAATAAGGTGCTGTGTGGATCTGTAGGTTGGAAGTATGGAATCCTTCACAGAGGGGGTGGAAGGAAAAATTTGCGCTCCTCCATAAAAGCCGCGGCAAATGTTTGCCACGAGTTTTGGCTAATCTTTGTTTTTACTATTGTTATCTGATGCACTTTCTTGCAACTGTGCAGTGTTTTGCAGAATATTTTTACTGGAATCCATGCATATGCTTTATAGCTCTAAAAACTGTCTTGCTTAGTTTTAAGTTAACTTTATCAAAAAAAAAATAAATAAAAAATAAAGGGGCGATGGGAAAGGGAAAGTTTGGGCCTAACGTCATACATACGGTTTAAAACTAAACTAGTTCAAATGGTTATCAATCGCCAGGTGGAAAAAGCTTTTTTTTTTTGAAAATAAACAAAAATTTTTATCTTTCATGGATCCTGGAAGCTTCTTTATCGCAGAGCAAAGATTCGCAATGCAACAACGCATTTACGAGGTAAATAAAGCATTCAAAGACTATCAGTAAAGCATCTACAAAGTGTGACTGTGTCACTAAAGTCTTCAAGCTGTGAGTGGGGATTTTGGTTTTTGTTTTTTTCTTTGTTTGTTTACACATCAGTCAGCAGCTTGCTTTTATTAACGCAGTTTTGGTTGGCTACAGTGCAGTTGCCAGTTCTGAGATTAGCCTCTCTAAAATTGTCTATGCTATTATTCATATCCTCTTCGATTTCCATGTACTCAGATTTGCTGATTGTGGAGGAGCTGCGGCGACTGAGATCACTGTCAGATGCTAAATTAGGGGAGCTAACGTGAAGTAACTGAGCCTGTTCTTCCCCTTCTGTTTCTCGGTGGTAGAAGTAGTTGAAGTTGGACACGATGACAGGTACAGGCAGGGCAATTGTCAGCACACCAGCGATGGCACACAAGGAGCCTACGATTTTGCCTCCAATTGTCACAGGGTACATGTCACCATAGCCCACAGTGGTCATGGATACCACCGCCCACCAGAAAGCATCAGGGATACTTGTGAAATGAGACTCAGGTTCTTCAGCCTCAGCAAAATATACCGCACTAGAGAACAAAATCACCCCAATGAAGAGAAAGAAGATTAGTAAACCTAGCTCTCTCATACTTGCTTTGAGGGTCTGTCCCAAAATCTGGAGGCCCTTAGAGTGCCGGGAGAGTTTGAAGATTCGAAAGACTCTTACCAGTCTGATGACTCTCAGGATGGCCAAGGAGGTGGCCTGCTCTCCTTTCTGAGTCCCCTCCCGCTCGGCCATCTCGGTGCCCAGGGTGATGAAGTAAGGGATGATGGCCACAATGTCAATGAAGTTCATTATGTTCTTGAAGAAATCAGTCTTGCTGGGGCAAGCAAAGAAGCGCACCACCAGCTCAAAGGAGAACCAGATGATGCACAGGGTCTCCACAACAAAGAAGGGATCTGTGAAGATGTTGGATTTGTAGACCTGGGTGGTGTTGTCAGTGCGATGCACTGTGTACTCCTTGTCCTCCTTAAGCTCAGGTAACGTCTCTAGGCAGAAGATCACGATGGAGATGAGGATCACCATGACAGAGACTATTGCAATAACCCTTGCCGGCCCAGAGCTCTCTGGGTACTCAAAGAGGAGCCACACTTGGCGCTGGTACTCCCCCTCCGGCAAGGGCCTCTCCTCATCTTTGATGAACCCTTCGTCCTCCCGGAACTTCTCCATGGCCTCCTCGCCCAGCTCATAAAATTTGATCTCCTCAGAGAACATATCCAGGGGGACATTGACCGGCCGGCGCAGCCGCCCCCCGGACTGGTAGTAGTAGAGGATGGCGTCGAAGCTGGGCCGGTTGCGGTCGAAGAAGTACTCGTTGCGCAAGGGGTCAAAGTACCGCATGCGCTTCTTGGGGTTGCCCAGCAGCGTGTTGGGGAACTGGGCTAAAGTCTTGAGCTGCGTCTCGAAGCGCAGTCCAGCAATGTTTATCACCACGCGCTCACAGCACTCGTGGTCGTCGTGGGCCGCGGGCTGGTAGCTATCCTGGGGGTGGCCAGGGAGCGCCGAAGTCTCGTCCATGTTCTCTCCGGCCATCACGGTCATGGTGGCACGCAGGGAAGGGGGCCACGGGGCAGGGGAGGAGTGAGGGAAAGGGAGGAGGAGGAGGAGGAGGAGGCTGGAGGAGAGCAGAGACACCCAGGGCAGTTCAGGGATGGGGGGGGCTCGAAGACTGCAGGGAGGGACGATGAAGTGGGATGGGGAGCTTGAGGAAGGGATGGGTGAGGAGCCTAATGCATGGAAACACCCAAAAGGGGACAGGAGGGCTGGGATGAAGGGAGCGGCATCAGGGATGACGGGAGGGCGAAGAGAGAGGGAAGAAGTACCTTTAGGGGGGGAAGAGGGCAGGTAAGGTGAGGGGTCCTGTCCTGTCCCCCAGGCCGGTAGGCTGAAGGCCGGGGTCCCCTCCCCAGCTGTCTCCTTTAGCCTTTAACTCGATCCGTCCACTTTTCTCGCCGGCTCGACCATCGTCGCAGCTGCTGTCACGAAGCTACCACACACACACACACACTACACACACACACACACACATACATACACATAAAATAAATAAATATATATATATAAATAAATAAATCACGGGCCGGCTGGGAGGCGAGTCCTTGCAATGCCAACTCAGCAAATTTCCATCACCTGCCCCCCCCCCTTCCTTCCTCCTCCCCCCCAGCACTGCTCTGGTCCTCTCCTCTTGCTGGGAAGGGAGGGAGGGATGAAAACACTCTGTTTTTTGAAGGCATAAGGCTCACTTGAAGGATGGAGGCTGCCAGGGAGGAGAGAAACAGAATAAACCAGCCCCCGAGCCCCACCGCACACACACACGCTCAGGCGCAATGGACTGGCTTTCACACGAGCAAGAACATCCCGCTCTGCCCACTACGGCAGCACATGCGGAGCCCTACGCGTTCCTACACATCCCCGGACATGCACCAGGGCCTCCGAAGCAGAATGTGCCCTGAGCTCTTCGGGAGGGCTTCCCAAGCAACTTCAGCGGGGTCAGCTCCTGCAAGGAGTCTCCTGAGTACCGCGCTCCCCCTCTTCACAGGCTGTGGAGACTTAGCTGAGCTCTGACAACTTCATCACAGCAATTAGGGGGATGAGGGCAGGGACAGCAAAGCATCTCCTGTCTTGCTTTGCGGGAGCTAAACACAACTCCGAGAGAGACGAGGGGAGGGGGGTCGACATCCCAGACCCAAACCGTCCAAAATAAGAGTGTAACAGCGCGGGGCGGGGTGCGAGAAGGGGCTTTTTCTTACCTGCTCCGAGTGAGATGCGCTGGTCAGGAGTCGCAGCCAGTGCCGGAATGCGTCAAGTCGCCTTGCAGCAGCATCCAAAAAAACCAAACCAAAACAAAAACCGCAGCGGCAAACTTAACCCTCCTCCTCCTCCTCTTGCGCCCCTCTTTATAACACAGCGATCGCTTTACAGGGCTGCCTGCGAGACACTGAAATATTCATACACTGTCTTAGGCTGCACCAAGGGCGAGTGGGTTTAATTAGTTTCTGCCGAGGACCGCAGTGGGGGGTGGGTGGGGGTAGCGTGGTGGAAAAGAGTGCAAAGTACCTTTTCCAAAAGGCTTGAGTTAGTAAATAAAATCAAGGAGTCCTAGATAGCCGCTGGCTCTCCCGCTCTCTCCCCTTAGGACAGCTGGAAAAGGAGCCGGGCGCTGGGCAGCGGCGGCTGGGGAGATGTCAGAGCGCCGCAGCCCTGCAGCCGCATCCCCGGAGTCGGTCTTGGCTCGTCCCAGCAGCAGAGGCAGCAGGAGGAGGCAGGAGCTGGGCGCGTGTGGCGGGAGCGAGAGGGCTGCTGAATGCATAAGAAGAGCGAAGAGCAAACTCGAGCCATTTCTTGACGCTGCAGTATCAGCAGAAACCTGAGAGCTGTTTGGTGCAGCTCGGGGAGCGGGAGGGCGGGGGAGCCGNGCGCCGCGCCCCCGACGCAATGCGGGCGGCCCCGGCCCCTGCCCGCTGCGGGATGGGCTGCGGGGAGCCGGCGGGATCCCGGGAAACGCGGAGGGGATGCAGCAGCAGCCCGCACAGGTGCGCGGAGCACCGCGGCGGGACCGCGCTTTTGGCCTGCAGACCCCCCCGCAGCCCGTCCGGGGCTGCCCGCGGGGCCCCCCGCAGCACCTGCGGCGGTGCGGGGCTGAGCATCCCGCACGGAGAGGTGCGGTGGGGCTGAGCATCCCGCACGGAGAGGTGCGGTGGGGCTGAGCATCCCGCACGGAGCAGTGCCGCGGGGATCAGTATTCCGCACAGAGCGGTGCTGCGGGGCTGAGCATCCCGCACAGAGCTCTCCTGGTCCCGGACCCCGGCCCGCCTCGGGAGTGAAGGGGCTCCGCATCCCGAGCCTCCTGGACACACCGGTGGAGGGTAAACCCCGAGCGGAGCGGCTGGAACTGGGAGGGAAGAGTTAATCATCAGGCAGCGTATTACGGGGAAATTGCCCTTTCATGCTGCTTTATCCCACAGAATTCATTTAATTGATGAATCACATAACTTCGAGATGGAGAAGACCCATTATGTCATCAGCTTCCCTCGGCTGCCACTGCAGGATCGTTCCCCACAGTGTATGATCGCTTACATTATATAAAAGCCTGCTGCTCACTTTGTCGGGGCGGGAGCGGTGATCAAATACAACCTGGGCCTCTGTAATTTGAAGCACTCCAGAGCTGAGTAACACCAAGTCCATGTTTAACAGACCTGGTCTCATTAGCTTTCCACTGCATAATACATTATCTTCACTTAAGATCACCACCTTGGCAGTCCAAAAATACTTAATCACCTGACCTCACGTATGGTTTCTGTCTCTTGTTCCCTTCCCCTTACTTATCCCGGTGTTTTGTTGATTTGGGATGAGAGGTTTTTAAATGATGTTTTGGTTTTGTGGTCATGTTTTGGTTTTGTTGTGTTGTTTTTTTTTTTTCTCTAGGGTAAAAGCCATTCTAAAATCCTCTAGACATAACAGTGCTGCAATCTCAGCTACTTTGCATGCTGCATTCACCAGCCCTGTGGAAACATAAGTGCAAAGAAGCAAACAGATTTCCTGTCTAGCCTGACAGGTTTTTGTTGGGATTTTGATTGGTTTTGTTCGTTTATTTATTTTGTTTTGGGGATTTTTGTTGTTTATTTGTTTGGGGGTTTTGTTTTGCTTTTGTTGTTGCTGTTGTTTGTTGTTTGGGGTTTTTTTCAGTGATTGTCACATATGCTGAAAGTTTTCTGAGAAACTTCCAATGAAGTTCTGAGCAAGGGAAAAGTCTCTTTCTGCCACTCCTGGGCAAAACAACTGAAACACTAAATAAAAAGAGAAAGATTTCTTCTAGTGGAAAAAACCAAACAAACCAACCAACCAAAACTACAGTCACTGGTTTTATGACTGGCAGTTCAGCAGCTCCACATCAGCACCCAGTGTTGGACTCAGCAGCCCTAAACCCTGTACAAAACAAACCTCTCCCCTCCCAGAAAAGCAGAGAAAGGCAGTCCCGTCGCCTGAGCTAACCAGGCTGTTTTTCAACCCTTCAAGAAACTCAGTTACAGCCCTTGACTCAACATCCTCTTATGGCAGTGAATTCCATGCCTGGATGACATGCTGCACAGAGCTGACTGCAAAGTATTCCCAGAGAGCTCTGCATTCAGAGCTGCTTTGCAGAAGGAGCTCTGTGAGCGAGCACTCGCCCGCCTCTGGTGCAGTGTTATACCGCCCTGGACGAGTTCAAAGACAAACAGGGATGCTCAGGAGTGTGATGAAAATGCAGCTCTGACAATCAGAGGCCTGAGTTCGTGGTGCTTCTCTGCCCTTGGTTTCCTGCTTGATTGCAGGTGAGTCTGTATGTTCTGCTTTTATATCTGGAAAACAAGACTAAAAGTGCTTCCTTTGCCTGTCACAACTCCTTAGGCTGCTTGTTTCTGAGAGCTGCCTTAGCACAGCAGAACCCAAATCCTCACTGGAAGCAATGTGTACTTCAGTAGCAGAAGGAAAAAAAACGAGTGCTGGTAGCACCCATTGTCTTTACATTACAGGGTAGCAGAAGGACAAATTGGGATATTGCTCTCCCCTTCCTCTTTTTGAGTAGCTTTGAACTCAGTGATTTCTCCTTGCAAGCCAACTCACGTTACTGACAAGCAGTTGTGCTGGAAGGTAAGGATCTTTCTAAGAATAGTGGGCTATTAGCCATGGGGTCACTGAAAATCTTGTTAAACTGCACAGACTAATGAGGAATATAACTAGGGCATGCAAGGAGGTCATATGTTACACTTTACAGTGCTAAGTAGCTTGAATTAAATGTTGAAGAATGGAAGGAGAATCCAACTTGCTGCCAAATTGGAAATCAGGCTGCTATTTCCCACCTTCTAGATGACAGAAAGTTGAATGGGTGACCTCTCCAAAGACTCAAACTAAGAAGTCCTCTTCAGGAGCGAGATTTTTTCATAGGGAAACTGCAAAAAAAAAAAAAGGAAAAAAAAAAAGCCCATCTTTGTGTGATGATGCCACATAAATGGAGTCATCCCTTGCTGTGAGATACTCTTCCACTTGAGCTCCCCCATGGAAAGTGCATCCAGCCTGGAGTGGTAGCGTGGATGAGCACAAGCAGATGGGGAGGCAGCAGGCGTTCTGAGTTGCACAGGTGGAGGAGTTTCACTGCCATCTTTGATGGCTGCTGATGTAACTTTTCATGGGCAACCAGAAGTGATAGACTCCTTGTGTCAGAGGTAGGTCAGCACAGCAAAAGCAGAGCCGCTTCTGTGAGTCCAGAGTCTTGCCTTGCAGAGAAAGCTGCAGTTTCCCATGCTTCAGTCTGGCAAGTGAAAGATTTCTCCCAACCAGAAAGAACTGAATGTATTTATTTTTTTAGGGAGAAATAATCGAGTTGATTGAAAGTCCTTGTGTATTGTAAGGATTACAGGAAAAAAAATTGTATTGAATGACCATAAATCTGAAACTGGATTAAAAAATAACCACTGGCTTTACGCAGTGAAATGGGCTTTAAACACTGTCACCAGGGAACCTGGAAGCTCCTGTTTGAAATTAAAAGAGGCAGGAGCAGAGAGGATTTCCCAGAATGACATCATTCAGGTAGGTGTCAGGAGTGACCCTCTCAGTGTGCTAAATTTCCTCACCATGAAGAGACAGTTCACGTGATAGAAACCATTGTGAAATCCAAAGTGGCAAAGGAGGTTCTGATTGTTTGAACACTGTGGATCTTCACAGGCATTGTAATCCCAACTCATCTAGGCCTGGAAAACAATCTAGTAACATTATTGCTCCATTTAGAGCTGCCTAAACCCACAAATGAGTTGTGCAGGTGTCACCACAGACATAATTTAATGGCCTTGGAGGCAGAGGATGAAGTGAGATGTTTTGGTCTAAATTTGTCTTGCAGAATCTCTGTCAGTTGTTGTGGTTGATGACACAGAAACAGCCAACAGATAGAACCAAAGGTGAGCTTGTGCTGTTGACAGTTGGATTTTATTCCTGGGGGGTACAAAGGATCTTTTAAAAGGTTTTAATCTTTTAACACTGATTTATGAGCCTTGCTACTATCCTCCAGTATTATTAGGCATTGTTATGACTGGGATAATCAAATCTCATGCTTCAAAGCATACTGATAGCTCATGGGAGATGACAATGACTTTTGTTCCCTCTTGTCATATCATTTCATTGTTTATCCTGCTCCTTTTTAGAGCCTTAAATATGGGCCCTCTGTGATGGAAAGAGGCAAGGAGTCCTGTAGCTACACAAAGGGAAGAGGAGAGCTTGGGAGTCATCCCTGTGAAGAAGGAAGCAGAAACTGCCCTTATTTATAGAACTGTTTTGCTGTAGGACCAACCTGGACAGAAAAGATGCCACCGCCTTCCACATCCCACATGAGTGGGGCTGGAAAACGGGCAAAATGGAACAGTGGAAGGATGGTTGGGCAGAAAATGGGATGCTGTGTTAAGACAGGGTCAAGTCTTCTTATGTCTTCCTCATCTGCAATCCCATTAGATGGAAGGCAGACTGCTAATCTGCCCCACAAATACCCAAACTACACTACAGAAAACACCAAACTCTTGTGGACCTGTACCCATAGGAGGAACACAACTGTACATGAAATGTCATGAGAAATGCTTAGCAACAGTATTTTCATGGGTTTAATGTCACTTCCTTCTTCTCTGGCCTCTTTTCCCTAGTCCTAGATTTCCTTTCCCAGAGTTTTGTCCAGCTGGCTGCTTTCTACTGAGAGAGCTCCCTGCCCAAGCAGGCTGGTCTGGCCTCTGCAAGGAAGAGACCTGTGCACCAAGTCAATGATTTGTGCTTCCCAGTTGGCACACTGGGACAGCATTTGGAAAAGAAGTCCTGAATTAATTAGCAACAGCTTCTTCTTTCTGTGGTTACCTGAGAATATTCAGGTACTAGATACACATGACTTCTTCCTTATTTGGCTTTCCGTGACTCAATTACTGAGTACAAGACATTATAAAAGCACTGGAGCAAAAGCTTTTTCCATGAATGCTGCAGGCCATGGAGTACAGAGACCAGGGAGTGACCCTTCCCTGTGTCAGTAGGGGTGACTATCCCATGAAGCACTGCTGTCTGAGAGGAGGACACCTGAGGAGGACAGAACACCACCAGAGCAAGGACATTCCTGTAAAACCAAAAACCCATTCTTGCAGTGGGTCCTTGTAATACACAAACTAAAGAGTCAGCTTTGGGAACTCTGAAGTTTCTCCTGTGTGAGTTCATTGGCAGGATGAATCCAGCTTGTAAGAAAGATGCTGACACATGTCTAAAGAAAATTCCTCTCTCATATGGCATTTCTACTTGAACTACCCAGGAATGAATCAGACACTGGTGGTCTTTGCAAAACAACAAGTATTGTTATGAAACCCCAACCCTGAGGCTGAAGACGGAGTAGTGAAGAATCCTAGAATCACAGAATGACGTGAGTTAGAAGGGACACTAAAGATTATCTTGTTCCAACCCCCTGCCATGGGCAGGGACACCTCCCACTAGCCCAGGTTGCTCCACACCCCATCCAACCTGGCCCTGGACACTTCCAGGGATGGGGCAGCCACAGCTTCTCTGGGCAACCTGTGCCAGGGCCTCCCCACCCTCACAGGGAAGAATTTCTCCCTAATATCTAATCTAAACCTGCTCTCTGTCAGTTTGAAGCCATTCTCCTCACCCTGTCACTCCAGGCCCTTGGAAATAGTCTCTCTCCATCTTTCCTGTACTCCCTTCAGGTCCTGGAAGTTCCCAACTAGGTCACCCCAAAGCTTTTCTTCTCCAGGCTGAACACAAGCATCATCACTCAGTTGAGTTTTCTAAGGAAAAAAAAAGAGTGTTTTAGGAAATCAAGGAATTTCAGGATACTCACAGTGCTCAAAGAACATACCACAGGCCATAACCACAGCTGTCCCACTGAACCAGAGCCAGTTTTAGTCCTGCCTGGGCTGCAAGGTCACCTGGAATAGAGCTCCAGGAACACTCCTGAACAGCAACGTTAGACTGCAGTAATGGGGCTTCCAATTCACAGCAGTGACTTAGAGCTGAGGCTGTTTTGAGGCCAGTGGACAGTAACAAGCTCTTGGTAAGTTGCCATGAAATGTGGCACATTATCACTTTGTCTTATGACAAAGGACACTCAGAAAGACCATCCATTGCTAAGCAAGCTGTGTGGAAGGTGAAGTACACCACCAGGATATCTTCAGTCTGAGGGAGCAGAGGGACAAATCCCCATGGCCCCTGTTTAGCCTTCCAAAAAAAAAGTGTTGCCTCATAGTTTAGGGTGGCTGAAACCTACTTCAAAAGGCTGACTACAAACCTGAAATTTGGGCTGCCAAAACATGAAAGGCTGTTGGCACTCTCAGTGTTACTGAGAGAAAACTTTGTAAAGGAGAGATGTCAAGAGACCTACAGAGAAAGGAGCAGAGAATACATCAGCGGCGATGGAAAAACAAAAACTACAAGTATCTGCTTAAAATGTGAGCCTACACTGATGCCAAATCAGTGTCTACACGAGAGAAGTCACCAGTCACCAGACCCTTCCCCAGTTCCATTGGCCTTCTCTGGACTTGCTTCAGCAACTCAAGAAGTGCTCCAGGACCTGAAATGTTCAGAGCAAAAATGGTGAAGGATTTCTAGTGGTTGATGGAGAAGATAAAGAGATAAACCACAAGATTCTTCTTGTTTATCCTCCCGCCTCTCAGGACACAAGAATCATCAGTGCAGTTATCACACAGAGACAAAATTTGGCAGCAGTCAGGGCACCAAGTGATGGGGTGAAGGCAATCCAACGCAGGGAACCAGTCCCAAATTGATATAAACCCCTGGAACAGGCAGAGCCACAGAGACCTTGGACCCACACTGCAGCAAAGTCAGCACCTGGAGCACTTACTGGAGGAGCCCTGGCACAACCAGGATGGTGTCAGATAAACAAGGAGCCACTGCCTCTCCGAGGGGGTGGGACAATCCCATTGTGTCACTTTGGGCCACGGCATAAAGATGCAGCGTGAGTTGCAGCGCAAAGAAAGCAGCTGAGGAAGTGCTGAGTGCTCCTGAAAGCTGTCTGGGTGGGATGATAAAGGCATTAAAATGGTTTGTGTGCAGCGTGTGGCTGTGCTGGGAGGACGAGGGACTGCAGGCACCTCCCTTTTTGTTACTAGGCAAAGGACTGAGTATTTGTGTGTGCACATGTGCAAGATGGGATTTTAGTTAAAGCAGGACAAGCACTAATCCCTGTGGATATAAGAGGAAATGAATAACTTCCTACCTAGGGATAGAGGGTGCTTTATTTGAGCCAGACTGTTCAGCTGGCCAGGCACCAATGTATGACCCAGCATGACATTTGTGCAGGGCAAACCCACCAGTTGTGATCTTTCCGCCATTCCAAGATGCCTTTGCAAATGGCCATTCTTAAGGACAGGAGATGGATGTCCTGCTCTCTGAGAGGTGGCTCTGTAGGAAGCTCAGGCAAGGGCTGATCAGGAGCCAAGCAGTGCCTTTCCACAGCATGACATGCCTAACGTGCTCTGCTCTGACACAGCTCGGAGCATCCTGCAGCAGAATTTAAGAGATTCAGCACTTAACAGGCCAGATTTGAGCACCAGATGTCTTGCCCTGGGTATCAAAAATGAAGAAGAGCGAGAGCAAACAAAGTTAGCAGCACAAACAGTGGAGGGACTGATTGATAGCAAAAACCAAGACTTTCAGGAAAGGGATCCTTACCTGTGAAGGATGGGCCTCAGCAATGCTTCTTCCCTAAGACTAAACAGGGAGCAAGGAGTGCATCGACTGAAGAGAAGGTGTGGAGGAGGGTGGGTTGCAGTCCAGCAGCCAGGCTTTAGTAGCAGTTACACTAAAAAAGCCACTCCCACTGGAAAAAGAAGAAAAGAGACAGTCCTTTATGTCTGCTGCTCAGGGTGGAGCAGATATGAGGACAGACAGAGAGCAGCAGCAGGGCTAAGGCCAAAGGAAAGCAGCTGCAGCCTGGCAGGATCAAGGGTAACAGAGACAGGACAGTGCTAAAGGAAAACCAAAGGGAGCTGCAGAGCTGGGGGAAATGTCCTGACACAACCTGGGCAAAGACCAAGCAAGTGCAGGACATCACAGGGGACATCAGCACTAAGCTGCTTGTGCAGGGGAGCCACAGCAACGGGGAATTGGGGATTATTTGAAAGGCCTGAGGGAAATCAGAAATCTTACAGTGAGGGGCTCCATCCCTCTTGGAGGGATTCAGGATCTGCAGCATCAGCTCTAAGTCTACAGAAAGATTGAAAGAACGACACAAGGGTAGAAAATGCTGAGCAGGTAGTTCAAGTGTCTGTGTCTCTGGCACAGGATTGGAAATGCTCCCTCCTGCTGTTGTCCTTCCATGGTGAAAACTCCCAGTGCAGGTTGCTTTGTGGAGCTGCTTTGGCAGCAGGGCTTCCACTTGCATTATTATCAGCGTGCAGGAGAGGCAGAAATGCTTAGCAGGGTGTGTTTCAAATGTATACTTACCTTACAGCCCCAATTCAGAGTCACAATTGTATTTCCTGTGCCAGGAATAGGGTTCTTGCTGACCTGCCTGGCCAGAGTGCTTGTTGTCTGCTGGAGAGACAGCTGAAGTGAAGCAGAAGCAATTATTTAAATAAAAAGAAGGAACTTGAATAAACAAAAATACTGGCGGCTACTGTGTATTAAAGTGAAAGACCCAGATGCTTTGAAGCCTTGTCCTCAGGTGATTTTAAGTGCTTCAAAATAATCCTGAGCCTTACCCAAAATGAAGGCCGCTAGACACCCCTCAGACACTATCCGGCCATCAGTGTCCAATCTTTCCTGTGCCCTGGGCACTGCTGTTGTTCTGGCTACTCAGTCTTGCTTTTTTGTGTCTTGTCCTACTTTTATATCTGGGCCAGGGTCTGTTCTGGACTCGAGAAGCTTGTGACCTCTTCCCTTTCTGGAGGACTGGCGTCTCCCCTCTTCTGTGCTGTCTATGGCAGAAGGCAATGGTTCGCTTGCTGCTGGTTGTATTTCTTAAGTGCTCTGTTAGATCTTCGCTCTTGAGTTCTGAGCACCACTTTTTGTGATTTATTTTCACTTGAAGTCTCAAAATCAAGTCCCATGATGTTTAAAATGCCACTGAGTGCTTGGTGAGCACATTGCAGTAGGACCATTACACCGCAGACAAATCTGTCCCTCCCTACGTGGCAACTTGCTGATTTATTTACAAATCGCTTGCCTTTTGAATTTCTAGAGCTTTTGCCCCCTCATGTCCCACATTTCAAATCCTTTTACATTATGTAGAGACAGAGAAAGGATGTTCAGCTGTGTTACCTCCTGTCTGTGTCCCGTTGCCTCAGAGCAATAGTTGGTGACTTAGTATTCAACACTTTACAGCAGTATTTTCTGACTTTAATAGTGTCTAAGGACTGATCCCAGGATAATGATCCCATTGTACTGTGTAGCAGAGAGACATATTGCTAATGCAAGACATGCCAGGAAGAGCCTTTCAACAAGGTACAGAGAGCAGTGAGTGTGGCAAGATGGATGTTGCAGGGCAAACATAACAGCACAGTGCGAAATGACTTGCCAGCAGCTACTTCAAAATGTTCTGCTAATAACAGTGTGTTATAAAAGGCCAAGACACACACTGGGATGCTCCAAATCTGAGTCAGAATATCGAACTGCTGTTCTCACTCAGTCTCACTGGATATCTTCTTCTCCTGCACCCTGAGATGTGCTTTGGAACAGGTAATCTGCTGGTCAGAGCCAGTTCCCCCATGTGGCACAGGCCTCCTGTATCTTGGCATGTTTTATGTGTGGCAAATCCATCTCTTTCCCCCACTGTGGGTGAATATGCATTTATTTTACCCATTCATTGACAATTTTACAGAGTTCACAAACTGCTACTTACATCTCCATGGGCATATTTCAGGTTTGCTCCTGAAAATTTTACCTAGACCTGTAGGAGGTCACTGTGTGTAATTCAATGAGGTCACTTTCCTACAACAACAAAGCAGTAGAAAAGTAATTACCACATTTTGTTTGATTAATAAAAATGAAATAGGAATATGATCATTAAGATGTAATGTCAGATGATACAATGATCTGTAACACTGTGTCCAGAGTATCTTGTGTTATGCGGAAAGAGCAGAGATTGAAAATGAATATAGCAACTGAAGATGGTGATTGATGTAGAAAAAACTAAAAGAAAATGTGTAAAAATAAAGTATTTCAACATAAACCAAATCCTTCTCTAACTGGTCACTGAAATGTATTAAATTTATCACAAATCAGATTATCCACAGCTGTAAATATTCTGAGTTAACTTTGTTTAAAAAGTCACCCTTTAACACGGGCACTGGTGACTGCACATATCTCATTGGATTGCTACCAGCTGGAGAATCAACGAGTGGAGCAGAACTCTGACCTCTCTGCTCCAAAATCAGAGGAAACAATCAGCTGAAGGAGATAAAGGAGAATCCTCATTAAGGAGGAAGTGGTACAGAAATCAAATTCAGTTGTGCAAAGATACGCTTTGCCAAGTGATCCACCACGGCAAAGAACTCCACTTATCCAGCCAGCAGCATGAAAGATCTGCAAATTATAACTTGGAGCATTCAATTAATCAGAACACTCTTAGATGTTAGTGCAGCAGGGGTTGGAGGGCCCATTTGGGTGTGGAATCCTGCTTTGGAAAAGGGCTGTACGAGCAGACCAGGCTGCTCTTTCATTCCAGCCAGGGGAACAACAGAGACACCCAGTGACATTAACACCAAGTAAACACAGAACAATCAAAGGAGATACTTCTTCATCTAATTTGAAAGTCACCACTGTATTGAGGACAAGCACCAGTCATATGTTCCTGGTAAGTCCTACTTAATCCCTGCTTTGAGGATTTAAAGGACATTGAAGTGATTCATAAACCCTGTGCGTGTTCTCTGCACAAGAATGATTTTTACCCACCATAGAGACAGCTGAGCCATGGAAAATTCTGCAGTGGGTCACACCAGTGGGGTAATGCTGCTGTGCTCTGGAAGGCCTGGCTGATGCTCTGTCTGACTGCTGCAGCTGTAGCTTTAACATCTGACATACTGATAATCAAAACTCATGGTTTATGGCGTGCACTGATTCCCCACAGGATTCTGGAAGTAATGTATGTCTCTTACCGGCATCATTACATATCTGGCTGGGAAAGTAAGTCAAGGAGGAGCTTTGCATCAGGCACAAGCCAGGAATACAGGCAGGAGGTCTGTTCTGACAGTTCATTGATCTGATAGAGCATGACAAATATTCTGGTTTCTGGAAGAAATAAAAAAAAATTAAAAAAAAAAAGAAAAAAAAATAGTAGAAAAATGTCTGG
Source organism: Pachyramphus minor (assembly GCA_013397135.1). Classification (NCBI taxonomy): domain Eukaryota; kingdom Metazoa; phylum Chordata; class Aves; order Passeriformes; family Tyrannidae; genus Pachyramphus; species Pachyramphus minor. The sequence goes on along the minus strand of VYXB01009883.1, from coordinate 36,309 downwards.
TTTTGTTTGCTTTCAGAGAATATGTCCAATTGGAATATGGGCTGAAATCAGTAAGATAGCGCCTAAATGCTGCAGCTTTTGAAGGTAACAACCAAACTGCGAAAGATGGCTTCAGATACCTTTTGCACACTGTGTGTACATTTATTTTGGTTGGGTTTCTGGATTGTGCATCGTTGTGGTGATCTGTTATTGTTCCTCTTGCATATTTTTTTCCAGGTCCTTTGGCAGTGACTCTTGCATCTATCACAGCTCAGTTCTGCAGAATGCAGCGGAAAGGAGATTATTCAGATCTATAATTCTGTCAAATGACACTCCTTAAGATATTGTGTAAGCTTAGAAAGGTGAATTTAAGTTTATGGCTTTTCTTTCTCTTTGTGCCTGAGCCACTTTGACTTATAAGAGTGTTTCAATAAAAGGAAATATACCCACCACTTGCTGGGGCCATGAGCTCTGAGAATTTCTTCATAGGGGGACTAACACCTTCATTTCTCCTTTCTTAAAAGGGAAAAGAAAATACCTGAAGAGTGTACATCTAACTTGAACATTGCATCCTGATTTTGGCCACAGCTTAACCAGCAGGGGAACACAAATCAGGTCTTGAGGTTTAATAAGACCACGTGCAAGGTGCTGCACCTCGGTTGGGGCAACCCCTGCAACCAATGCAGGCAGCCTACCAAGAGCTTGTTACTGTCCACTGGCCTCAAAACAGCCTCAGCTCTAAGTCACTGCTGTGAATTGGAAGCCCCATTACTGCAGTCTAACGTTGCTGTTCAGGAGTGTTCCTGGAGCTCTATTGCAGGTGACCTTGCAGCCCAGGCAGGACTGAAACTGGCTCTGGTTCAGTGGGACAGCTGTGGTTATGGCCTATGGTGTGTTCTTTGAGCAGTGTGAGTATTCTGCAACTCCTTGATTTCCTAAACTACACTTTGTTTTCTTAGAAAAATCAGCTAAATGTTGCTGCTTGTGTTCAGACTGGAGAGGCTTCAGAGTGACCTAGTTGGGAACTTCCAGCACCTGAAGGGAGGCCATAAGAAAGATGGAGAGAGGCTATTTCCAAGGGCCTGGAGTGACAGGACAAGGGGCAATGGCTTCAAACTGCCAGAGAGCAGGTTTAGATTGGATATCAGGAAGAAATTCTTCCCTGTGAGGGTGGGGAGGCCCTGGCACAGGTTACCCAGAGAAGCTGTGGCTGCCTGGAAGTGTCCAAGGCCAGGTTGGATGGGGCTCTGAGCAACCTGGGCTGGTGGAAGGTGTCCCTTCCCATGGCAGGGGGGTGGAATTGGATGATCTTTAAGGTCCTTTCCAACCCAGTCTGTTCTATGATTCTATGAAATCCAAACACATTGAGAGATGCAGAGAAAAACTGGTAATGAAAAAGTATCAGAAACAAACTCTGGACAGGGCAATCTCTTTTTCATCCACAGAATAAATCCAAACGTGGGTGTAGAAGTGCAAGCTCACAGAGTGACAACTCTTCTGTGTAAGAGACACAGTGTGGTCCTTGACAATTTGAAGGGATGGCGACGTGACTGGCAGCATAAAATGCTAGACCCTGAAGCCCAGATAAATTTCTCTATGTTTGATATTGGTGCTAAAATCCTGCTTCCCACTTCTGACCCTCAGCAGCAGTGTTACCTTGGTCCAGACACTTTCCTTTCTCTTCCCATCTTTCTTCTGGACTTTTCTATGCAGACTGCAGTCTCCCTGGAGCAAGAGTTTGCATGTCCATGCAATATCTAACTCGAGTGACCCTGATCCTGTGCAGGTAGAATAATACAAACATCTCCATCTGGACACTCTGGAAAGCTGGAGAGCTGGAGAAGGACCAGTATTACCGTTTGTTCCTAATGGAGTGTGACCTCTGTCCAACTTTGATCACTTAAGAAAAGAAGTCTTCCCTAGATCCTATTGTACTATCCTTCCCCCACTGTGCTGTTCTCTTTTGCTACTGGATAGTTCCCCAGCTGTGGCAGAACCTCCCAGCTCTCTGTCCCTGCTGAGAGGAAATGGAGCTCCCCACCAGCAGACGTGTTCTGGATGCATTTATAAACCAGAGGGGTCTCCTCTGACCTGAGGCTTATTGCATTTGGTTATTTAGCAAGAAGTGGTGATCCAGAGCTTGACAGTCCCACTGTAACCCTCCTTTCCCTCAACACCTATCATAAATCCTCTCCTAGAATTTCATCTCCCGGGCTGGAGCACCCTTTGGCTTTGCAGCAGATGGCAATGCAGTGCTGCCCGCTGCCAAGATGAGCCAGTTCATTTTTCCATCATCTGCATCCTGCTATGAAACAGCAGAAAAAGAGGGGGAAAAAAAAAAAAAAGAAACCCACTTGGCAGGTGATCTGTGGCAAGTTATCTCCTGTTGTGGGGCTCTCAGCAGTATCAGCACATTGATTCAAATAACTAAGGAATAAGCAAATGAAGAAGTCTCGAGACAGGGTGCAGCTGGCTCTGGAAGGATTGACATAGTCCTAAAGATAATCTAGACTTAGCTAAAATTCCAACCCCTCATTCTTAAACAGCTTGTATTTTCCCATGCTCCTGACAGGGGAGGGGCAGAGAGAGTGCCCTCAGTGCAGTATTTAAATGGAACATTTTCTTGGCATTGCACCTTTTATGTCTCCTCTCTCCACCCACTTTCATTGCATTGTGTCTCAGCATTAGCCTGACTTTTGCTGTGCGACTGCACATGGTGCTGTAGAATTAAAAACTTCAGTTTTTAGTAAACTTTTTAGTTTTTTAATGAAACTTTTTACTCATGGCAAAAACAAAAGCAAATTCAAATGGGGAACCAGATGTCACAGCAAGAAGGGCAGGAGATATCCATAGGTTCCATTAAAAGTATCAACTAGGATTTTATTTCTTATTCCCCCTAAGTGGTTTTAATCACTTAAATGATGCTCAGGTCCACACTGAGTTAAAACTCATATTTTCTGAAGATAGGATTTTGCAATTTCCTCTTTTGGAACTGAGTAACATTTTCTGTGGGCCACCGACTATCTTAAAAATAACAGACCAAACTTCATAAATACAAGCACAGCCTTCCTTTCCCTGTGAAGCTCTGAATCTGTCTTAGAAATGGGTACTCTAGGGTTTCTTGAAAATAAATAGGGATAGATACTTCTAGACAATGGTTCCCATTCCAAGACCTGAAGGATTTCACAGAGGTCCCTGTTCCTGCTCTTCTACCTTTGGCCTTTGGCAGGAGGGAGCTGAAAAGCTGGATTCAAGCTCCTAGTGCGGTGCAGAGCCATGGATTCTGGTAGATTTGCTCCTCAGTGATCAGAAGGGTGAAAAAAGGGGTCATGAAGTTAGGATACAGCCTCAAGGGGCAGCCTCCAGCAGCACGAAAGTTAGAAGGACTAAAAAATAAAGCGCAAAGTAAGTTGCGCTAACCTGGATTTGCTTGTGCTGGTTTTATTCTGTAATTTGAGTTTCTAATGTGTGTTTGGTCTCAGTGGGAACTTCCCAAGTCCCACAGTGCTCTGGCCATGGAGCAGTTTCTGGAGGAGAGGCTGCATGTCCACTCCCTGTGGCACTGCCCTGGCAAAAGCAGCTCTTCATTGGCAGCGTTAAACCAATTTTCAACCTGTGGAACAGGTCCCATTATAACTGGGTTAAAGCCATTTGGGGATTTTGCCAATTCCCTCTTGATTTTTAAGGTAAAGATTTGTGTTGATATTTTCCAAGCTTGATTACTTACTCCCTTTGAAGGTGTTGCAATTTTCAGCTTCCCTTTTTCCAAATGCAATCGATCGAGGAGATCTGTTGCACAAAGCAAACAAACAACAGAAAAAAAAGGGACATGCAAATATCAGAGCTAAAATGTGTTTCATCTTTTTGTACCAGGATCTTCAATTGAATTATTACAGATCAGCAATATGCTAACTATTATATATGCTGCTGTATATATATTTGTGAAACATCCATAAGGAATTTTTAGTTTGAGTTGAAAACAACATCAACAAAAAAAGACCACTCAAACTATTTCAGCTAAGTCCAAGGGATCATTTTATGTTTCCAAATACACAGAAAACTCAAGCCACTTAGAGTCTGAAGTACTTCTCCCAACGTGATGGGATTCATATAAAAGCTCTGCAATATTTTTGCTGAGCTGTGCCAGAGTTTTGACTCGTGTAAATCAGAGCTGTGGTTCCTGTGCAAGTCTGTGCAGCAGAAATAGCAGGCAGAAGTGTGTACCTGGAGCAAACTGACTGAGCTTAGCTGACCTGGCTTAGTTTAATTTGATATCTTGGAGTACAAGCCTGAAAAGTTAAGGGAAGACTGTTTTCCTCTGCTGCTCTTACTTTGGGTGAAGCAACAGCAGGAATTCAGGGTGGACAACTGGAAACATTTTTCGAAGCACAGCAATTAGACCCTCCAATGCTTCCAGAGTCAAAAACCATTTTATTTTCCTGAGCTGCAAGAAAGTGATGGACACAGAAGTCTCTGCATGCATGAACACAGGCACTGGCCATCTGTATATAGATAAATTGAAAATTACAGGATACCAGGCTTTGGTAATGGCACCTGAGACAAGACTCCCATGAAAACAGCAAAGTATGGACAGAAGTGTGATGACTTAATTCTAAAGATTTATCAGTTCAGTGCATCAAAGTTCAACACAGTCCAGATACTTGAGATTCTTGCAAGACAGATAATTTCCTAAATATTTGTTGGCTTCCAGACACTGAAATTCTGTCTTTAACAGCCCCTATAGGCCCCTGCTACCAAAACCTTGCCATGCAAAATGCACTCCAAAACCAAAATAACCACACTGAAATGTTGTCCTTCTGAGTCTGTTTTCCTCAAACCTCTTCTGTATATTTTTCAGGCTTAAATGCAGCTGACTTTAAAATATTAGCTGGTAAAGGTAAAGCTGGGAAACAGCTTCCCTGTCAGAAGCGATTCCTGCTGGCTGCATGCTTGGAATGCAGGGCTGTCCTTTAGGGATACATTTGTACAATGCAAATGTACAGAGATGGATGTGGAAATAGTAAAAAATTCTTTCACACAAGCTTTGCATTTGAACTTTCTTGTCCATTGAGAGCAGGGGTGTAAAGTTCAGTGGCCTAAACTTCAATTGTCCCTTCAATACAAAGTAGTATTTTGATATGTTACATTTTCTCTCTGTGACTTTCCTAAGTAGATGTTGTATGTCAAAATATAATTTCAAACAGGCTTGTTTGCTTCACAGCGTTACCTTTTCCTAGTCAACATTTGTTGTGCTAAATGAGCATCAAGGCTCAGCACATTTCAAGCCAACATGAGTCAAGATATTTCTACATAACTGATAACCCGCTTCATCGCCAGATTTACACAAACTCTGGGCAACAACCAAAAGCACCCCAGGATTCAAATTTACCAAAATTTCAATTTACCACATTAAATGAAATGTGAACCATGAAAGCAGGTCTGGAGAAAATGGATTAGGTGCACTGTGCTTGATCTGAGCTGTAAATACATGGGAATGTGAGGACACGACAGTGGGGAGGACACATCAGTAAAGCACAGGCTTTATTTCTTGCCCTACCTCCTTTTTGACCAGACTCTCTCCACCACAGTAGAAAAGCTGCAGTGTTGCTTGCTCCAGTCTCTGGAGAGTCTTGGTAGGGTAAGGACAGTGCATGTTTTCCTCGTGTAACCTTAACCCAGTCCCTGATCTACACATCATTAATCAAGACTCTTAGTTCTGCAACACAAACCTGAATAAAGACCACAGAGACCTGTTGGCAGGAGGAGTTGGCATGTTCAGAGTACAGGTTGCCCAGAGAAGCTGTGGCTGCCCCATCCCTGGAAGTGTCCAAGGCTGGGTTGGATGGGGCCCTGAGCAACCTGGGCTAGTGGAAGGTGTCTCTGCCCATGGCAGGGGGTTGGAACTGGTTGTTCTTTAGGGTCCCTTCAAACCAATCTATGATTCTGCGAAAGTGTTTTCAGTGGGTAAAACTACAACTGTCTGCCACCACCTCAAGCCATAATTTGAATAAAACAACACAGGCCAGGCCAGACGTGGCTTTAGCCTTTTGCTCTTTGGATAATATTACCAGCTCTCCCAGGCTTGAGTGTAAGGAGCTTAACTCTGCAGCATTACTGTGACTAATCTCATCACAGACGGCTGTGGCAGCCAGGCTCCCCTAAGACAGACTACAGGGAGGATCCCAGGGAAGAAGTGAAAGGCAGATGGGGAAACCCTGCCATAAGTCATAAAGAATACGAAATATTCAAGAGCTCAACAGCAATCCCAGATAAAATTTAAAAAAATGTGTCTAGTCTTCAGACCTCTTTAGACTCAAAAACATCAAAATCCCTTTTCCGCTCTTTCATAGACTGAGGGAAGGGAGATTTCTGTAAGAAGAATCCAGTGTGGGCATGAATGTATGTGGGACATTTGCTGCTGGGCTTCCCATTAGTTTAAAAGCCATTTTACACTTCAGAAGTGCTACATTAGTAATGGTAGCTTCATTCACCAAATGATGGAACTCCATCCTCCTGAAAATTACTTCAGGCTGGACCTCAGGGCAGCAAAGTTGCCTTATGAAAACACTAATTAAAACAAACCTTTAAAAAAAAAATTCTTTCACTAGGAAAAAAGAAAAAAAGAGAGAAGAAAAGAAAATCACCCGAATGGAAATGGAAGGACAATAAAATGGGAATTTTGCCTCAGATTTTGATGGGGCACCCCAAAACCTATGACATTTCAGATTTTCCCATGGTTTTCAAAATAGACCAGTAAAGACATTTGTACCGTAGCAAGGGCCAACAAGATAGGTGCAGCCCACTGGGATAGATGGGAAAAGATGGTGGCAAGGTTATGAAGCTTCAAGAGAGGAAGGTGCATTGGTGGCAGTCTGCTCTAACTTTTCTCTGGCTACAAGCTTCCAGAGTCATCTAAAATGTGCTGTTACCAGTGATTTTCATCCGTTTGCCAGGAAATCGCCTGCTAGGGCAGAATTTTCTTAGTAAAAAACAAAGACAATCTTATGGAAAACTTGGGTTTCTGGAGGTATGTAGGCACTGAAAACTGAAGGTCACAAAGGCTGGACAAAATCACATCTGCTCATTATTTGCATCTACAGGTAGGCCTAACCTTTGTGGGAGCTGTTGCGAGACATGTCAGAAGGACAGGGATAGCTGGCTGGGAAAATATAAAAAAGCATGACAGAGTAGATATTTATCCACCCTTATCTGTCCATCCACCCATTCATTGATATTGTACACACCCTGCCAAGACACAGTTCTAGCTTCCTTTCTTTCTCCCCTCACACATCAATCCAGGCAGTTACTGGACATGATAATTATAGTAAGCTCTTAAATCCCAATAAATACCACCAAGCTGGCTACTCAAAACCTTCCATACCATTGACTTTCTAACACAGTAATGATGATTAGACTGTATTGCATCTGACTACTTTTAGAGATTTACCCTTTGATTAGACTTAGGGGAGGGAGAAAACACTGCCAAAAAAATGGGAAGGAGATATTTCAGCTTGGGAAGAGATTTAGAAGTGATGTGTCCAAATTTGGCAGAATAAACATGTAGAAACGCCTGTTGGGGTCTGATGTTCTTTCAAACACAGCAGTAACAGAGACAATTATGCCTCTGCTGTCATGTGGGTTCTGGGACACCCAGTGCTGTAGAAACGTGCATTATCCTTGGCCAACCCATGCCCTGCAACAGGAGCTCCATTTCTCAGCCCAAAAGGGCAAAACCCTTGGTTTACTACTCACACCATGATTGTATTGCCCAGTGTTGCCAGAGGAAGAGCTCAAGGTTTTCACTACCAAGAGTAAAACCAGAACCAGGGTGAGGGGCAGTGAAAACAAAACCAGGAACGTAGCACCTCCCACCCTGCAGCTGAATGTTGGTCAGACCAGTCTTATATCAATCTTAGACAGTCCTGGTCTGCCTCCTCCCTCCATCCCACAGGAAAACTGTACAGCTCTCTCCAAGTTTGTTGTCCAGCTTAATTCACCATAAAGTTTAGGAAACACAACTAGTTCCTCTTCTGTCCAAAACTTACAGAGCTCAAGTGTTTCCCCAGTCCCTGGGTCTGTGAGGAAAACGCCTTCTATATCTCAAATTTCTCATGATTCAGAATTTACTCCTTCTTCCCAGCACATATCACAAAAGGCACCATTTAGTTTTGCTGCTTTAACATCTCTCCATTCTGCAGCAGCAGCAGCAGAGTAGGACCAGGGTGAGGAGGAAAACGTGCAAGCTCAGGGAATGTTTGGCAGTGCAAATGGCTGAAAGGTGAGGAAGGATCCTGGCAGATCCTGCCAGGAAGTATCCAGAAGGATCCTGGTGAGTCACGGAAAAAATCCAGGTAAGGCTGATACAACTTCAAGTGAGAGGAGCGTGGTCTGAGTGGGGAAGGGCTGCAAGGGATCAGTAGCATTGCAGAGGATATAAAATCTTCAGAGCACTGAGGGTGAACAGAGTGAAGCAAGTGACTGAGAGGGGACCTCATTTATGGGTAGAAATATCTGAAGGGTGGGTGTTAAGAGGATGGACCAGGATGCCTCTTGGTGACAAGAGGCAATGGGCATAAACTGATGCCCAGGAAATTCCATCTGAACATGAAGAAGAATTTCTTCTCTGTGCAGTGATCAAGAACTGGGAGAGGTTGCCCAGAGAGGGTGTGGAGTCTCCCTCACTGGGGATATTCCAGAACCGTCTGGACACAGTCCTGTGCCATGTGCTCTGGGATGACCCTGCTGGAGCAGGGAGCTGTCACCAGATGACCCACTGTGGTCCCTTCAAACCTCCAAACCCATCCTGTGGTTCTGTCATTCGTCACATCCTTGTCTTAAATCCAATAAATGACTTTTACAGAATCTGGATATCAACACATGCATCAGTACCAAGTTATTCCCTAAGTTTTGCTTGCTGTTAGTGCTGTGAAACTCTGCAAACAGGAAATGGTGATCCATAAAAGATGTGTCATTCCCAGCACTGTGTGGCAGGAGTTGTGGAAGCATATCAAGGCCATGGCAACCTGTGCATTCTCCGTGTCACAGGACTGGAGTGAGTTGCCAGCACCTTTTCCTCCTTATTTTCCATTGAAGTTTGTCCAGATGTTCACAAAGAGATGTCACACTCCCGGCCAGAAACAAGGTCCATGGAATGCCCAGGTGATTTTGCACCAGGACACAGCTTCTGAAGGGCAAAGATAAAAAATACCAGCAGTGTTTTGCACTCCTTTCCCCAGTGCAAGTGCTGCAGTGGCTGTGGCAAAGGGTGACTACACGTGTCCACAGACACCCACAGGCTGACACATGCTTTCATCAAACACTCACATAAAAATTTCAGCAGGCAGCTTTGGAATTGCTGAAGTCCATCCCAAGAAAAAGAGACTGAGTTCTACAAAATCAGGTCTGTGTTCCAAAATTTTCCCCAGTTCCTCTGCAGTGGTTAGCACTGTTGTAGCTCTTAACAGAAATTCAGGTTCTGGTTCTGTGTGACACTAAGGAGGGCACAAGAAGTGTTTATAGAGCTGTGTTGATTTTAGTAGGGTGTGCAGGGCTTAGCCTGCAGAAGCAAAGTATAGGGTAGGGCTTTATAAAAAAATAGCTTTGGTATATAAAATGACACACTTAGGAAATGATATGGCAGCCAGGAATAAAGGCCAGCTTAATTCAGTTCCTGTCTATGAGATGGCAATATCAGGTGCCTGCAAATGCATATAATAGGGACAGTATTGAAAGAGGCCAAAGATATGTCAGCTGGAGAGGAAATCAGTTGAAAAGGCCAGTCTCACTTCTTTCAGCAAATTGCAATTCAAAGGCTTGACCACCAAGGAAAAAAAAAGATAGGTTTGATATTGAGGCTATTTTAAATTCCTAACTGACCTACAGAAAGAATGCTCATGCTTCTACTGCTTTGAAATGTGATATACCTTTCAGCCCATGTTGATTTGTTGCTTATGTGCCTACTCACTTCCACTAACACCCAATATATTTAGAAATAGCTGGGTTTTATAAATTTCAGCCTCCCCCTCTGTGAAAAACGTCTGAAGCAGAGCATGGCAGACATTTAGCAGCACCCAACACGGCTGTGCATCACTTCAGGGTAAGGAGGGCTGCAGATTACCATATCCAATTGCCATGGCAAGATGAAAGCTCAGATACTTAGGCTATAACTAACCACATTGAATCGGAGCGGTAAGCTAAGGTTAATGGTCCTACAACACTTGAGAAAAGTGTAATTGATCTCTTAGAGAGCATAAGTGATGAGGATATCGGTTTGTGTCGCTGGGAAGGCAGTGCTGTCAACACCACAGTGTCCACTAACAGTGTACACAGAGCACCACTTCAGTACCAACCTAATGAAATGGATGTGCTTTATACCACATTTTCCAGCACCTTACAAGCATAGGACATAAACTGATTCCATTATCTCTTGTGTTCGTCACAACGAGACGATCTGCTCAAACAGAGATTCATAAATCTCAAAATAATCCGATTCCTCCACCTCCCAAGGTCAGGTAATGCTGCTCTCCCCATTTCATTAGATATGGCATTAAGCAAAGAAGCTGTGTGAGCTAAGCCTGAGTCAGAGCCACACTGTATTGCTTAAACCACAAAAATTTGGTGTGATGCTGTGTCCAAGGTGGAAAATAAAGCCTGAGCCACAGAGGATAATGGTACACTGACATGACAGAATCACAGAAGGGTTTGGGTTGGAAGGGGCCTTAAAGAGCATCCCATGCTACCCCCTGCCATGGGCAGGGATGCTATCCCAGGTTGCTGAGAGCCCCATCCAACCTGGCCTTGGACATTTCAGGGACGGGCAGCCACAGCTTCTCTGGGCAACCTGTGCCAGGGCTACACCACCCTCATGGAGAACAATTTCTCCCTAATATCCAATCTAAACCTGCTCTCTGTCAGTTTGAAGCCATTGCCCCTTGTCCTGTCACTCCAGGCCCTTGGAAAGAGTCTCTCTCCATCTTCCTTGTGGGCTCCCTTCAGGAACTGGAAGGCCACAATTAAGTCACCCCAAAATTTCTCTTCTCCAGGCTGAACAATCCCAACTCTCTCAGCCTTTCCTCACAGCAGAGCTGCTCCATCCCTCTGATCATCTTAGTGCCTCCTCTGGACTCGTTCAACAGCTCCATGTCCTTTCTGTGCTGGGATCACAGAGCTGGAGGATGAACTCAAGATGAGGTCTCTATGTTAATGTGGACTTGCAGGATTGCTCTAACCCTATGATGGATTCCAGCATCCAGAAGAATCCATCTCTGAAAATATGAGGGAAAGAACAATAAAAAAAATTTTTGTATGATTGGATTCACCAGAGTTACCTTCCAGAACACTTCAGCATTTGGGGAAGAACTGTTCAGCTGAAAACCTTTTCTTCCCAGCAAAACCAAACATAACAAAATTGAGCTCAGGAAAAAAATTGTGGAATATGGAAGTCTCTCCTGTTTCTTCACAGGTTTATTTCAATTCACAGATTCATTTCAATTCACTATCTTGTCATACCAGTGGTATTTGTAATGGCATGTCCTTTCTTCATACAGATGTGTGCCTAAATTTCCGCCTCAACAATTAGTTGTATTTCTAGTCGAGCTTTTCACTGTAGGACAGAAATAGATCTTATCTGTCTCCAAATGGATTGTTAGCAATGAGCGGATTAAAAAGAAAACAGATGTTGGGTTGGAAGAGATGGAGTTCTACTTGTATTTTTAATCAGATCTAGTTGTCCCCAAATTAAGAAACACTGTTCACTGCAAGCAGCCAGGGTGAGTATGTCTCCAAGCTGCTGCTGGTGTAGTTTTGACAAGGCTGCTGATTCTGCCTAAAGATAACCTCAAAATGGTTTTTTTCTGCGTGTGTGCCTGGCACTATCTCAACTCCCAGAAGTCATGAGTGGACAAACCAACTTCCAGAGCAGGACCAAAACTTGCACTCACTTCTTATGCCATGAACCTCAGTGAAGTCAACACCACAGATCAGCCAGATGCTGACAGGGAGGTATCATTTCCAGCAAGCAGAAGCTTTGAGCTTTGCTCGTTCATGCACACAGGATCACTATTTATTACCTTAAAGGAGCCATTCATCAAGTGCACAGAACATACATTCCTGTTAAGAACAGCCTTCCCTCGACATTTTTCATCCTCCTGCCCTTGGATTTTGAGAAACTAAAAGGATGTGTCTTCTAGCAGGTGCACACTGGATTCTTGCAGTGTGGGTCCAGCAGTGGATGTGTTTGCTGAGTTTTTCCATGTTTCTCTGGTGTCACATACACACCTGATACCTCTGTTAGAAAGGGGAATGTGAAAAAGTGATATTCTTCTGTTTTCTAATAAGGGAAATTTAATTTTATGGCCAAATGAAGACAGTTGGATCACAGCCACTGTCTGCCCATGTTGTTAGAAATTCCTCTCAAGTCATCAGTGTCATGCAGAGTAGTTCACAATGTGAAGAATGCACACAAAAGCTCTCACCCAGAGCACAGTGTGTTGAAGATGGGTAAGATTTTAGCCCCCATATATCTGTCTTCTCCCTCTCTCTGCTGAGCTAAAGCACCAGGCATTAAAATGCTGAGCCAAAATGTAGCACTTCCTGCAGGGCTCTGATTTAAAGGCATTTGAAATATGGCAGTGGAGAGAAAAACTCATGTTTTCTTAATGGCAGGTAGACAAGGCGGGGGGAAATATTTTCAAATACACTTGTATTGCTTGGGTTATCCAGTCAGCAGCAGAAACTTGTTAACAGAAAGGCAAACAACAACAGGCTCTGAATATTGGTAGCACCTCCAAATTCCAGAATACCAGGTGTTCCTGAATATTTGGGGTGGTGCTTTCATTTTTAAGCCTAAAAGAAAGCTCATGACCTTGTCCAATCTTGCCCACTAGTTCTTGCACTAAGCCTTATGCATCATGTCTTATCCAGAACAACTTACATTAAATGGCAGCACAGGGACCAGGAAAGCTGCAAGTTATTATTTTGCCAATTTAGCAATGGTTGAACACAACTTTAATCCTGGGTATGTCAGCCCAGCACATTCTGGGCTGGGAAATCCATTTAAAATGTTTTCCATTGTTTTCCCAACAGCACTTGAATTCTCACTAAGGCAGTATTTGCTTTTTTTACAGTTCATTTCTCTGCTGCAAATATCTTTAACAACAGGCAGTCAAGCAGTGTAAGAACACGTGTGGACAACACTATTCTTTATAAAAACAAGCAGAACCCCCTTGTTTCCCATCAGTGGTGCAACCATGGCATGGCCCTACACATGTGAACAAGTCAGCAGAAGGTACACACTGTCAGTGTTCACTGTATTAGTGTTCACCTTCTCTTCACCGTCCACTAGAAAGGGTAAAGTGGAATTTGCCATCCTCTGTGGGACAACTCTGAACTTTCACACCTAGAGCTGACAGCTTGATGGTAATGAGAAAAAACCAATAAGGAATGAGGCAAATAATGGCTGAAGACAGGAAAAAAAATAAACTTTTAAAAATGAAACTCTAAGACTCCTACAGCAAAGCAAGTAGCCGTCCAAGCTAGGCCTCCTTCTTGGCGTGGTCAAGTGCACTGAGGTTGCTAGGGGCCAAAAATAAAATATGCCTTTCCACATCCCAACCCTCCAAACTCCCAGCACCTCACATAGGTACAAAACCAGTCTAAAAATCCCAGTAGCAGAGTCTCAACTAGCATGTACTTGACTAGTTCAGTAGCTGGACTTTTATTTAACACAAATGAATAACCAGAACCTGCAGAGAGCTCCTGCAACGCATTCCATGCATTGCTATCACCAAAAGTGCATGGAACAAGCCTGGAAGTCCAAGCCTTTGCAGATGGCCACAGTTTCTAGTATTTAATCATGCCAAAATTCACTTAGCCCTTGAAATCAGACAAGATCAAGCTTATGAAGTGTGGGGAGCTCCTCCAGTATTCACTCAGTGGCAATTTACTGTAACTCCAGTAATGAGTTCCTCCCATGAGGCACTTGCACATCTGAAGTACTGCTTCCTGAGGCTGTCATGTCATTAATTTCCAGTGTTTATAGGCTAGTGGAGCTCATGAATTTGCTGTGTGTAAAGGCTGTGAGGTTATAATGCATCTACTGCAGTGCACAGAGTGTGTGTCAAGTCCCCAACACAACCTGCAGCCCCTCTTCAGAGGGTGTATGCATGGAGTTCAAGCAGGATTTAGGAAAAGAGGGAGAAGAGAACTGCAAAAAGAAATGAGAAGATGAAGGACAGGGGAGGGCACTGCACTGTGTTCTTAGTATACAAACCAAGGGCCTTCAAGAGAATCTTGGGCATCTCCTGTTTTCTTTCTCAGAGATGTCATTTTTATGATTAACACACACCTGGTGTGTTAATTCAATGCAAGACCTGTTGAGCTGAACCCTTCCTTAAAATAATGATGGGAACTGTAAGTGCTGGGCAGCCTACAAATCTGGCTTTGCTCATGCAAAATTTTGGCTTTTGGTTTCACTAAAGGGGTGAAATCCAAAGTGGACGGCAAAACACCAGCTATAGACTGTGAGCTAAAGCCACAAACCTCTGTGGTCACCTGTAATCAGAATGACAGGAAACCCACTCTGGGATGCACTGGATGCATTCCCTGATCATACTGGGATTTGTTCTGCGTGGAACTGTTTGTTCAAACACAGATACTTGAAGAGCTTTTCCTTTGTGCTGTCTTTTTCTGCTCCCCTCATGGATGTAACTCTCCAATATTACTTAATTTCCTATCAGATTCTCCTCTGCATTTATTTCATATATTATGCAAAGACAAAAGGCTCTGAACGTTGTCTTTTTAGTAAGATTCTGAGCCTTTTGTAGAGGACTTAAAAATAAAGTGTGTCTGATCCTATTCATGCTAAAGCTGATGGGTTCCTGCTGACCAGAACCTGAATGGACTTTATCCCATAATCTTGTGGTTGCAAATTATTATAATCCAAGTAGAATAAAGAAGGCCTGAGGAAAAAAAAAAAGAAAATTATCAAAGGTCTCAGTTTGCTGTGACACAGAACTGACAATTGTTTTTAAATATTTTTTTAAAATGACCATTTGAAACACAACCTGTGCACACCCATGTTGATGTCCAAAACAACTCTCTTCAGTTGGATAAGGAAGAATTACTTGCATTCCAGCCAAGCAGGAACTCCAACAACCCACAGATTGGCTTTTCTGATGTAGACCAGATCTGAAAACGTCTCAGGCCTGTGCATTCAGAAATTTTAATTATCAGTTTCAATTCAATTCTTTTCTGTTTCAAAACAGAATATACCTCTAGAGATAGGAATACAAGTACTGTGAAGAAATTTGCTTTCAAATTATCTTTTAAGTAGAAAGCTAAACACTTTCTCATCAAAATTAGGTGGTTTTTTTAATTTGAATTTCCACATTCCATCTAACACAAATCAGATGGAGTATTTTTTCTTATATTTTTCTTACATTCACCCAATAAATTTTCATTTGTTGAATGACATGAACCATTCCAACCTGAGTAACTCTAATAAAACCGATGCTATTTGTTAGTGCTGTAATGAAACATTTTTGTTTCAGATGGGAACAATGGCTCTTTTCTACTTCTTTTTTCCTTTTTCCATTTTAAAACAATTGTTAAGTCTGAGTAGATTTTCTCTTTTTTTTACCTTTAAAGCTTTATTTTAATCAACCAAGTAAACAAAGAATGTAATACTCCATCCTCTCTTCTATGAGGAATTACAAAGTGATTTTTGAGGCATCAGCAATTTGCCTGGAAAACTATGAATTCTGACCAGAGGAGGGAAGATGCTGAAGACAAGGCAGAAGGTTAAACAGTAGAGTAAGCAGCGTGTCAGGGAATGCAGAGAACAGTGACATTTATTTTTATCCAGAAGCCTTTTCGCTCGACAGAACTGAAGAATCCTATTTCATAGGAGGTACCCACAGGACTTGCAGACTTAAAGTAGTCACATCTAAATTTTCAGCCTGAAAAAAAATCAGTATTTCCATTCAAGTGTGTGTGGTTGGTGGAGGGGTGACACCCAGGAGGGTGGAACTCCAGGTGGACCTGCCTTAGCACTGGGTGGTCTCCACATGTCCCTTCCAACCCTAAGGATCCTGTGACTCTGTAACAATAACTTGTGCTGTAGGATTTGGAACACAGCAGGAATTTATCATCGGAAAATTCCTCAGGAAGACTAAGAAATCTCCAGGGAATATGTGATTATGTAATTGCTGTTTGGTAGTTTTCTTATTGCTATGCCCTGCATGCCTCTCTTTGTGAATCACACCTTTAGTTTTTGAAGGTCACACATTTTTCTTTAGAGCTGTCTTTGAAATAATTACCTTTTTTCCCCTCACAAAAAAAAAAAAAAAAAAAAAAAAAAAAAAAAACCCCCTGTGATTTATACCTACATCTCATCTCATGCAGCTTCGACTTTTACAGCCTAGAATATTTGTGACTTTTCCTAAAGTTAAGGGTGCAGATCATTTATCTGTTGATTTCTAATATTGCTGTAAGGTAGTGACTTTTTAATACATTGTTTTGTGGCAGCAACCAGGCAATCCAAATGAGTCCCTGTCTAAAGAGCCTACAAACCAAACAGGTAGAGGGGATATTTTGTGGGGAAATGAGATGTGCATCCATCATGCACGACATCTGATAAACACCTGGATGTTGGACACATCAGCCTGTGACTGACTTGGCTATTGGCACACAACCTCCATGGCAAAAGCGGGATTTGCTCTTGGTTTTCCTGCACGTGTGATCACACAAAGAAGAAGTGCCAATGTCTATTTTAAAATAATTTTCCACATTTAAAAAATAAAAATAAAAATATGCAAAATAGCCAGGGTGTTGCCTGAAAACTACTTGGAAAGACAAAAAAAAAAAAAAAATTTGGAATAGAGTTTTTAAACAAAACATGACTTTCCTTATACCTGAAGCTCTCCTCTGCATTGAATTCCTCTGAGCCTCAGGAATGTCTGTTTTCCACGGAGATTGGACAAGGCACAACTTTTATTTGCACCCTTTGATGTCTTACACAGGCACTGTGCCAGACAAATGAAAGTAATTAGTCTCCTTTCTAGTCCTGCTCACTTGGAGGCTGAGCTTAAGCACCCACCTACTCACCAGTCCTTGTCAGCATGTGATTTTTCACCTCTCTTCTCATCCTCCCTGCATCCTGCCACTTCCAAGCATTCCACAAAACCCTGCCTGTGTGCCTGCTGCCTCTCCTTCACCCAAGAAAGCTCAGCACTGCAAGCCTTGATAAGTGCATTTAACCTTAAACATCAATATCAAGTCTCACATGGTTCAGGCACACAGCTAAGCTTTGCAAGATAAGGGGCTAATTAATTTAATTGCCAAACAAAAAGAGGGAACTCCCACTGAGGTTTGCCTGAAATCGTGTGCTCAATTATTTATTTATTTGCCATTTTAGTTTGAAACCAGAGGGTAATAGAAATGTGAACAATAGTTCCTCTTCCCCCCCATTTAAATTTCGATTTGTCAGCCTCTCTTTTACAGAATGTGGGAGAAAAAAAAAAAAGCCCAAAACACTTTTCTATGTTTCAGACAGAATTTCAGAGACTCTACTTCTAATTTAAACTTGAAGCAGTACTATTAAACATCAATTAATACATGTTATCTTTTATCATGAAACCTTTGCAACGAATGTGACAGTTAACAAATCGTTCTGGAGAAAAGTGCTCTGAAATTGGGTGGACTCAGCTCACCATGGTGCAGACATATTTAATAGTGACATGTTTAATAGGATTCTGATAACCAGGATGATTTAGAACATACCTGATTGTAAGTGGAGCCATTTGATTAATTTATGTAATATCTGCTCAAATGGTTAAGCTTAAAAAATTGCATAATAAGCATTTCACTAAATCACAGCCTCAAATCTAAACCTGTTTCTCAGAAGAAATATTTCTAATTTCCCCCCCCAGGAATTTACTCAGGCTTTTTGCAAAATTTGTGGGTTGGAATAAAGGTTGTCAGTACTTTCACCCTGTAAAATGCTCTGAGTTGGCCAGCAGTTGTCCAAAAGTGCAGGGGAGCAAAAATTTAATTCTTTCTGCAGAATACTGTTTTTCCAGCTTTATTTTATGCCTGTCCTCATGATACTGAAGAACATTTTTAATGAACAAATATCCTTTTATTATAAAATTCCGTGTGGAAATGATCCAGCACTCATTCATGCTTCTGTCCTGGAGCAGTGAAGAACCATACTTAATAACATATTTGTTATCCAACTAATAACTGAGTTTCTGCAGCATCTTCTGAGCTAATAACACCCATAGCAGCAGGGAAAACGTCAAGTCAATCATTCCAACTCTATAGATTCATTGCAGTCTCATCAGCTGTTTTCTTATCCAAAATTTAATGCATGAGAAATGTGCCCACCCTCAAGACTCGTTTGAGGAATTTTAAAGCTTTCAAACAATGATCAGAGAATGATAGAATGGTTTGGATCGTAAGGGACCGTCAATGTCATCCAGTTCCACCACCTCTGCCATGGGCAGGGACACCTTCCACCAGCCCAGGTTGCTCAGAGCCCCATCCAACCTGGCCTTGGACACTTCCAGGGATGTGGCAGCCACAGCTTCTCTGGGCAACCTGTGCCAGGGCCTCCCCACCCTCACAGGGAAGAATTTTTCCCTAATATCCAATCTAACCCTGCTCTCTGTCAGTGTGAAGCCATTGCCCTTTGTGCTGTCACTCCAGGCCCTTGGAAATAGTCTCTCTCCATCTTCCTTGTGAGCTCCCTTCAGGTCCTGGAAGGTCACAATTAGGTGACCCCAAAGCTTCTCCTCTCCAGGCTGAACAATCCCAACTCTCTCAGCCTTTCCTCCCAGCAGAGCTGCTCCATCCCTCTGATCACCTTGGTGTCCCTCCTCTGGACTCTCTCCCACAGCTCCATGTCCTTGCTGTGCTGGGCCCCCAGAGCTGGAGGCAGCTCTGCAGGGGGGTCCCATGTGGGTGGAGTAGAGGGGCAGAATCCCCCCTCACAGTGTAGAAGGTGATAGGAAAAGCAACCTCGCAGACAGTGCTGGTTGTGAGCTGGTTTTCCCTAGTATGGGGATCTGTAGTCCCCCCACCACTCTCAAAAATGTCCAAACACTGTCCTGGGATGGGAAAGCAGAGACTGGACACACTCCCATGCACCTTGTTTCTCTGGGAGAAGGAGCAACAATTAAGGTTCTAAGTGGCAATTTGGAACAAGGCTCTGCAGCAGGATACAGGACAGGGATAAGTTAGTCATGAGCACAGATGAAGAGTAATCCTGCATTA
This sequence comes from Pachyramphus minor, assembly GCA_013397135.1. Classification (NCBI taxonomy): domain Eukaryota; kingdom Metazoa; phylum Chordata; class Aves; order Passeriformes; family Tyrannidae; genus Pachyramphus; species Pachyramphus minor. Next base: position 17,058 of record VYXB01009883.1, on the reverse strand, counting down.
GTCACACCACAGATAATAAGAGCTGGAAAATGATGCCACGTGAGCCTCATGTTAAGCCCACTTATGCTTAATTCTCTGTGCTGAATATAAATTGTTCTGAAGAACAACGCATTCCTACAGAACAATTCCTCACATAATGCCACTAACATCTCTGTCACCTTGATTTAGGCCATTTAAATGTCAGTAAGACAAGTTAACAGTGCCTAAGGGCAGCTTTGTCCTATGCACCAGAAATCTTGTTCCATCATGTTCTATTTTTCTGCAGCGCCTGGAAAGGATCCAACTTTCTCACGCAGGGATAGATTTCCAGTGGGGGACACAGGAACCAGGGATGGTGATTCCCTCCTGTTAATTCCAGCCCTGAATGCCTTGATTCTCCAGAGGTGTGGTTATATGTCCAAAAAAACCCACACACACAAAAAAACCCACTAAAAAAACCAACTGGAAAACCATGGATAATGAGGAAGCACAAGCCAAGTCTCCCATAAGAATGCAAGGTGCCCATCTGCCCTGCAACAGCTCTCAATGCTGAAAGATCCACAGTTTCTATCATCAGACAGGATTATTAGGAACTGAAAACACAGAAGATGCTGTAAGTCACAGAATCAATTGGGTTGGAAGCATCTCTAAGATCATCTCTAAGACCAGTCAAACTTTGACCACACTGGTCTGGCAAGATCTGTCATGGAGAAACTGCATTTTGAAGGGCAGAATATTCCTGGGGGAAGGGGGAATTGGTGATTGGTGTGTTGATTTCTGAGGATGTGAGTTCAAAAAAAAAAAAAAAAGCTACAATGAATTTTTTCTTTTGGCAAAAGTGGGTGAAGTGGGTGTAGAACCTGACAGTACTAAAACCTCGGAGGTAAAGTTTTAAAATGTTAGCAGGTTATTAGCACCGTTAAAAATGTGCAGAAGGCTTCACTGTTGAATTATTTAAGTGCTGCCCTCCCAGACACTTGCAGCTTCTTTGAAGAGAGGCTCTGAACCACCTGCCACACGGTCTTCTCACCCACAGCCATAGGATTGCCTGGTCCAGGCAACACTTGAGCAAGTACCTTCTGCTTGCTGAGGTTATGAGTTTGTCCCACCTGCAGGAGAATTTCAAAGCAGCTGCTCAAAGATGCCTTTGAAGTTCAAAGCTCCAAGGAGAGTTAAAACACATTTTATGAACAAACTACCTTTGGGTCCTGGGAGTGAAGGTAACATGTAGCCTGAGACTCACAGAAAATATATTTTACCCAGTGTTCTGGAGACTGAACTTCTGAAGCACTGCTACAGCTTTTTTTCGTGATGACTTTGTGTATTTGTCCTTGAAGGAGAACAAGAGCTTTGTGGCTGAGAAAAATGTTCTCTGGAGATGCTGTTTCTGGAGGTTGCTTTTAGAAAGCCTGGAGTCTGCTTCCACCAAAATCAGCAGGAAAGTTATCACTGGCATCAGTGGGAACAAGACCATGTGCAGCAGTTTTCCATTTAGACTGGATTAGGAAGCCTTTTGTTCTGGTCTCTGGTTTGCATCTCTTGTTTACACAAAGCAGTTAATGCCAATAAAGGGACTAACCACTATTAACAAACAACTGTAACAGATAACCCGGTAAGTATGGGGGTGGATAGTGTTACAGCAGGGAAGGGGATATTTGTAGCCTCATGTTATATTAGGATTCTGTTTTCCCACGAGAGGAGCAAATTCTCCAGAGGTTAAATCGAAGCAGGGTTCTAATTTATTTGTACTGAATCACTTCTTCTGCCCTCACCCCAGAGGACCTTCTCTCTGGGAACAAAGCAGCCTGAAGATACTCATCTCCTACTACCAGTGCCTGGATTGTGAATACAGGAGGTTTCAAAGGCATTTTCCTACAGCAGAGAGCTGATAAAACTTCTGTCTCTCAGCTTTTCAGTCTCTGACACTTCAGCATCCACCCCTTCCCTGCAACCCTCTAGCCCCACGTGCTTCAATGTTGCCATCTTCCCTTTGCACACCTGGATTTTAATTTGGGTCCTTTCTCTGAGTCCCAGGCTCTTCATTTAGCCGTAGAAAAGTGCTCTGCACACTGTTTGCACCGTTGTCTGCTCCCTTCTCTCTCCACCTGTTCCCAACCCCAGCCTTTCCCTTCCATTTTCCAGTGTCTTTATTTATCCAAATTCACCTTCCTCCATACCCCACCCTGCTACAGCCCCTTTTTTACTGTTAAACTCAGTGTACCCTGTATCCTTTTGTGCCATGACCCTTTAACTTGCCCACACCAATATCCTTATCTGGCATCCAACAGGACCCCCCAGTGCCATCTCCAGGCATGTCAAACATCAGGTTGTGCAAAGCACCCCCAGGAAGGCCTTGAATCTCCCAGGCAATGCTGTATGAACCCAGTTCTCTGCACCAGCATGTCTGGCACCTCAGGGTCTGGGCATTTTCCACCCAGGGAAAATCTACCACCAGCAAAGTCAGGTTGATCTGGTTTGCTCCTATAAAGACTTGTGAGTCAAACCTGGATTACAGGGCACCCCTATCCTCAGGGAAGCACATTCCAGCTATTCAATCAACCCATAACAAAGGCAGTTTTGCCTTTTTTTTTTTTTTTTAGTGTCTGCTTGGTGCCAATGGGGTCACCCTGATTTCCAGTGTTATTTGTGATCAATGAAGTTTTAAGTTCAAGCCAGTTATTTCATTCCTGAACATCATAAGAGTAAGCTGGGAATACTGTGTTTCCATGGCATTCCTCCTCTCTCCCTGTGCCACCCTTGACTCCTGCCCCAGCTGTCACCACATCCTAATTCATGCCCAAGCCCTAACAATTGTCACACCCTCTACTCTCCAGGCCCCACACACCATGACAGCTGCTGCTACCACCCTCCTCCTCATCCCCTCCTTCCCCAGTTCTGCTATTCCCTGCAGCAGTGCCAGGGCTGAGGCTGAGCAAACCCAACAAGAGCCACAATGCTTCCTGCTGCTTTGCTGCCTCTTGGATTTGGGGTCTTGTAATGCGCTCCTGCCTCACTCCTGGGCTGCCTCATGGAAGAGAGTGGGGGGCTCCTGGCTGCACAGGGAGAAGGGGAACTCAAACCTGTGCCGTGGGATCTCTGGGCACCGTGGTGAGGGAGGGTGGGTGCTGAGGAGTCCAGATGTGGATCCCTCTGAGGCATGGCCAAAAGGTGGGTTGGAATGTGCCCTATGCTGCTGCCTAACACGTGGGTTTCGTTTCCAGTCTTTTTCCAACAGTAAAGCTATAAAAGGGTTTAATTCTGTTTGCTAAAAGGTTTCTGTTCATTCCTGTCATCCCACATGTAATTTCTTTCATTCTAAGTGTACCACTGTGTTACAAGTGTATCTTTCACTAGTAACTCCTCTTTCATTTCCCCCCTTCCCTCTCTTCCTTCCAGCCCATTTATAAACCCTGTGGCCACAGTAGAACCCATGAATATTTAAGTTTGGGCATGAGAGAGACACAGCTACAGTGAGACAGAAGCCAAAGTTGAAACAGAGGTTGTTCTTAGAGATTAAACACTTTTATCTTTCCTCCTAAGTAGCTTTAATTAACTCAAAATGAGAAATTCTTTACAAGGGCCTGGAGTGACAGGACAAGGGGCAATGGCTTCAAACTGACAGAGAGTAGGTTTAGATTGGATATTCAGGAAACATTCCTCCCTGTGAGGGTGGTAAGGCACTGAAACAGGTTGTCCAGGGAACTTGTGGCTGCTTCATCCCTGGAAGTGTCCAAGGCCAGGTTGGATGGGATTCTGAGCAACCTGGGCTAGAGAAAGGTGTCCCTGCCCATGGCAGGGGATTGGAACAAGGTGATCTTTAAGGTCCATTCCAGCCCAAACCATTCCATGATTCTATGAAGGGGTAAGGGAGGCAGCATCCTGCTAGTAAATGAGGTCATTACAGGCAAAGCTGGAAATTCAACACAGTCACTGATAGGACTGGGCTGACTCCCATCTGTTTTGTTTCTCAGGATACACCCAGTCTGTGTTTAGTCGTTCCATCTGCAACCACAGCTCCAACTCTTAAGCCCTGCTCTTCTTCCAGGCACAGATATGAAATCTAGGAGATAAAAACTGGGATTCTCTCCCTGTGCTTTTCTCAATAAAGGATGAATTTCTGTTCCCCGCAGAAGGGTGGTCAGTCTGTGTGTGCTGCTTGTTCATTTAGGTGGAGTGCCAGGATGCAACAAGCCCAATTTTGTGCCCTTTGTCAAGGAGTATTCAGCAAGGAGCTCGCTGCTAGAAAATGTGGCCATGACAAAAAGAACCCTGTTATGGCAATGGTTTCATTCAATGAAAGCTCTGGGCATACAGAGCTCTTGGATCCAGGAGGAAAACCCTGATAAAAAGAGGTGCAAAAAAAGTCTATTTTCCTTGACTAACCGCGCACATAACGATGGGTTTATTTCTCAACAACTGGATTAGGCAGGGAACTTCAGCCTGAGTCTTCTGTTTCCCCCCCCTCTCCCCATCCAAAGGGATCTTTCCACCCCAGGGCAGGTCTTTCACAGTTTCCCCTGCTAGAGTGTATCTAACCTGCATAAATACTTAAACACTTGCTGAGAGAGGAGAGCGTTTTGCAGGAGATTGATTTGACGGAGCTGCTGTTCAGGCGTTCGCACAGGATGTGGGAAACTGAGGTTCAGGTCCCTGCCTCAATGAATATTTAATTATTTATGGAAAGTGGAGCAGCTGCAGGAGGAAGGAGTGAGAGACACTTACAAGGAGTTAAGGCACTTACAGGGGATGTTGGAGAAGGCAGAGCAAGACCTCATCCCCAGACCTCCAACACTCCTGGTGAGTGCCCCAACCACTGCTGCCTCACTTGCTCTGGTACTTCAGGGGAGATCTTCAGAGCTTGATTCTGTGCCACTGAAAAGGTTTTGAAACCTTTTTTGTAGCAAATATGACTCCAGTTCTGGCATGTCTCAACTTTTCAGACCTCTTTTTTCCAGTGTAAATCTTTGTTTGAGTTTCACACTTCAAAAATATTTAAAACACAAAATTTCCATTTTCCCTGTGACTGTCAAGGAATCAGTCTGAACAGTTTGCTGTATTTTCAGCCTGATTTTCAGGGCTTATTTATCTAGGCTCCTGAGTACTTCTGTGGTTGAGAAAAAAATAATCTTAAAAAAAAATTAATGGGTTTTATATTCGGTTTGGACAGTGATAAGGCTTGAGGTCAGGCTTGCAGGAGCAATTTCCGTCGACTAACACTCCCAAGCTATGTCTTATAATGTCCTTAAGGATCACAAAAGGAGGTTGTAAAAATAAAATACCCCCTCTGAAGAAACACGAGTAGGTGTTTTCAGACCTCACCACAGAGATGTGGGCTTGTCACCTACAGGCACGACTCACAGGGCCCAGGAGCTCAGTATCCAACAAGAAGTCCACGTTCAGGAGAAGGAGTGGAGGCAAGTGTGGGGCAGGTGGGATGAACTTTTACATTTCATGGTACATTTCTGGACTCCCACCTAATCCTTTCATTCTCCCTCAGTTTTAGTCAACCCCCATTTTTTATGCTTGCTGTTTGCATCAGGTCAGAGAATTCTTTCCCTTATAATGTCTCATAAAGTGAAATCCAAAAGCTTCATCCTTCTTTGATTTCATAGAGTCACCCCAGGTCCTTTTTGCTTGGTCACTGCAGTCCTCAATGTGGAATATAAGCATGTCAGATCTAACTTTGCTGCCCACAGACTCAGTCCCCTCAAATATAGGTGTCTCTGGCTGCCTGACTTCAGTAAACACTATTTTTCTTCAAAGCTTCCACCAGCTAAATGCCTTCAAACCATAAAATTCTCCTCAGAGCAAATAGATTGTACAGGCTCCCCCAGCTTTCAGAACTAACTTGGAGCTCACATTCATCTCTCTGATCCATCACCTCACCGTTTGCTGTCTCCCTGAACTCTATTTTTACCCCCTTTTGTTTTGCCTGCAGATCTCCCTGTCACCATCACCACAATATATCCATGTCACTGCTTCCTCATCTTTCCAGTTGCTCAAATCCTCTTTAACTACCTGGTAAGGGGTGTAAAACTGAAGGTGCTGCATCAGGGACACTTGGCAGACAGGGCTAACTCTGCTTTGAGGTAGGGAAAGGACATGAGCCATGTACGGTACCCACACACTTCCCATCTGATCCATGATTGGAATGGCAGAGGAGCAGCTCTGGCTCGAGGCACCTTCCCAGTGCTAAAGAAGGGCCAAGATCAGATAAACAGCTTGCTGTCCATCCAGAGGAGATGACTGCAAACTGGAGTTAGGACAGGCCAAGTCCATGCCTGGGCACTTGCAGGGCTTTCCCAGCGCAGGCAGTCACATTCCAGCTCCCAGGAATGCTCCCAGACACACACAGCTTTAATGCAGCAGACACAGCCTTGCTGTCAAATCCAGGAGGATAAAGGACCTCGTTTGTTATCTTGTCTCAGCTCAGGAAACCTCTAGCTCGTGGGGAAGGGTAAGATATGTCCTATTTTGCTGTTTTGTGAAAGGCCATTTAGAAATAAACATGTAGCAGAGGAGGTAAAATTTGTTGCACAATCCATCACCCTGACCTTTGCAGGAAATAAAGCTCTGCCTCAGAGCTCATCAACAACAACTCATGCCTTGATTTACTGCTGGGGCTCCCTAATTTTATGCTAATGTAACTCTATTGATTTCTGTAGATTTGCAGTAGTATTACATTGGAATAACACAAAAATAAACATAGCACTCGGTTTGATGAAGACAGAAAGCTTGCCTGTGCTTTCCAATTTTATCAGCTGGCCTAATAAAAGCTACTATTTCTTCATACAGTCCTCAATGCAATCAGTCTAAGCCTGGTGCTGGTTTTAAAAAAAAAAAGGTAAATTACTGTCTCCTACTGATATCTGAATCTAAATGTATTTGTGAATTACTGCCAGTAGGTATTTCAAGAGAAAAAGAAAAAAAAAAGAAGAAATTAAAATCAATTCAGCAAACCCGTTCAGCAAATCCCCCTAAGGAGCATAAATGAAGGAAGATTTGCAAATGCCCAGTCCAACTCTCAGCATATCTATCACCAACAGGGATCCTCCATGTGAAAATGTTTGGCTGTATTTTTCCAGTTGATTTGTAAATACCTTGGAGAACAGTGGAAGTTGGTTGAAATTCTTGCACTGCCACTTATTTCTCTATTTGTTGAGGGTTTTCTGTCTCTGTAGTGAGCACAAAGGTTTACCTTTGGATTGCTCCTTCTCTGACTTCTGGTACATGTTGCAGAAGGAAAAACATTAATCCCTCGTACTGGGATCATATATATATATAAAATATAAATATATTATATATTCTGGCTTATTGTAGAACTGCTTAACACATTAGAGTGAAAGAAAGGCTGTGTAGCAAACAGACACGGGACAACTTAGAGTGAAAAGATGCAATAATGACACCTTTGCAAAGCCAAGTTTAGTGTGAAGCAGACAAAGACATACACGTTATTTTGACAATATGACTGAGAATAAAAAGCACAAAGATTCTTCTTGCTGGGGAAAAAATAAATCCATGGGATGTCCTCAGCTGGAAGGGCATATTCATTAAATTTCTGGCAGTGCATTCTCAGTAGGATAAAGAAATGGGTGTTGTTTTTTTGACAGGATGAGCCACAGGGATGAGTGGCATAAATGGGTAATTCCAAAGGGAAGAGGACACTGTTCTTCAATTGCTGGAACACAAGCAGGAAAATTTCCATCAGGGTAAAACCTTTGGCATCATTGGCAAGGAGGTGCCTGGCAGACTGGAATTATGCTACTTACTTAATATCCTCTCTAATTCTGACAAAATATGTAGATACCTGATTCCCAAAGGAATGGGAATTGTCCTGATTCCTGCTGTCTAACTCTCAAATGGAAGGAAAACACATCTAGCTGGTTCATTGGACCTTATGATTTCTCCAGAAGCCTACTTGCGTCTGAATGTCTGGCATCTGAGACCTGCATGGATTCATTTCCCTCCCGAGATCCTGTGTAGACCTTCTTTCAGGATGGTGCCTGTCCAAACAAAGCCATGAATTTAACCACCAGCACTTTCCCCACTCCAGGGTATTATCCCTAATGCAATAAAATGAAAGCTGTGCATTTTTTTCAAAGGAAGCTCCTGGATTTTGGCAGAACTGGAATATGAGTAGAGCAAAATGATTCCTAACCCTGCATCCATCAGCTCCTGCTCTAACAGCAGGCAAGACTGGTGGGGTGCAGGCAACTCCCAGAAGCAGGGTAGAATTCAGGGAACAAACACAGGAGAAGAGCTTTATTTAGGTTCCCATCCTAGCTCCCAGGCAGCCTTTGGACCTGTTGCAAAGGACTTTGTCTCTTGCCTTTCACCTGAGGGCTTCAGGTGCTGCCTGTGGAATATTTAGTCCCACATGTGGGTTAGTCCTCTAATATTCATACACACTCCTGGTGCACTTCCAAAGGTTTTTTGGTCTGGCAGACCATGAAAAGGAAGCACACACAGTCTGGCTTCCTATTGCAAGCACTCTCAGCAGAGAGCATCACACTCTCAGACCACAACAGCAGAGTGTGGCCAGTCCCAGGCATTGAAGCATGATCCCCTCAGCCAAGCTGGGCCCATTGCTTGCTGCTCTCCTGGGGGTAGCTCCCAGCATTTTCAGGGAATATTATCACTCATATCAGCCCCCAAATGTAATCCTTCAAATTCCACTGCAGGATTTGGCAGAGAGTAAGGTGGGTGGTTGGCACCCACGGGAGTAAAATGAGCCCCACATCTGTGCCTCTGGGGGCTGTGACAGGAGCAGGGGTGTGGGAACTGCCCTTTTTCTCAGGCTGGAAGGCAAAGAGCTGCTGGTGATGAGCACAGCAGAATGGCTGAGAAGCTGGGAGATGGTCTCAGGGTGGGAGAACAGAAGGATTAGGGACAGGAGGCCTTGGGTGTAGGTGTTGGAAGCGCAAGAGCTGTGCAGCCGTGAACGCAGTGCTGACAGAGGGCATGGCAGGCCTGTCACGTTCACCACTCTGCCTTTCGTTACCTCACCACCAGCACCTACTCCACAAAAGCTCTTTCACACCTTCTACAAATGTGTAACAGTAAACAAACTCCTACTATGGATAAGAAAGCTCTGCCAGTGTAAGAAACCTCAAACAGGTTTTCTTAAGCTGAGGAAAAGTGCACACAGGTTCTGCTGGCCTGTTAAGCTGTGTACACAAGGACTTTGTGACCTGCTCCCACCTTTCACAAGACTTATCCTGGCTTCCCATAGGTTTTCACAGGAATATTGCAAAATATCCTTTTTACTCCCTTCAAAGTGAAACATCTTTTCTTCACCACTGTTTGCTCTGCAATGGGTCAAGCTCATCCTTCATGTTCTACTTACAGTCTGTGCAAAACTGAATGGAGAATTAGACAATATCATGTCTGGGTATATGCTGAGATTTGGTGGGTACAGTGGCATATCCAAAGGATGACCCAAATTCCACTTGTCCTTTGATTCATTTCCCACCACCTGGAGTGAGGCAGTTAAACATGTGAACCTAACTGTGATTTTAATCCTACCATTACACTGAAAATTTTCATCATTTAAAACCATGTCTTTGCTAAAACAGTAACATGCAACAAAGTACAACACATGCCCCCTGCCACTAAGCAAAAACCAAAGTCTACAAAAACCTTTGTGTTTTCAGCAACTCAAACACTGGGAGCCCTTGGGCCCGATGTAAGCAATGTGCACTTTGGCTTGCCTCCTGTTCCTCAGGGTATTTCTTTCTGAGTGTTAATGCTCTGTGGGAGTTAGAATGTGAAGTAAGCTGAGAGAAAGATCAGAGCATCAAGGTGTGTATATACACCAAAAATGGTAGAGAAACTGTTGCCATAAGAAAACACCTTGGCCTTGCAGTTGGAGCAGAAAACAAGAAAAAAAAAGTTTCTCAAAACCCCAAGAAGGTCCTTTACTACATGGTAGGGACACCTTCCACTAGCCCAGGTTGCTCCAAGCTCTGTCCAACCTGGCCTTGGATACTTCCAGGGATGGGGCAGCCACAGATTCTTTGGGCAACCTGTGCCAGGGCCTCACTACCCTTACAGGGAAAAACTTCTCCCGAATATCCAATCTAAACCTGCTCTCTGTCAGTTTGAAGCCATTGCCCCTTGTCCTGTACCTCCAGACCCTTGGAAATAGTCTCTCTCCATCTTGTGGGCTCCCTTCAGGCCCTGGAAGGCCACAATTAGGTCACCCCAAAGCTTCTCTTCTCCAGGCTGAACAATCCCAACTCTTTCAGCCTTTCCTTCCAGCAGAGCTGCTCCATCCCTCTAATCAACTTGGTGGCATCCTCTGGACTCGCTCAATATCTCCATATCCTTGCTGTGCTGGGGACCCAGAGCTGGAGGCAGCACTGCAAGGGGAAGTCTCACCAGAGTGGGGCAGAGGGGCAGAATCCCTTCTCTCGACCGGAATATCAGCACTTAACTCCTACCACTGGTCTTTGTAGTGGTAAATGAGCTCCTCAGACCCACAGAAATCTCACAAGAAAGAAAAGTCATTGCTCTGTGAAAGCTGGTTGCAAATACGGATGGCTCTACCTGGCAGGATGGGTGCTGACAAAGGGACTCTTTGGAGCCAGGCCTTGCTTTTTCCAACAAGCTGTCAGGGCAAGGGCAAGATACATGGAATCACTGCTTCTAAAAGGAGATATAAGCCTCCAGAAACAGAAAGTGGGGCCACTTTCCTGAAGATTTTGGCAATCCTCTCTGGGAGCAATCCTGATATAAACCCACTCACCAGTACAAAGAAAAAGAACCGCTTATTTTGCATTTGAAAAGACACCTTCATTTGTCAGAGAGAGGCAGAAGAGGTAGAAACTGTTTAAGAAGAAAATATCTTTGTTGCTCTTAAGGACACTGTGGAACACTAGATCTGGGGCACTGTTTCAGGTTTTGAAAAGCAGGTGTAAGGAAAAAGATGAAAGTTTGTTTCCTCTAGATGGGACTGTAGAAAAATTACCTGTGCCTGTGTGATTCCTGTGTCACACAGATGTAGGACAGGTGCAGGAAGTGGGAAGAGTTTTGCTGAGGTAAATGCCAGATGCCACCTTGTTTGCCTCAGAGTAGATGTCTGCAGATGTTTTACAACTTTCCTTGTCTGAGAGGGACAAACAATGCTGTTTCAAGCAGGGAAGTTTCAGAACTAGCAAACAAAGATATGAGACCAAACTGAAGGAGTTCCTGTCCAGCTAAGGTAGGAGGCATCATGCATGAACTCCTTTACAGTCCCCTCTGTCACTGCTCACTTGGAAAAAAAACTGGACAAAGTGTGGCTTCACCTGGAGATTCCCTTCATGGTCCTTTCCATCCTGTGGATTAAATTTCATTGTGAAACCATTGGAGGATTGCATGGGCCCTTAGCAGGAAAACTGCAGCATTAGGCATATGACCTGATGAGGACATATCATCACTGAAACAATTATAATGATCACTTTTGTAACTGTAAAGAGGGACAAAGCATGTTTAATATGGCTGTGCTTAAGTCCATGAAGACCATGGTGTTTAAGGAAACCCTGTGACTGATGGCTTTATCATCACCTGCAGCACAGTTTAATCCTGTGGTGATTGCATGCCTGTCTAGAACAAGAGACCATGACTGATTCCTGCCTTCAATCCCTAAGAAAAAAAACCAAAAATCTCTTTTGTGTTTTATCTAATGGCTCTTTCTTAGACAGAGCTTAGCAGAGACCAACAGGAGGCATAAAATCCCTAAAAGGCAGGGAAGCACTGCAGGGACACCTGGACGAATTAGAGGGCTGGGTAATCACCAACCATATGAATTTTAACAAAGACAAGTGTTGGATTTTGCACCTGGAATAGGGCAACCATAGATGTATGGACAGACTGGGGAATGATAGGCTGGAAAACAGCACCAGGAAAGGACCCTGGGGGTCCTGGTTGCTGGCCAGTGGAATATGAGTCAGCAGTGCCCTGGCAGCCAGGAGGGCCAACCAGGGAATGACATGAAGCTGTTTCAGGGGAGGTTTAGGTTGGATATTGGGAAAAGGTTCCTCACTCAGAGGGTGGCTGGTCACTGGTACAGGCTCCACAAGGAAGTGGTCATGGCCCCAAGCCTCACCAAACTCAAGAACCATTTGAACAACATTCTCAGGCACAGGGTGGGATTCTTGGAGCTGCCCTGTGCAGGGCCAGCAATTGGACTTTGATGATCCTCGTGAGGCCCTTCCAATTCAGGATATTCTAGGAAACCTTCCACAGTGAATCTTCAGCATGTTACCACATAGAAGGACTCCTCCAATTCCATTTGTTGCTTCATTTCCTCGAGCTCTCTAGCACTACGTGGTTACAACCGTGCCATGCAGGTCCAGATCGCAGCAGCTCTTCCAGGTAAGAGAAAGATGCTGTCAGAATAGTGGGAAGACTTTGATTTCTCAGACAGCCCCGGCGAGTTAAGCGGGTGCACTGCTCACGGGGGCAGCATTCCCGTTTGCACGCACAGATGGGGAGATGGTGCCAGCTCCATGCAGATGGCGAGCTGTGTAAACAAGAAGTTCCTGTTCTGCATCAGCCTGCTGGTGTGCCACTTGCCAAAGGGCATCTGCAGGCTGATCGCTGCCAGTTTGCAGCCCGGCCGCTTCCACCATTCCATCGGCACTGCCTGTGTAAACAGGGAAAAGGCGCCGCATCCCACCAGCCTCCTCTGCTCCTCCAGACCCAGGGAAGCAGGAAATCTACACATTTATCACTCCCAAAGGCGCTTTGGTGACAGTGGAAAATATTACACATAGCCATAAAAATAGTCGTGTCTGCTACCCAACAACAGCCTTATTTCAACGTGATGGATGGCTGAAACCAAATAAAGTTATGTTCAGAGACCAGCCTCGACCTTCAGAGCACCGCATTAGATATGTAAAGCTTCGTCCAACAGGGCTCTTGAGCAGCTGTTTAAACATGCACACAGTGCTAAGGAAGTCAACAATGCTCCTGATGTGCTCCAAGCACGCTTTGCTGGATCCACACCCACACAACAACTCTGTTGCCCTTAACCATGGAGGTATTTAGTGGCCCACGTGCAGCCACAGGTGCCACACAGTGGAAGTGGTCACCATTCATGTCACCCAAAGGAGATGGGGCATGCTATGAACCAGGTTTAAATAGGATTTTGATCAGCTTCAGTGGAGCTACTTCCACTCCGAATAACAGAGTTGTGCCTCTCCTCAAAAATTAAACAAGCGTAGTTATTGTTGATGTGTTGTGGATTATTCATATACTCAGCCAACAGCCCTTCACAATCCAGAGTACCTTTTAGCCCTAAAGAGGTCTGCTATAGCTGGCTTTATTATATACATGAAATTCCAAAGTACCAACTAGTATCTGCTTGGGATGCCCAGCAGAGATGTTCCAAAACATCCTCCTCACACTGTCTGCGCAGCTCAATCTTCCTTCTTGTCATTCTTCCATCTCTCACCAGTGAAAACAGGGGCTTGATTATATTTACCCAACCTCATTTGCCATCTCAGCTGGGGAGAGGTTGGGCACAAGACAACAGCGATGCCTGTGACAGTGTCTGTACTGCAGGCTGGTTGTTTAAGCCGGGTCTGCAGCCAGGGGAAATCCAGACAGTGCAGGTTCCTGGAGCCCAATGACACAGTCACAACGAGCCCATGCCTCCTTCAGACAAGCAGAAGCTCTCTCTTGGCTCCACTGGCTATCAGTGGGATCATGTCAGTGCTTAATCATGGACATCTGATGCCATCTGAGACCGATGAGGGTGTCTCTGCTCTGGCTTTCAGCTGCTGCTGCTGGAGAGTGCCACATGCCATGCCTGTGCGTCCCCAGGCTTGTCTGGGATACCCTAGGAAGCTCACTGATCATTTATTTCAAACATTATTGCTCCAGAAGAGTTGGTTGTGTCAAAGACCACAGGATTTTACTCTGTCCTCTCAAAGAGGGGGGGCCAGTGGGACACATTTACCACTGACATTGATACAAGTAGAAGTGGTGTTTGCTTTGAAACCAAAAATCCTATACTAAAAAGCCCCACTGCTTTTGAAAGCTATTAGTCAAGCTCTGGTTTTAAACTTTGTGAATTAACTAATCTGTTTAAAAAAAAAAAAAGATAAAATTCTAGTGGTCAAACAGTTCAAAGAAGCAGTATATTCAAAGTCAGTTATTCAAAGTATCCAAAGGAAGTCCATTTGAAAGGTATTGATGAGAGTATTTCTTCCAGACCAGCAAGAGTCTGAGACATTCAGATATCCAGAAATAGAATAGACTGTGCAATTTATTTATCTGATCTATGCAAGCTAACATGATTAGGCTTTTAAATAGCAATTTATCGATAGCCACCTGTTAGTGAGCACCATTTAATCCCCTGAGATTGTGGCACATTTCTTCAGACACAAACTGTCAAACAGTTCAGACAATCTGAGAGTAGAGAGGGTGCAAACACAACCAATTTTTCACATGATTCTTGCATAGCAATATAGAATTAACACTGAATTAATGAGATCATCACTTCTGCACACAGTGCAGTCACTGTTCCTGGATGTACGACTGACCTCTAAAAAGCATTTTGGTTCGCTGTAGCTCAGTTTCTCTGGTGGAAAATGGCCACTCTGACGTTACAAACAAGAAGTGCAGTGTGAATTAAGCTGATAATGTGTTATCCCTGGTTCTGTTTACAGCTGGTGAGGTTTGTTGGCACGGCAGGAATGTGTGGGTCAGGCAGGCATTCTGTTTTCCGCAGGGTGCTGGAACGCTGGTTTGCGGAGGTGGGTGTGTGGGTTTGCAATTATGGTGCTGTTGACTCTAAGCCATCCAAGGGAAGATAGAATCATTTGTACACAGCTCTGAGAAGCGTCCTTGTCAGGCTTGCCACCATCTGGGTGGAGAGTCATTCCCTGAACAGAGCCAGCCTGGATGTATGGGTAGACTGGGGAATGAGAGGTTGCACAGACCCCATCCCAGCCTGCAGCTTCCTCACAAGGGGCAGTGGAGGGGCAGGCACTGATCCCTGCTCTCTGGTGACCAGTGACAGGACCCCAGGGAACAGCTGGAGCTGTGTCAGAGGAAGGTTAGGTTGGACATCAGGAAAAGGTTCTTCACCCAGAGGATGGTCAGCACTGGAACTCCCCAGGGTCACAGCCCCAAGCCTGACAGAGTTCAAGGAGAGTTTGGACAATGATCTCAGGCACATGGTGGGATCCTTGGGCAGATCCTGTTCAGGGCCAGGAATTGCATTTTGATGGTCATTGTGGTCCCTTCTAACTCAGGATATTCTGTGGCTCTGCAGCCACATCAGCTGCAGAGAACACTGACACTAACACATAAGCTGATTTTATGAGGATGAAGCACAAATGGGTGGGTTACCGGTTTCAGGACGAGGAAGGTGATTACATACCCTGCAAGGAGATACCTGGACATGCCAGTGCCTTGTCAAGGTGAAGACAGGTAGGAAAGGTGGTCACCTTCTCACCTGAAACTAAAACCCAGGCAAAACTGATCTGTGCTGGATTACAAGCACGAATCTCAGGTTGGGTTCATCAAAGTGCCCGGACAGGATTGAGTGAAACGACCGCTCAGATTTCCAGCAGGTCCAAGTCAGGGTTAGACTCAATGTCAGCTCTGGGGCTGGGGATCTACGGTTGTAGAAAGGAAGGTTATGAACCCAAGTGGTTTTAACAGGAAAACTCTCAAAAAAAAAAATATTTGGAAAAATGATGCTTTCTGTTCTCTGTCTGGTTATATGAAGAATAAAATGGTGTCAAAATGGAAAAAAAAAAAGAGGTTTTCTAGTAGAACTGCTTAGATGTGGAGACCTCCACTATTTTCTTTAGCCTTTCCACAGGTTTTGGATATGGATTCAAGCCTTTTTTAGCATACACTGAAAACTGGAGAGGAATTCTGATTTGATTTGTTTTGTGGGCATCATTATGTTGGCATTTGTTCAGCTGGTATCCACCTTCCAAATGAGGAAATGCCATCAACATGTGCATTTTTTATTCCTGTTTTATGCCATTCTGCTATTAAACTCAGGCTCACCTTCAACATGAGGGCCTTAGATCCCTATTGTATTTCAAACCCAAGATTTTTTTTCTTTGATGGAGTGGATTTCCCTTTTCATTTTCCCTGTTTACAAGAGAAAAATCAGAATAGCTGTAATTTTAACAAATTCTTCCTAACCACATGTACCTAGGCAGATAAGGGCCCAGAAAGGACCATGCAGGTCTGGTTCCATCAGGATTAAACACACCAGGAGGGAAAACATAGGAGTCAGTGTGCCAGGCATGTTCATGCTGTGCCTTACCCTGTTTATAGGTATGTTCTTATGTTGACATCTGTGTCTCTAGCAACTGAAATAATAAATTGAGTCAGCAGTGCCCCCCTACAGAGATCAGCATGAATCCCACCTCTTCACTGTATCCTGCTGCATGACGTGGTATTATCAGCACACAAGGGATGCTATCTGTGTCCATGCACTGCTGCTCCCTTTTTCTCTCCAGCCTGTGTTCCAAGGCTTTTCCACCATCCCTGCAGCCAACCTCACCAGGACATCCTCACAAACTCTGCAGGACTGCTCTTGGTTTGAAGGGTGCAGAATGTTTCTGCTCTGGACCTCATCTGTACCTCCACCAGTTCTCAGATTGCTCTTGCTGTGCTTTTCATCTTGTGCAGTGTAAAAACACCTTACCTTTCCCCCAGAGCTGTATGAGTGGAAGCTGGGAATATTCCTGGCTCCACTCACCTTCAAGGTTTCATTTGAACAGAAATCCATCTTGGTCCTTCTGAACATGCCTTCCTGCTTTTTCCTTAACTGTGGGAATGGCTCCAGCGAGCTGCAAGGATGTCACGTGCACCTCCCCAGCTCTCTGTAGGGTTGTTTTGTGGTTTCATACCACAGTACCCTCCAAGTCAGGAGACTTGCTGGAAAGTAGGAATGGGCATGTAAAGAGAAAGAGTCCAGCTCAGGTTGTGCCATATCCCAGCTCACCTCCTGCTCACCTGCTGGAAGGCAGGAGGACTGGGTGGGCAGTCCCAGCTTCACTCAGCCTCCCTGTGTCACGCTTTATCCAGCTCCTGGTGGCACTGAAATGCAGCCTGCACTTC
>VYXB01009882.1:740135-789423 GCA_013397135.1 Pachyramphus minor | reverse complement strand
ACGGGGAGGGGGGGGGGGGGGGCGTGAAGTAGCTATCCCTTGGGATTTGTAGATGTTTCCTTTGATTTCCTTCACAGATGCTTTAGGAAAAGCATTGGGAGCTGGCTTTTTATAAATTAATGATCTCTTAAAGGGAGATTTTTCCTGCTAGGTTCTATGCATTCAACACTCTAACAAATTCCAATTCTCAGTGGGAAACATCATTTCAGCCTTGCTTGAACTGCTGAGGAAGTAGTAGAAAGAAGGAAATTAACTCCTAGCCTAAAGGCTGTATGAAAGAAACTGAAAAAAATACCTCTGGATCATCAAAAAGTGAAATGTTTGAATTAATCATAAACACCCACCAGCACTCAATATGTTGAAGATTTTGATAAAGCTGATGTTGGCTTTAACAGGAATACAAAGACAATGATTTGAAATGAAATAAACACGATCAGTATCTTATTAAGTGATTGAATATATAAATATGTGACTGAACTGCAGTATTCTTCCCAATAAAACTATTTCAATTTCTCTTTTTAAAAAAGAAACAGAGAGAATATGTTTGTGTTTCATCAAAATAAGCAAGTTATTTTTAATGTTTTACTTCAGGGCCTCCTCCACTCAAGGCAATGGAAGTTTGTGCCAAGATTTTGAGTATTTTGAGAACTAACCCACTGTGAGGGACATCAATGAACCTCATATTAAAGATGTGAAACACTGTTAAATGATACAGGAGATGCTCATAAGACTACTGCATATTGATCTCATAAGAGTTTACTCTGACCCCACAGGTTTACAATGGCCTTAGACAGAATTCTCCCCGATTGGCCAAGCTGTGTGGAGAGGTAAATCCAGGCACTGAGGTGAAATCCACTGGAAACACAATGAAAGTCATTTTGGTGACAGACCTGTCCCGTGCAACCAGAGGCTTCAGTGTCTCATATTCATCTAGTGAAGATGCAGGTAGTGTATGTTTTTGAATTAAGTGATTGATCTTTGGTGAGGCATTCCATAGCTAAAGTACTGGCACATATAAAAAAAAATTACCTAAACAGATAACTGATACCTTTTTTTCTCTTACATCTCTGGATGGGAACAGATATGGATCACAGGCCCTGCTCTCCCTACTATTCCATTGTTTTGTACTTGGTCTTGAGAAAGAGATGGTATGAAGTGGCCTTATTCCATGAAAATTTCCAAAAAGCATAGTGCTGTAGACAAATTGAATAATTCAAGTGCTTCCTTATTACTCAGGGGTGTAATTAACATATTGTAGGTTGGGAAAGAGTGCAGCTAACCTACTTTTGCAAGCTCAGCCTCCAGAGAGGAGGCAGCTGGCAGAGCCTTCCTACTACAGCCTTGAGCCTTTTGAATTTGATTTTCCAACTCCCACCCCAAGCATCCTACTGTAGCATGAATGTACTGCTCTTCAGAGTGTTTCAAAAAAATTTTCTCTTGAGTCTGGAATTAGTTAATGAGCAGGGCTGAACAATACTGAACTGGAGCTGTAGTGAGATTTTATCAAAATGTTAAATAATGCTTGTTGTATTGATAGTGCTGTTGAAATATTTTATTTGATATTGTACATAATTGTTCTTCACTTTACACTTGCCAATAAATTCCAGGACAATAGGCAAGAGTTCTCTAGTACACAGCAGTAAATTATGAAAAATAAGAAGATGGAAAAGGTTTTGATCTAATCAGGACATGTGCTTTCTGGTGTGAGCATATCTGAATAAACAGGGGCAAGATTTCACCTCATACAGGAATTATTACTATTTTTTAATAAACTGTATTTTGTTTCTGCAGTTTGTGGTGGAATTCTGACGGGACATGTAGGTGGGAATTTCTCCTCTCCTGGCTTTGATGGCATCAAAAATTACACAAGTAACCTAAACTGTGAATGGATAATTGAAAACCCCTCTCGCTATAATTCATCCATTCATGTGTCTTTCGAGGATTTCCACTTGGAACATCAGCAGAACTGCCAGTACGACTACCTAGAGTTACGAATAGGTTTGTATGTTCATCAGGAGAATGGATAAAGCCTATCAAGATTCTGGTTGTGCAACACTGTGCCAATTCTTGTTCATAGATATTTGCAGAGAGTGTAGAACCTGTACATTTGAGAGTGTTCACATTACGTCTTCCATGTTGCATTCATGACCACGAGCGGGATTTCACTACCAGAGCAACGCATGCATCCATTTGGTCACCTTTTCTTTCAGGGGAGAAAATAGAAAACTGGATAGGTATCTTAGGAGGATAAATTATTTCGGTGTTTGCAATACCAACCTGACTCTCTCTTTACAAGGGACAATATGAACTTCATCTTCCTTGAAAGACGATAGTTAGAATCATCAAAACAGTTTATTTGGTTCACTGCCCATTCTCTCCCTGGTCCTGAAATATCTCTAGGGACAGCAGGAATGGAATAAAGAATGCTTTAATTATTCATACCCTCTGGGCTGTATACCCCATTTTTGTAGTCTATAAGATGATTCTTCTGAAAGAAATCCATATTTCCTGTGTGACTGCATCACAAAATACAGGTTGTAGCATTTAAAAGGAAAACAAAAATCACAGGATTAATGCCCCAATAATATCTCTGCATATTTGCACATCTTTAGCTATCTGCAGGAACAGCAACTGGAAATGTCATATGAAAGTCTCTCAGCTAATGCCAAGTGTAGTATGAAAGCTGCAGCTGCCTCCTTCACTGAGAGGCTGTGTCTGCAAGTCCCAGAGAGAGCAGGTACTAATCTACCAAGAAATCAATTCTGAAACATGTGAAAAGGTTGAGAGCTGGAATCCTTTACATCCTTATTTGCATTCACTTGAGCAAGAGCTTTTGGTTGTGTAGCATTGGTTTGTGCTGTGTAGAGCCAGAGCATGCATAGCTGCATAGCCTAGCAGTTCTCTCCCATGTATGCATTGGAGCTGGGGAATAATAGAAAGAAAACTCAGATAAAGAAATAGTAAAATATATCCACTTCATTACACATCCATTCCCACTACACACTTCATCGTGAACCTCAGGCCTCCAGGAAATACAATCAAAGGAGAGGGGAGAAAGTGTAGTCTTGTTTTGCTCTACATGGTTTTGTTATCTAAATAGTAATGTTCACTTCAACCATATTAATGGAACTTCAATTTCACAACTAGTCTCGTGTCAAAAGCAGAATGCCCTAACTCATCTGTGTATGCTGACAAGTGACATTTAATGAGCACTGAGATGCAAATAGTGCAGAATATCACTAAACTTAGGCAGATATTGTTTAAGACTCTTGACGCAGTAGATGTGTAGTTGGGGAAAGGTCCAATTCACCACTAAGTTACCTGAGAAACCAGGGAGCCCCTGGTGGTCTAGTGGTTAAGGATACGGCACTGTAACTGCCGAGGCCCGGGTTCGATTCCCGGTCGGGGAAACTCCCCGGGCAGGTGGAGCCCGTCAGCCCTGTAAGGCGATCCACCTACGTCCTGAGGACCTCGCTGCCACTGTCCAAGCTCGCTTGGCCCCGGCAGATGAACCTTAGGATTAAAGGATGGGCTCAGTTCTGCGCGCACTGTGTCCCACCTAAAATAAATCCAATGCGCAGGCTGGAAGGCGTACAAAGACCTTCCACAGATCTTCGTTCGCGCAGTCTGGCCATTATTATTATTATTATTATACCTGAGAAACCACAAATGAAGCTGAGATGTGCAAAATTCCTTTGTGATACCCATACAACACATGTCATGGTACTCAAAGAAAAAAGAAAAAAAGTGGATTGACTCTATATATTCACTGAGAAATATTTAAGCTAAATAGATAAAATATTTCAAATTTCTTAGGGTAAGGGTTTATATTGAGTTATTAAATTATCAGAAGAGTGCATGTAGTGTGTACATGGTAATACAGCTGAGCATATTGCTATAGTGAAATCAACTCTTAACTTTTGGCTTTTGTGGAAACTCTTGGTCTTGTCTTTCAGACCATTCCCTTCAGTTTGAATGAAATCTTACAGAACAGTATTTCTGTTTTCATTTTCTGTTTATCAACAGTCTAGTTCTTCAGCCAGCTGGCCACTCATTAAAGCAATGATAGGTGTCACTTTTCACACTGTAGAGACTGAGTAACCTGCATTGCATCTGTCACATAGTCTATCACCTCATAAGAAGTGCACAAAATGTATACTTCACATACTCAAAGTGGATATTACTATTTTTTCCTGAACCATAATTTATCATGAGTGTCTTCTGCTTATACAGCTCAATATCAGTATCAGTGCATGTTAACAAGACAGTTTATAGCCATTCTCTTTGTATTTTACATTAGTAGAATTTTATTATATGTCACTTTTTATCCTTGTGCTTCAAGGCATTTCGGATGGTGGCTGCATCACCATATATGACAGAAACATGAAGTCACTCAACCATGTGACTTAGAATAACTGTGAAAGGGCTTTGAAGAACACCCCAAATTTCTCACTCTTGCTCTACTGCAAGAAGAGTCTGTCTTTACACATTGAGCTAGGAATTGCTTTTAAATGGAGACTTTTAAGACCAACAGCCTGCTATTGTTTGAAAAGTGAACTTGGGAATGGCATTGCCTGGATGTCATGGGGAATGCTATTACACTTTTCTTTCTCCTGAGAATTTATCAGTAATAAACAGAAACTGATACTTCTGCCAATGTGATGGATACGAGCTTACACCAACATGAGCTTACACCCACACAACTTCAGTGTCACAGAGGTACAGTGGACTATGTTGTGCTTTCCTTTTAGGTTTTAAGGATTTGAGCCAATGCTGGCATTTTTTTGCCATACAGAGAACAATGTGTTGATCTCCTGAGAAAAGAGATGCCTGCTGTTAATACAGCAGTGACAGCTTGTTCATGGATGATGCACATCCCTATATGGTGGAAAACTCAAAATCCCTGTTGGCTTTAATGAGGAGGTCATAAAAACAAAGTTTCAATAGGATTCCAGGTGTTAGGGTCCTTGGGCCATCTCTTCCCAGTGTTCCGCCCCCAAAAGTCTGTAGTTTTGAGGCAGAACAATGAGGGTTCTGATGGGACATAGAAAATGAAAGTGTGCAGGGTGGCAGGAAGGGGAGAGAAGGAACCTGAGATATTAAAAGGATCATTAATATAGCTTTGGAGAGAACTTCCTTATTGCCAAGATTTAGATCCCAGCAATGAACTGCAGCACCCTACTTATATCCATAACAAAAAATCAGTTACTAAGTGTGATATGTACTTTGTTTTCTAGTCAAAACACAAGGAAATGTATGTTTGCCCTATTCCTTTATTCTACTGTAGTTCTTTTGGGGAGCCCCTGGTGGTCTAGTGGTTAAGGATACGGCACTGTAACTGCCGAGGCCCGGGTTCGATTCCCGGTCGGGGAAACTCCCTGGGTAGGTGGAGCCCGTCAGCCCTGTAAGGCAATCCACCTACGTCCTGAGGACCTCGCTGCCACTGTCCAAGCTCGCTTGGCCCCGGCAGATGAACCTTAGGATTAAAGGGTGCGCTCAGTTCTGCACGCACTGTGTCCCACCTAAAATAAATCCAATGCGCAGGCTGGAAGGCGTACAAAGACCTTCCACAGATCTTCGTTAGCGAAGTCTGGCCATTATATATATTATTATATTACTGTAGTTCTTTTAGGACTCAAAAATTGTTGTGGTTTTTTTTCTTTCTTTACTTAGGGGATGCTGATGGAGAGCTAATAGCCAGGCTTTGTGGTCAGGCTGCACCATCTGTGCCATTAGTCATAGCTGCCCCCCAGGTCTGGGTACAATTTATAAGTGATGAAAACACAGAAGATAAAGGATTCTTGGCCCATTACACGTATGAAGGTAAATGACTTGATAGACTGATGCCTTTGCTGACTGAGGCACTTCTGGGGAATGTTGCCATTCTTTTGGTGATACTGAGAATATACATGATGGGATCAGCTCTCAAAGAGGCCGTCCAAGTTACATGGTCCCTGCCACTATTTATATCCTTCTAAAGCAAGCACGTGCTAGCAGCTGAACTTTCAGATTTATTTTCTGCCTCACTGTTCCCATTCCCTGAACTGCATTTGAGTTTTTGCAATGCTGTGCAACACTCGGAACAGCTGGTTTCTCTTGGGAATAGGGATGTAACAGGTAGCACCAGCCAAGTTTGACTTACTTCAAATAGGTCTCCAGAGTGCTAGCAGAGCTGAAATATATTCTGCTGCTTGAACCTTAGCAATCATTTTGAAATCCACTTAAAGCCATATCAGTGCAAATTACATCACTTTGCCATTTATGTGCCAACAAAACTAGTCTTCCTGTCACAGCTGAATTTAACCTTGGGGCTTCTCTGGACACATCAACAACTTTTTTACTTGATTGTGTTGGTCCAAGAATGGCACTGATTTTCTGAAGTGTCTGAGATAAATAAATGGATGATAAGGTGGAAGAAGCAGCTGTAAGTGTCAGTTGGCAAAGGTTTTGCAGAGCTATATTAAGTGTCAGAAAAAATGCGAAGTTTCAAGGTCATTGCATCTAATTATACAGATGCAATGATAAACATTTTAAAACATGGATTTTCCCAGAGAAATTGTTCACCCTTACCTGTATCAGTCGAACTGAAATATATTTTAGTACTATTATAAGCTGAATAATCTTCCATTTGTTTGATTATAGTGTTCAGTTCCTAAAATTTATCAAAATGTTATTTTCTTTTTCCTTCAGCCTGTGGTGGTATACAGTCAGGTGAAAGGGGATTTATCTCAAGCCCTAACTATCCAGAGCCTTATAGCAGTCTGACTCACTGCTCCTGGTTGTTGGAAGCCCCTGAAGGTGAAACCATCACTGTGAGTAAGATAATGTCATGATTATGTGCACAGCTGACAGTGTGAGAAGCACCTTCTGAGTCTTGAGGAACAGGTTTGAGAGAAATTGGAAAATCATAAATGTGGAGAAATGACATATCTCCCTATCAACCTTAACTAAGTGGGGAAATGAAGGTAACACAACCAAACTAGATTGTGCTTTTTGAAAAGCAGAAGGATCCTAGTATAACTTGGCCTTAAAACATAGCACTGACTTCTCCTCTAAACAATGACTTGGTTAAAAAAAACTAGTTAGAAAACCTAAAATAACTCATTTTATTAGATATGCATGGATATTCTCAATATCATGATAATGAATATGAGGCTGAAAGTATTTCTTCTCTGCAGAGAAATTACAAACCACTAGAAAGTTACTTTTATGTCTTAATGGTCTGGAAGATAATATAATTTCTGGTACAAATAACATCAATGAGATGCTGCTCTTATTTCCCAATAACTACTGACAGGTGCCCAAGGTGCTACTTTCTTGATTCAAACTCCTGAGAGACCAATTTAAGCACCTTTATAACCAAGCAGTGTAAAATTTAACTCCCTGAATTATTTGGCTGATTCTTTCAAGAATAGGTCCAATCAGTGACACTTATGGTCCAGGTCATCTGGACCAAGTATCTGAAAAGCACTTTTGTTAAAATACATTGCAGATTTTCATATGTAATGTCTTCCACTAATTTCCCTATCATGTTATCCTCGTTTACAACTAAAAAGGTATTTCTTAGCAATGCAAACCCGTAGTAACCCACTGTGAGGGACATGATATTCTTACCACTGCCTAGGTACTTACTTCAGGGAATACAGGATTATTTTAAGAGAACACAAAATGTCAATTTAATCCACAAACTTGTTTAAATCAGAACTAATCTTAGGCAGATGAAAGCAGATTTCTGTTTTGAAAGGACTGAGTAGCAGGCCCCTCAATGAAGGCAGACTAAATTTTGCAGTATAAGCTGCCAGTTTCAGTTGCTGGTAACGTTCTGAATTTAAAACATTACAGCTAAGTTTGTATTTGTTCTTTGACTGAGGCAGAGTTCTTTTGGAAATGAATACACATAAAATGTACAGGAAGACATACTAATGTATTTGCTAAACTTTTCTACAAAGATCCTGCTCTTGTAACAGGGCCAGGCAGTAATTAGTGTACATCAATATTTCAGCATCAACAAATGCAGGAGTCTACTGGATCAGCAATCTAAATCTTTGAACTGGAAATCCCGCCTGTGTGCATATCACTGCAAGGACAAATGGAATCAGTGTGGGAGGAAGACAGGGTCAGAAGCTGCCTGCCCCGCCTGGTCTGTTTATGTGATGCTTCCAGGCCCACAGGAATGAACCATGGAACTGTTTCTGTTTTAATGGAAACTAACATTATTTTTAGCAACTGTTAGTAAGTTGATTGAGAATAATAATAAGAAAAAAAATATCCAGATCCTTCTGCTTACATAACTGCTTAAATTTAATGACCAGAAGCCTTGAGTTCAACACCTGCACGTATTCAAGGCTGTTTTGAAGCACATACTTAGGTTCAAAGTATGGTTAAATCCCAATAATACCGTATTTGAACCTAGGCATTCCTCTGCGATTTCTCCCTTCAAGCTAAGTAGCTGCTCTTACTTCTAGTGATAAGGTTCCAAGAAATACTTGCAGGAAAACATCATGAAGTGTGAGTCGGATTTCTAAGCATACCCAAAAATCACTGTACCAGGATGGCTACAGGATTTGGCTGGAATTGCTATAAACCCTCCCTGGAGTGACTGGTTTTAGCACCTGAATGTCATTTTTGTGTGTTGCAGCTCACTTTTACAGCCTTCCACGTTGAAAATCATTCACTTTGTAAGTGGGATTCTGTTACTATCCTGAATGGTGGCTCTCCAGGGTCTCCTGTCATAGGAAAGTATTGTGGAAACACATCCCCTGGGACAATTCGGTCTGGTTCCAGCAAACTGCTTGTCATCTTTAACTCTGATCACTCAATTCAAGGAGGTGGCTTCTATGCAACATGGACATCAGAATCGTTAGGTAAGTTTGCATTAACTAAAAAAAGAAATACATGCCAACATTGTCAGCATCCCTGAAAGAAGGCAACACTAAAAAAGCAAGTATTAAACCACTGCTGTCTGATCTCACACAAGGAAATAAAATTTGGATTGATTTTGTACTTTTTAAGTCTCATACTGGCAGCTTCTTAATGGCTGTAAATTGATACCATGACCATTACCCTCCTGGCAGTGGTATCTATTGTCAGTGACTATGAGACATTTCATTTTATGAATAACAATTGTTCCACAGTTTGATTTGGTTTAAACACTTAAAACTAAGAAGAGGTCAGTTTCAAAACAGAGGCACAGACAGAAGTCTCAAAGAGTACATGTGTCAACAACCTAAACCTCTTCCACTGCAGTGGAGATGTTGGTACCCTTTTGAAGGTGATACACATGGAGGATTGAATGGCACATTTTTCAAAGCTACTACCTTCTGTTGAGATTATCAGCTCTCTGGATTTTAAAAAATGAAAAAGGTAGCTCACAATTTTCACAGTGTACCTCAGGAAGTCAATAAAGGACTGAAGGTAAGTGTAGATGAAGCAGATGGTGACAGGACAGAAATCACTGTGCCTTCCTACCTCAGAACAGAGCTGGCCAAGTGCTCCCTACTGTGACTTACAGCTGCAAACCTTCTGGCTGATGCTGATCACCTTTCTGTCCATTAATAATGTAGCAGTATTCACACAGTGAGTTGATGGAGTGTCTTTTTAAACATATCAATAGTCTGTGCTTGCATGAATATACACTGTCACTTAAGCAGGGTTTTTACACTGTTCTCACTGAGATTTCATATGCAAGGAAGCCCACTCTTCAATGATGTAGTAGGCACTAGCCTACACGTGCAATGTGCATAGGCAGTATTCTCTTTGTGAGAGGGTTTGGGGGTTTTTTATGTACCTGGTTTCCTTTCTTTGGCTTTCTTCTCATTTGTTCACTGAGAATCTCTGGTTTTTGGTATGTGTGACCAAAATTTGGCTTTGTGTCCTTCTATACACAGATGCCATTACTAACACAGAAGAATGAAAAATAAAATCTTCCTTTTAAAACTGTAACTTTTTTTTAATTAAGAGGAAAAAAGGGAATGTTATAGACCTTATTTTGCTCTTTATTAATCCTTTAACTACATCATCTCTGAAATAATAAGGGTTGCTAGTTCTCTACGCATAGCCCTAGTAAATTATTCTTGGCATGGAATTTGCAAATATGTTTCAAATTAGCTAAACGTACTATGTATAAAAACATGAGCTGCCACAGAGCCTTTATAAATGTTATTCCCCTTTATAAATGAATCTGTTACCAATTTTTAAAGTCGTGTTTTCCAACCCTTTCCATAATCCCACTGAGATCCACAGGGCTCCCTGGACTGGAGGAGTCACTATTTTGCCCCGGGTGAATGGATGTAGCTTGAGCAGATTCACATGTAGAACTGCAACATTTTCATGTTGCAGAGTGAGAAGAATAAAGGATTCAACAGTAGATTGGGGTTTTTTCCCTAGAGTGCTCTTCTGAATGGCTGTCTGTCATGATGTGCATTCCGTGGGGTGTGGGAAGGGACCTGCATAGTCGCAGGAGAAGCTCCTCATTAATGTATTCCTGGTTCTTACACTCTTTCAAAGCAATACTCACTTCAATTTGCCAGGAGTGTGTAGATGGACCAGAGCAAAAGGATATGAACTGACCAGAAAAATGAATTTGTGAAGAAAATAAAATGAAGTACAAAGAGAGACCTTCTCTAAAGTGTAACTACCTCCCTACTGCAGGGCTGGGAGAAAGAAAATAACTTAAAGAGTGGTAAATGAAGTTTCAATGGGTGTCAGGGCTTTCCTCTCTCACTCTTGCAGGTACAGAAGGAAACAGCCATTCAAAGCTGACACCAAACGAAAATATTTGAACATTTCTCCCACCTGTTGCTGTTTCTTTGCAGGCTGTGGTGGAATAATTCATTCAGATAATGGCGTGATCAAATCCCCTCATTGGCCTCAAAACTTTCCCCTGGACACCAGATGTACATGGACCATCATTGCACATGAAAGCAAACACTTGGAGATGACCTTCCACAGTAACTTCCATATTCCAGATAGCGATGGAAGCTGCCAGAGCAGTTACGTGAAGGTAATAATTGTTAGGGTTAGATCAGCAGAGCAGTGCTTTAAGAAGTCATGGTTCCAGAATGCTGTTTTGCATTTGTCATGGTTATAACTGTCAAAGCACAACATTCATGAAATATAAACTGAAGTCCTTGTACCAACACAGTCCATTTTCTGTGTGTTTTGTGAACTAGCTTGTACATAGTTTTAATTTTCATCTGTTCTTGAGGTTCCTATATGCTGCCTCAAAAATTTAAAATATGAAAAAAGAGAAAATATTAATAAGCATATATAAAAATATGAAAATATTCATATATAAAAATAGGAAAAAGCATATATGATTTCAGAATGAGGAAATAATGAGAAAATAGAGGGTAAAGAAAAGATCTTTTCAATTACTCCAGTGAGCAAAAAAAAAAAAAAGAATGTGACACTTTAATTCTACCAAACTTCTTTATAAGTGTTTAAAATGTCCAAGTTGCACTAATCCTTCTTTTTTTAATTTCCAAAACCAAAGATAGTATTCTTATCTTTCATCTGTTGTTGAGAGCCTCTTGTTTTCAAAGCAATAGAATGAAGTGGACATGCCTTGAATTTTTCAGTGTAATTTTTTTCTCAGGCATTTGGCATATGTTCAGGGGTTTTGTGCTCATTTTCTCCACAGAAGTACAACTCCCACTTGAAATAAAGGGCAAACATAATTTGACAACATGTAGGAAGACTTGAGCAGCTGGATCAGAATGGTCTGATCCATACCTACTAACTCACAAACCACAGGTGCACTCAATTTTTAAGGCTGTGAAAGAAAGCCCTACAGCTAATAGACTTGTCTTTTCATAGACAGTGATTAATTGATGTAATATGTTAAAATAAATTTCACTAATATGGAAGTCTTAATGTCACCCAGTAGAGGTGTTTAATTTAAAATTCCTAAACTGCCCCAAATGGCATAAGCAAAACTGTGTCAATGGGAGACTTCCTCTGTAGAGTCCATTTCCATTTCTGAATGTCCAGTTGGAGATGCACGAAGGTGTCTGCATGGGAAAAACTGTGGAACAGATGTAAGTTTCTTCCATTTAATCCAAACTGAGCAGCCACAAAAGAGTTATCCAAAATCAATAGTGACTTTGCAAAACCTTGGCCAGGCTATAGACTGTTAAAATTAATCCTTTGAGCACCCATTGCCTCAAACACCTGGTCACATGAATGAAGTGATTCATATGCCTGCACTTACAGCGTAACCCTTGGCTAACCCTTTCCTTTCTAGGATGGTTGCTTAGAGCAATCACAGTTCCATGTGGTTGTTCTGGTTCCTCTCTGGTTTCTTTAAAACACATTATTTTAAATATCAAATACAATTTGGTTTTAATATATTTTTTGGTATAAGCTACCAATAAAGAAACTATGTAAACATATCAACAAAAAAACTTTATTATTAGACTAAATAATTTTTATTTAAGCAGACATTTTAAACCATTGTCAATAAACATCTTGATTCAGGAAATTTTTTGCGTGGTTAGAAACATCAAACATTTATACCTGTGTTTCATTTTATACATGTCTTGAAATTCAGTGCTTAAACTGTGAGCTTAAACTGTGCATATTTAAGTAATTATCTGAAGAGGCTTTGCAATACGTACCTAAACCTGCATGTGCATCTTGAATGCAGGACTTGATTGAACTTAAATTGGCTATTGGCATAGTTGAAGTAATAGTTCAAAAAAATGGTGGCTTTTTCTTCATTATATTTTTGTGAATTTTATTGTTTTCTTAACGCTCTACATGATTTGATACTTGTCATTGAACAAGTAAATGCAAAATAACAAAAATGGGAATATTTTTTTATTAGCAAGACTAGATATTAGGAATCCAGATCTCCCAGTTTGATGTCTCTATATTATCATGGCGTGACAGCTTTGTGTTTTATTTACTCATGAATAACATAAGGATTGCATGTAATAATTCCTTGCATACATACTTATGCATATTTATAGGATGTATGGAGATAAGTAAACAGAGACAAAATGAAAGTAGGTCATGATTGTACATAAAACGTTTTTCTCTTGTCCCCCGGACCTGATCTGTGTTTGCTCTGCTGTCATCAGGGGTTCAAGCAAATGACCTCCAGATGCCCTTCAGGGGTCCCTGGCAACCGAGGTTATTCATTGTGATTCACTCCACTGACTGCAGGGATTAACTCCAATTTAGATCTCTTAGATTCAGTGTGAGATGAATCCTAACCTAAGTCTATGGAAAGAAAAATTGCATATGTAATTTCTGTGGGTTCCCATAACCTACTTGGGCTTTGAAAGCACTAAACCATTTTCCAATCTGGCCTTGTCAGGTGTGGAGAGGAAATGATGAAGAAGAAACAGCTTTGTTAGCCACAGGATGTGGAAGTTCAGCTCCTGATCCTGTTGTTGCTCCAAACAATGTGATAACTACAGTATTTCAGTCTCAGGATGCTCCTGCACCAGGTTTCTCTGCATCTTTCATAAGCAGTAAGTAATATTAAATCCAGATGGCTGCTCTGTTAGTCTTTTTGGGATTAGTTTGATCTGTGTGTAGCAATTCAGATCCCAGTCCAACAACATATTGAAGCCTCTGCCCAGCTTTGGAAACCAAGAGTTTCCATACAGAATTCAGTGGAGCTCCAGTGTTGCTTTTGCCAAAGATCCTCCATGAAGCTCTAACTTTGTAGTTATTCTTAGCCACCTTTGTCTTTTCACTGTGCCCAAAAGAAAAGAATGGACTTTAAATTCTAAAAATTTGTTTTTCTGGAGTTAAACTGCATGGAAGCTAAAAGTATAATCTTTAAAAAGATCTGCTCCTCCTTCAGACTTTTTATCTCTCTTCTTCTTTTCGAGGCATATGCTGAAACTGTGGCAATTTCTCCTGTGTATGGTGTAGCCCATGCCCTTCACATAAACTCCTCACTACCTGCTCTGGCCTTTGCTTTGTTTTGTTGTATTTCATGTAGCTCAAGTGGCATTTCTTGGTTGGGCCTGTCCATTTCTTTAAGCATGGCATGTGCTTTGTGACAGTCAAACCCACCAGAAGTGGAGGAGGTAGTTCTCAGCTGCCATAGGTTGTTTAGGGCTTTTTTGTAGGATGCTGCCAAAGTAAACCACTTTTCCTTCACAAGATTCAGATTAAAATAGTGAGAAATTAAGTGCTTAGATGAAGACATTGTTGCTTTATTCAGAGTTCTGAACTGAAACTGCTTTTATAATGTTTGCACTAATGCTGTCAGTAACAACTAACAACCTCTTAGTGGAGACTGTCACAGGCTTCATATGCTTGTGCCTAATCTTATGCCAGCATTTCACTGTGCACTGCATTCTTTTAAAGCTTTGACTTAAAATAAAGAAAAAAAGGTCACATGAGTCATTAGGAACAGAAGGAGCTCCATGAAGATGAACAGTTCTGTGTGCCCAAAAAATTCTGGGGGGCAAACATTTCCTGCCTCTGCATATAGCAAAGCAACCCAGAGATGGCCCTACAGCAGACTGCATCCTCCTGGATGTCAGGCATGAAGCAAGAAAAGCACCACTTAGCCTAATGTGGGCATTTTCAAATGAGACTGAACTGCTGCTGTGCCCCAATAATCCTCCTTCCAATTCAGGTACATTTGTATGTACTAAGGGATTTTGAAATGTGCAGGCTCCAAGCCCACAAGAACAACAGTGTCCTTCTGGTCAATGGGCTGAGGACCTATGGTCTGGTCTTGCCCAAGACACTGCAAGAGTGTGACACTGTAGAGTGTGACACGGGGAAAGGCCCCGTGTTTGTCAAAAACATGTCTGTGTGTGTGTGTAAGACCTGCTTTTACCATCGTTATATATATTACGCTCCCTGGGTTTTGACCAACCTCCTAAGGAGAAATGAGGTCCTTGTGTACATTATTGGTTTTCTTACTGTAAAACCAGGATGATGTTATCACCTGGATTATAACTGTGCCTTATTTATATGTTTGCAGGATGCGGAGTAAATTTCACCAGCCCTGAAGGTCGTATTGTCTCTCCTAACTACCCCAGTCAGTATGATAACAACCTGAACTGCAACTATATCATAGATCAGGGACCACAGTCTCTGGTGATCCTAGAATTTGAGACTTTTCACTTGGAAGGTAACTTGTTCTTCTTAATTTCAGTATGTATTATGAAGTGTAACTTCTTGTTTGAAAACATACGAGTCTTTTATCATGGAAAATCATAGATGGTTTAATTTGCTAGTCCATTCTGAGAATCTTTTACAGACAAACACTTATAGATACAGTTTACAGGGTTCAGGTTTGAGTCATTGAAGGCTTCTAGAAGAGTGTAGATAGATTTCACCTGTTGGATACCTGGCAACAATGAAGGTGGGAATTTGCCAGGTTCTTGGACTGTAAGAGTGACTATGGCTAATCTGCCTCTTTGTTCCTGCCTTTTTTTGCTACTCAGTCTTACAGTCATTTTGGTCTTAGGCCAGCTGTTTTGCTTTTCAATTCTTCTGTTCCTTAACTGATAAAATAGATATAAATATACTTGGGTGTTTTACAAGAATGTAAGAACATAGAAATGTGAAACTAGCTGAAAGACTACAGCAATGGAAAATGTATAAAAGTTGTTACCCATGAACAAAAGTCTCTCTTGCAATTATCAAACTTGGCAGCATTTAGCCAAGCAGTAACAAGTTTAATGTCCTGGTCCCATTGGTTACAGTGGTAAAACATTCTCAATTTTGATAGGATCAAAATTTTATGGGTGGAGATGCCATGATAACATAGAGGAACCAGTATGTCCAAACTGCTTGGGTAGCATCATATATTTTGAGGCCATCTTAATCTGGTTCTCTTGATATTACCCAGACAAAGAGATTTTTGAGTAATTTGTTACTAAACTGAGTTGTGTGATTTGAATTTTTCTTCAGACCAAAGAACAAAGTCAGAAATAGTCTTCTTTTGTTTTGTTTTTTAAGTTTCCAGACTATTTTGAATTCAAAAGTATTCTGGTGCAAGTGTAATTTAGGTCTGAGACAAGAGTTGGATTTGACTATGATTTCATCTGAAGTATTTTTTTCATCCCCTAATACAAACCGCTGCTTTAAGAATTACTTTTAAATGAAATGTAAATCACAGAAATTAGGTAATTTCTTCATGTAGAATACATCATTATTTATCAGACACACTAAGCATTAGGCTGCATCAGATTGCACCAACTTTGATAACTCTATGAGCACATTACTGACCTGTATTCTGTCTGTTCATTCAGTTAATTTGTAAATTGATTCAAGCTTTTATTATCAAGAAGATTAAGGCAAAGTAATAAGTGATACAGATATAATAATAAACATAGACCTAAACAAACAATAAAAATATTCCACTTCTTGCAGGGCAATTTGTTCCTTAGGCTACACCAACTAAAAGTCCTGAGTCACATGAAAGAACTGTAGATATGAGCTAAAAGGCATCTGCTTAGCAAAGAGGAAGTATGACACTCTCCAGCAGCTGATTACTAATGTTTTTCACAAACTCTTAAAATATAACCCTGTAGTAAAGAAAAACTGTGTGTGTTTAAATTGCAAAGAAGATTGAAACCACCTCCTTGCAAACTGTCATTGTAGAAGTGAAAACTTATCCAGCAGTTTCACTGAATATATTTAGCAGATGTACCTAAGGGTTTCCAGTGTGAATTCTCTTAGTTCTTTTGCAAGGGCAGGACAACATTCAGCAGCATCTGTTAAAAACATTTCTAGCTATTCCACGTGAAAGTAAGCAATGCACCTGCTTAGATTGTTGCTGAGTGTGGCCTTTAAAATTTAAACCATGTTAATACAGATGTTCTGGATTAGGTTTTAAAGTTTAGCAACATGGCCAATTAGCATAATTTACTACTTATTTGACCTCTCAAAATAAATTTAATTGGTTTTTTTCCCATGTTTTTTTAGTAAAGAAATGAAGTGTCTCAAATAAGGCCTGTAAGGCATAGATATCTCATTGACTTTAACTGGTTGAGATATCTTTTCCAGAATATTAGAAGGCAGAAGGTAATGGTATGTAATGCAGTGACAAGCTGCTACAAAATTAATTGACTTCATGGGTTAGTCACAGATCTCTGCTGTAGAGTAGTTATATTTTCAGTTATCATGGGATGCCTGTTCTTATTATAAAGGACTACTCCAGATCATACAGTTAACTCACAGCCACGATACAGTGTCAGTCTCTGGAACCAGATGAACATGACATACATGTACTAAGTATTAAATATGTATTAAGCACTAAATATAGCAAGTAACAGAGCAAGAGTGAACTGGAAGAAACTGCATTTTTTGATTTTGTGATCAAAATTTAATCCAAATTGTCTGCTTCCTGGTAGGTAGAAAAATTTTTATCTCACTTAGAGCCCCTGAAAATAGACATCTAATTTAGATAATCATCTAGATTTATCTCCTCCTATAATGAAGTTAAAAAGTACTTTAAACTCAGAACCAAATGTGTTATGCAGATGGAATGAATTGCCTTCTGGAGGCCTCTCTCACTCTCTTTACCTGTTGACTATTATAGGAAGCCATAGGCAATAGCTTACACGAGATACATGAGATTTAGGAAGGAAAACATAGGCAAGACTAACCCTATGATTTCAGTTTGGCTTAGTCTCTGTGATTTCCTTGCAGCCTTAAGAACATCTTTTCCTGTGCCAAACTGAATATAGTCACAGAACTCTCTTGATTTGCCAATTTCATGAAGTTGTGTAAGTTCCCACTTGCTTCTTGTAGTACCTCTTGCACTGTTGTGCTTGGTTATTTTATGAAGAACCAAACGAGTAGGTGTGAGTTTGTTTTCTCAGCACCACTTCTGTTGCAGTAATAAGTGTCATCTTCCATATGTCCTTCCTCCTTGGATCAAAGGTCTACACAAATAAAACATTAGAATAAGTAAAAAACCCCCTTATTTATCTACCTTAATAGACTTACTATATATCTACCCTAATAGACTTATTATCTAAGAAATATTTAACCACATACAGTTTTGCGTACATAAGCTTTGTTCAGATTAACATCCCTACAAATGCACCTCTAGGACTGCTATGGGAATGTATTATTAAATGGCTGTTATACTCTTCAAGTAGGAGTATAACATCCAATAAAGCCTGAGTCCCAAGGAGGGAAAAAATAGGGAAAATGGATGTAGGCTTCCTGCAATATCTGCTTAGAATTCTGTAGTATTTATACACTCTGCCTACAAAGCTACTGCTTTGTGTTGATACTGAAAAATGCTTGACCTGAAAAATGTTTTAATAACTTGTTTATTTATCTTTTTCTTTTTTAAACATGCATCTGTAATTTTGCAATCTGGGATAGGGTCACAGGTTTATTTTGGAGTCTGCTCTATCTGCTTTCTCAGTTGTTGCTAGGCAATTCAGAAAATAGACAAGTTTTGCAATAGATTATTTTGAAAGAGTATATATATGAGAAAGATTTGTAATTCATTGCTTTCAAAACATTATCTTGTGCTATGAAGCTGCTCAATACATTGCACAGGGTATATTTCTGAATAATACTTCTTCTACATTAGTAGTTACTAATTGCATTGCCATTTATATCAGCAGCTGCAGTTGTGAAACAAAATCTTATTGTTTTAAGTTTTATAAACTTTAAACAAAAAGACAGGTTCTACCTCAAAACTAAATGAAACAGAATCTATGGCAATAGACAAGGAGATGGAAAGAGGATGTTGATATTAGTGATTAGACAGTTAGGGGCCCAAATTTCACCAAAGTTTTTGTGCAGGCATCATATCAAATAAATTATTTTATGGAGCATAATGAGACCAGACAGAAATTTCTGTTAAATGGAAAGGAGACTACCCAAAGGCATATTTCAAAATGTAATGTAAGGACATCTGAAGCTCTTATCATGTGAACTTTGGAGGCAGGACTCAATGCATCCATGCCGAATGGTACGAAGAGATGATAGAGTGCAGATAGATAAAAAAGGGCTTGAAAGCAAATGCATACAGCCACTCAAAGAAACAGGGATATGATCACAATGTCAGGCCAAATAAATGATCTCTCCAGAAGTATTTGGAAGAAAGTGTCAAGGCTAGAGGACTGAATGGTACAGTATCCATGTTGGAAAAATCACTGTTTCTCAGATAAGAGTCATAGCTGAGTGGAAGGATAGGCATTTATCTTAAAGATAGTAACTGGAAATTTATGGGGTCATCAGCACAGAGATAGTAGTTGCATCTGCCCTTGCAAATGAGATTACAGAGAGCTAATGTGCAGATAAAGAGAGAAAGACCAGAAAGAAGTTATCTCTTTGAATCCTCATGGATGAATCAGAAGAGAAGACACAGAAGAATGAGCAAAAGCTCTTAGGAGACAAAGTTTTATGAAGAAAAACAGTGCTGGCTATGTGAAAAGCGGTTGTCAGCTCAAAGAGTGTCTGACATCTGGCTAAGAACACATCTCTGGAGACTCATGAAAGCTGTTCCATTGTAGTGTAAGAGATGGAAATGGGTCTAGAAAAGATCTAAGGTTATATGATTAGCAGAAACAAGCCACAGAGAAGAATTGCTGATGATGTGCTGAGTATGCATAGAGACTGAAAGTAGGATACAAGGAGAATCTGAGGCTGAGGATTATTTACAGAAGAATGCATTTAATATAGTGAAAATCTAAGGAAAGTGTAAACATAAGAACAAGCTACAGGATAGAGATCAAACAATTATCAGTCTTGCCAGGATTCATGAGTCATAATTGATATTGGCCCAAACAATGAGGATTCAAAGCTAGAAATTAAGTCTTTTGCTCACAATCCTACATCAACCATCTTATTTTTTATGTTGTAGCAGTTCAAATCAACTTATGATGAGTATTATGGACATTTGCTTTGCTGATAAATCTATTTCACTTCATGCCTTTCTCCAAAGTCTTTACAGAAAATGACCTAAGTTGATTTATCAAATCTTTTCCATTCGGAAATTGCATTCATCTTGATTTCTTTTTTCATTTGCATTTTAAAACTATGGGTTTTTTTAATTGTGTCACATTATCAAGTATTCTAGTAACAGGATAGGACATGAAGAATATTTTTTATTAATTATTTTACTAACAGTGTAATTAGCTATCTGATGTGGCTGGTTTTCAGCTTAGTTACTCTTATTAGAGTCAGAAAAGCACCATGTTGTATTTCCATATAAACATAATTGTAAAGCCTGTTGTCTTCACTGAAACAGAAGGAATTTTTAAAATTAAATCTCCAGAGAGGATCTAAAATACACCTGATCCCTGCTGGGATCACTCTGTTGTTCTCATGAAACAGAATTATCACTCCATTCCTATTTGTCATCCTGTTCAATACGAGTCCTCTTGTTTCCTGCAATAGGCAGGAGCTTGTTTTGACTGGACAAGGAATCACTCCACTGAAACAGTAGGCTCAGCATCAGTCCTGTTAAATTTAGATAATTCCCTATTAAGCCTTTGCAGTTTAAGTAACTGCTCCATTATTGCTAACAGGTCACTAAACATGATACCTTAATCTCAATAAACATGTGACACCCCAGCTTCTATTAAGCTTGTAAATGATGAAAAAGACAAAGAAAACATGAAGTTCTTTTTGAAGCATAACAGCTAATGAAACTTATTTTTCAGTAGGTATGTGCTGCGTTTTGCACTCACATCATTAATCCAGCTTTCTTGCACAACCCACGTGGCTCTCTTCTTGCTCCCACTGTACATTCCTTGGTGCTATCGGCTTGGGTACCACCAACTTCTCCCCATGCTTACAGCTCCCAGCTGGGCAGGGAGGTGGTGCCATGGCTCTGAGCTCCCAGGGTGGTGGTGGCTGGGGTTCAGCAGGTATATGCCTGAACTCACAGCCCTTACACTGAAAGCACAACTTGTCCTTCTTTGGGGACATTCCTCTGGCACTCTAATTCAGCTACTGACCTTCACAAAATTTATATGAACTTACTATTTTTGAAACCTCTTGCCTCACTTGAATCTGTTTGCAAACAGTGAGGTGGCTAGAAAGTCCATTAGGTAGGACAGGAAGTCAGAGAGAATGGCTCATTCCTCCAGAAACTTAAGTGCAAATGAGAAATTTGAAACCAATAGGAAAAAAAAAAAAATAGAATGCCAAACTCTCTGTTTCTGTGTTTCTTAGTGCTTTTTTTCACTCAGCTTAATATCTGCACTCATTTTCCCCCTCAAACATATTGCTTTTGAAAATCATTGCAAGCTTATATTTACTTTTTTTTTTTTCTTTGTCTTCTAAGTCAAGCTGAAGAACCTGGGATTAGGTACTTAAAAGTTTGAGCTAACATAGGGAGAAAGAAGCGAGCTCTGAAACAGGCTACTGCATGGCCTATTTTTCATTTTCCAAAAATCTCACTCTTAGTGAATTAATAGTCTCTGCACTGAGTTCAGGGACGACTATTACTACTAACCAGGTAGTTAATTGCCAGTAACAAAACGTGTGTTGCTTTTATCTGCAGAGGACCCATGCTTTCACTGGGTCCTCTCATCTCCTCACAGAGAGTGTTCATTCAACTATGAACTCCCACAAACTCAAGGGGCCTGGAGCCTTTTCCAGATCATAGGGTGTGTTGAACGAGACAAGCCTGATGTCTTATATACAAGGTCTCTTTGCCCTTTTCTGCCTCAGTTTTACTGCATGTTAAAAACTGGTGTTTGCTTCCTCAGCAAGTAAATGAGATCCCGAGTTCCCCAGAATGGAAAGTAATACAAAATTTAATTCTTATCCTGTGTGAGGTCTATACACTTGCAGCTCAGTAAATCACATGTAAAATATGTTGCTAACACTTTTGCATTATATGTCCATGCAGCTCCAGCGCTCCTGAGCAGAAATTGTCTTTATGATGGAGTGAGCATCTTCAGTGGGAGGAGCGTGGCCGTGCATCCTCTCATCTCGCTCTGTGGTAACGAGCTCCCTGCCCCAGTCAGTGTCTTTGGACCTATGCTGCTCAACTTCTACACAGACTCCCACATTGTAGGCTTTGGGTTCCAGGCCAGATACAGAACACTTGGTGAGTATACAATGTCCTGTGTTTCAGATGATAGAAATACTCCAGTTGGATAATGGTTCAGTGAAGGAAATGTTGCACCTCATTTTGGGAATACCTCAGATGTATGTAGATGGTTCATTTTCCCTCTGCTAGGGGCAACAGCTCTCAGGATGAGGACATAGGACTGTTTGGTGCATGTTAACACACTGACTTATGTATTACCTCACACACAGTACTCATTTCAATACCCAACACAGGACCAAGTCAGGAACTGAAGCACTTTTCCTTTGCTGCAGAGAAGAAATGCAACCATTTTTGGCAGGTTATTTTTTTTTTTGTTTTGTTTCTTTACATTGTTTATGGAGAAACGTGACCAGTTTATTTAACTTAGTTAATTTAAAAGATTTTATCACATAGAGGAGAGTGGTCTTATTCTCGGTTATACTAAAACTATATGATACCATACGGGAAGCAGAACAAGATCTTGAAATGGACACATCTATATGCCTCTGTTTGATGCCCCTCTTGTAGTGCCAGCTATTAATGTAAATAAAAACTGGGATATAGATATATTTTTAATTTTTTATAATTGTTTTTACCAAAGCTTTTTTTGCTAGTCACATGAGATCTCTTATGTTTTAAAGAGCAAATGCGAATTCAAAAAAAAAAAGTTTCCAACTGAGTTTAGAATTTACATCTGCAGAAATATCCCAAAAGATTGATTTTATTTTCAAAACCAATTTTAATATTTTCTAGATTTAACTGGTAGAGACTACTTTTATGTTTGAAAGCATAATTTTCTAACTGCTAAGTGTGAGTTTGTAACTTTGGTATTTCCCTTAATGCATTCCTCATGTTCAAAGCCACAACGAAAAAGCATAAGGCTAAATTCTTTATATGAAATGAATGGCCTGATACAGATGAGACAGAGGGAATGGCACTGAGAAATGACAATGTGCAGTTAGTCATGGAAAAGACCTTCATAACTCACTCAAGTCAGTTGCTGCTATCTGACTTGTGACTTCTGACATTTGAGAAAGATGACTGCAGCCTTATTAGCTTGTTGTTGTATACAAAGCAGCTTCTGGCAATTAACATTCCTCTTCGCCCTAGTTGTATTGTTTGCTGAAAAAAAAAATTAAAAGGCTGCCCTAGTGTGGAATAATGCTAATTCTTTATCCTCCTAGGTCCTGTCCTTTATCTGCCAGTGCTGTAGGCTGCCAGCCTGAGGAGCCAGGGGCTCTGAATCCAACAGCACCCTGTATGGGACTGCCTTTGTTAAGGTGGTGGCCTGGGCAACAGCATCTTCTTAAAAACATGAAAAACTGCGTGTGGCTTTGAGCTATTTATCAACAGGATGCAGGGAAGCTTTTTTTTTTTTTTTTTTTTTTTTGCTAAGTTTAAGATTATAAAATAAAGGCTGAAGCTAACAATGGAGATTAGAGTTGGTTTTATAATAGTTTTTGTTCCCTGAAGCACTGAAGCCGGGAACAAACATTAGCCCACATCCTGGCCTCATTTGCATCCATGGTATGAAACCCTGAGAAACCAACCGGTGCCTTCAATTTACAATTGCAAAGTTTAACTTGCTTCTCAGCCAGAAAGCAAGTATTCCATACTCCAGCTCAGCCACCCTTCACTGCTGGCGAGCCCCAGTGAGGTGAGGTGGGGAACAGGATTAGTGATACCTGGGGACTCTTCTCTGCCCTTGTGTGCAGAACAAATGCTACAGTAATGCTCCAGCCCTGCCAGGATGTTGGCAGATGATGAGGCTCTGCATACAGTTATTCCAGGAAAGTCAGAGACAGGCCTGTGA
This sequence comes from Pachyramphus minor, assembly GCA_013397135.1. Lineage (NCBI taxonomy): Eukaryota > Metazoa > Chordata > Aves > Passeriformes > Tyrannidae > Pachyramphus > Pachyramphus minor. Next base: position 765,616 of record VYXB01009882.1, on the reverse strand, counting down.
GTGCAATTGTGGCTGCTTAGAGGCTTTCAAGGTGCTACGGCCTGGATGAAGGGATGCCTTTGCCCACATATCAGCCAGGTTTCTTGTTGCAAGCTAGAATGGGTGAAGAGCTACTCTAGATACATCTCACCCATGCTGCTGCATGGGGCACCCGCCGCATGCCACTGCTCCCAGGTCCTACTGCAGGACATTTGAAATCAGGCTCAGGCTTTTACTGCACAGACACAGAGCCATTGCCATTTGGTATGGATTAGTAACAACCTGTTACCTCGATGCTGACTAGTCTTCCACTGCAGAGCACAATCTGATAGACATTTACACATTTTATGGATCTAGGCATGACACCGAAGACTGCTCCTAGTCTATCAAGGTAAACACCTTCAGGAAATACAAGCATTAGGATGAAGCTAGTATTCAGACACTAATCACTCTTTTTTCTGTTTCCCCTACAGCTTGTGGTGGCATTTTCAATGGCTCTGTTGGTGTTATCTCCAGTCCGGCCCATTCAGTTCTTGATTATCACAACAACATGAATTGCTCATACTACATCACAGTTGGAAATGGCAAAGTAGTGGCCCTCAAGTATGTAATCGAAGTTCAGCTTGTCATGAAGCAACAGGGAGGTCTCTGATTCCCATTAAAGACAGCAATTATTGATGTTTTTTTCTTTGTCTTTCTTTTTCCAATGGCAAAGCTGAACTAAAATGAAAAAAGGCTACTGAAGTCACTTTGATCAACCTCAGGCCCCCTTACATCTTTCTCTTCAACTTGCTATGTGCAAAATATCACCACAGTTTTAAGTTCCCACTTTGGTTACCAAGAGGACTAAGAAATTATAAAAATGCAGCTCATGCTTTTTAGTTAAATTCTGTCAGTCTTTGAAGACTTCTGAGACTCCTGTGAGTTTATACAAGATAAATAGTAATTCTTTTCAAGGCTGGTATTTTCTTTAAAGCCAAAGTAATAATACCCACCCCAAAAGAGTATACTTCTGAGTGTGTGCTGTCTTGCCTAAGAGAGGGATATGGTTGCCACAAAATCTTGCCACTGACAAATTAAAAAACCTGATGCATTCTTCAAACATGTATATGCTTAATTCACATGACTGTGAATTAAGAGGACATTTCCCAACTTAGCAGAAGATCCAGCTGGCTTGCACTCTGTGCCTGCATTTTATATTGCACAGAGGAGACCTGCTGCTTCACAGAAAGCTGAGGTGTGCTGTCAGCTTGCCTTGCAAGAGGTCCAGTGGGCGAGGGTCCCAATTTCTTTGAGACTAGTTGGCTGAAGTGTTCTGCCATGCAGTTAATAGTTCTGCTTGTTTATTTCTGAAGAGACATGTTTTGTCTGTGTATGGCTTTGGCTATTGCTAGTACTTGGATTTTTCCTCAAGCATTAAAAACACATGTAGCACAGGAATAGAAAAGAAAATGTGATACCTAAAGCTCCAACTGTGTTTTACAGATTCAACAGCTTCCAGCTTGAAATATCTCCCTCCTGCTACAAAGATTATGTGGCAGTATATGATGGCTCAGATACCCATGCTCCTCTCCTCGGGAAATTCTGTGGCTCAGAACTGCCTCCCAATATTAAGAGCTCCAGTAATAACTTGTTCCTGGTGTTTACCACTGACTTCTACGGAGCAGACAGGGGATGGAAAGCATCTTTCAGGGAGACCTTAGGTAAGCATATTATCAGACTCATGTGCTGGTAAGTAATTTCTTTTAGTGAGGAGCAGTTGTGATCTACCTCACTAGGGGTGCTGTAAGTGGAAGACTGTTTCTGATTTTGTGAAAATTGAGTGAACTAAGCTAAATAGTAGGCTTATGGAATCCCTGCATTCCAGTCTGGTTTTGAACTGATTCCCTTTATTCTTTGCTATCCTTTTCCTGCCTCTCTGAAGGCACAGGCATTTCTTGGGTGACTGAAGGCTTAGCAGCACCCAAAGGTCTCTCTTTTGGAGGAAATAATGCAATACATGAGAATTCTCATTCTTCTGTAGTCAGAGGTTCGTGGTGCGCTAAAGATGCCTCCTTTCAATCTATCCTCAGTTTCCATCTCCTTTCAGTTCACCTCACACATTTCTAAGAACTAAAGTGTTGAGGAGAGTTAAGGTTGTGGTTCCCCCCAAGCACCACTGTTCTGATTGCTACAGATTTGCAGGATCATTCTGGTTAGCTGGCCATGACATAAATGGGATCATAGTAAGAAGGCACTGGATATTAAATGTTTTGATGGCACAAGAGGAAGGGGCAAAGTTTGATTATTACCTTAAAAAAGTTTAAACTCAGTAGTCTGTTTTTAAGATCAAGGTGTAAAAGCAGCTTTTTATCTTCTCATAACCTCTGAATTGTTCCAGGGAGGGTAAGCAACAAATAATTATACATGTAAATTGATTTCATGTCATCTCTACTAGTTTCCTGTGTAATTAACTCCATGGGTTTTGTGATCTAGAAAGAAGTAATTGTCCGGTTTGCAAAACTGGCGCTCAGACAGATCAGAATGAAAGGCCTTTGTGGCAGAACAAACATAGTCTTCTGCTGAGTCATTGAATCCCCTCCCTGCCCCTAGCCAGTGACTTTCTCATTTGATACAGTCTGAGAAAGTATTTACAGATAAGGAAAATAACTGGTTCTACTTGGCCTTGCCAAGAAAAATATTCCCACAGAAACTCATGGTTGTTATTATTAACTCTTCCTTTGCTTCACACTAAGTAAGTGCTACAAGCATCTTTCAGACCCCTCTTGTGAACTGTATTCCAGGTAACATAATGTTGCTTCACATGTTGCTGTCTTTAAACCCCGAGGTTATCAGTTGTTACAGATCCCTTGCAGCCTGGGTTCATGTTTCCAGAGTGAGATCATCAGGAACTCCCCAAGCTTTTGCTCTTCCTATTGGCATTTAGTCAATTTTTTTAGCCACTGATTTTAAATTTGTTTGTGCAACTTGCCAGATATTCTGTTTAAGCACACAACAGAACACAGGCCAAGCTCTTCAAGTCAGTACCATGCCTGATAATTTCCTAGAGTGAGGAGAAACCCTTTATGAATAAACTTTGATGTCTATTAGGCTACGTTTTGGAGGGATGTTTCTGGAGGCTCCCAAGGAAAGAAAGATCAGGATGTTGCAGGAGTTACTGAGGAGCAATGGAGTTGCACGTTATAAAAGATGATCAAGCAGAGATGTGGGTTGTGTGACGAAGAGCCCATGGTGGTGAGATGCTTAATGGTAGGTCTTCTTTCTTCACTGTGGGAAGCAAGCCACAGCGACTAAACCACACAGCCATTAGCAAGGATCCTGGCAGTCCCATGCTAGTACAAAATGGCCAAAAAGTAGAAAAGTATATTATAAGAGGAAAAAATGAGTCACATCCTATAAATGTTTCCAGTTTGGTTTGCCTAAAAAATGGAGCCAGGAAAATCTGTGACACATCTTCATACTATGAAGTCTGAGATTATGCTTCAAATGAAAGAGAATAAAACCATGAAGATCTAAAAGCCTGTTATTCTACATGGTACTTTAGAGAAGCTCCCTCATGTCTTTCAAAAGATAAAACCCATGTGGTTTTGTAAGAGTACAAATCCAATCAGATGACAGTTAATAATGATAAATCTCTTGAATAAGGAAGATGGTATCTGTAGAGAAACAAGAAGCCCCATTATCTGTCGGATGACAATGAGCACATTATTCTCTAGTTACCCCAGGGAAGCACAACTGGATAACATAATTATTGGTCTCTGTTTCATGTTGTGAGTGACCCTGATTATGTATTGGAAAGAAGGGAGCAGAAACAGTGCATTGTTTCTGTTTGTAGTAAACTAAACTATTTCCTTTCCCCTCAAGCTCTTCAAATTTCTTTCCTGATCAGGCTTCTCTTAAGGGTACTGCCAAAATGCAGCTGTTTCCAGGCGCTCAAAATGTTAAATCCTGACATTTCTGTAGAAAAATGTGCTCTGTTTTTATTAAAACAATTTGTTTGCATCACTGATCCTGTACCCACTAGAATATTCAAGGTCCCCCGACTAGTCAAAAAAGGAGACTAACAGAAAGTATGAAATAGTGTTAATTTGGCAGTACACCAACATCTCACCTTTCTTGTCAAATGTCTTTTCTTTCCCCGTACTACCCCATACACTGTACAATATAATGTTAAGTGCACATTTCACAACTCTTTGTCACAACCCACCCTGTGACATGGTGCATTTGAGGCAGTGGGACGTGCTGTCTTTGTGATGTGGTTCAGAGGGTTTATCATTTCACTATTTCTGCTCCTAAGTTTGGACACTTATCAGCCTCGTTTTTGGAATCACTTGGTAATGCTCTCAGGCTGAGGGGGTAAGCTGGGCTGACTGAAAGATCCTAGCCTGCTCCAAGTGTTATATTTATGGAAAGACAGACTCCTCTTAGTTACCACTGACCTTTTTTTCTGCCTCTGTTTTCAGTCTGTAAAATGAGAATTATACCTCTTTGCCAGTGAGTGTGTGCTCCTCCAGGCAATCAATAAAAGGATGAGAAGAGAGAAATCAATAACAGCTTAAGGCATTTGGTTACGTGAGATGTCTCTGTGAAGGAAGGAAAGCTAAGATCTCTCCCCAAAGAATGAGGTCTGCGTGTACTGAGCTTGTGACTTGGCCAAAGATCTACTGATTATCTCTTGAGCTCTAAGGAGAGATCTGAGCTTTTCAGCTGACCCTGGCTGGCAGGGACAGAGCCTGCACATATCTCTGCCATCCCTGCTGTAATAGCACAAATAAGACTTTGGTGATAAATGGAGCTTCTGCCTATTCCCATTCAGCCATGGGGTGACTCTCTCACCTCAATTTGTGATCGCTCTGAGGCTTATGACACAAAGGCTAAGAAAACATATGGGGTTTTTTCTTGCTTTTAAAGAGTCAGCAATGCCTGTCAGGAGATGTAGCTGTGACCTTATTAACAGCAAATAATTTCTCCTTGAAAGCTCTCTGCTCGTGTGCACAGATCCGTTGTCTCAGTAATGAAAAATACATCACATTCTAAACAATTGGAGAAGGATCAAGAGGTTTTCTGAAATACAGCTCAGCTCATTGAGGCTGTCTAAGGAAGCCACATGAATTTGCAAGAAGCAAAAAGTGTTACACACGATTAGGTAAGTGGGTTGAGTCACAAAGCTCTTCCTGAGGTTAATTCACACAACATAGGTAAAACTGCAACAGAGTTGGGACAGCAGGAAAGGTGGGATGGAGGAGGGGAGGAAGATTGCCTGCTTTTTCTCTACTCTCCTAAATTCTGCTTGACTTCGAGCTGTGGCCAGCTCTTTCCTCTCCCTTTTTTTTGTGATATCTTTTGTGAACGTACAGGAGAAACTCAAGTTTATGCTTTGTGAAAGACAAGTATCATCCACTGGATTAATACCAGTGTCATCCCTTGTTTGCACTATCTTGGGGCTTATGAGCTCAGGGCCCACAATTCCTCTGCATTAGAAGCTGCAAAGGCAGAATAAAGCAACCATCTGCTGTCACAAAGAGATTATGATTTAAACGAAGACGAGGAAAACCAGATGGGTATAGACAGGCATGAAGAATAGGGTGGCAACAATGAGAAGACTAGTGTTGGCTCTAGGGCAGGAGAAATGTCTCCTAAACCTTTGGCAACCATTAAGCTGTTGGAATGTTAAGTCCTGAAACACCCCATCCTTTGCATTGTCCTCAGTTTGCTCAGTTTTTCCCTCAAGGATCTCTCCATTCTTTTGATTGAAATGAGCATTTCTACTGAATGAATATTAATCATTTTCCATAAGGAAAATAATCACAAGCAAGTAGAGTTTAGAAGAAAAATAGTTGGAAATATAAATATTTCCTGATATACCAGAAAAATGCATTAATAGGTAATTTACATAAATAATCTACTATACATATAATAGAAATAATTATAATCTATGTGCTTTTTTTCCTGATCAGATGATCTGTAACTTACTTGATAAATCACCCAGAGGTATCTGCCTTCTTTTATTCTATTTGCTGTGTATTGAATTACTTACTTCCTGTTTGGAATTCATATACCAAATGCCTGTCACAAATAGGTTTATTATTATCCTCTCCTCTAATGAAATTAAAGTTTACTTTTAAAAAAATTGATCCAGTAGAATTTTCACAGCATTTTAATGCTATTTTATATTGTCAACAACAAAAAAAATTGTTTAATTTAGTTCTACATCCTCTTCTGCCCTGCAGACTGAAACCATGGCTCACTCCACCTTCAGTTTTGAGGTGCAGATTTTTGGCAGTGTTCAGCATGCACAGTTGCTGCAGATTCTTTCTGGGTTTTTCAGAATTGCTGAAAAAAAGAATCTGAATGTGCAATATAAAGTGTAAAATATTAGTTTGGTTATTCTGCTGCACAAGCCAGGGATAGGTGTCCTTTTGTGAGTAATTTCTAAATTCTCACACCATCAGCAGCATTTCATTGCACTGATTTATGTAAATAAGGTTGGCACCTGCAGTAGGCGGCACCAGGCACCTGCACTGACAACAGCAGTTATGGCCTATGGGAAAGCTGAATGCTTCAAACTTTTCTTCCTCCAACAAAAAAAAAAATCTTAGAAGAGTGTGTTCTTGACTGTGGCATGTGAATGCTGTTGCATTTTCTCATGCAGCAGAGATTTCACAGCTCACTAGGACTGGTTTCCAGGGGTGTATGTTAAGGTATCCAGCCTGAACTTGGAACCTGATGCTGCAGAAGGTCTAGCTGAGAAGCAAATTGTCTGAATCTCACAAGTCTTCTGGCAGAAATTTCTTTGGGCTTTTGGTTCACACAATTTTTGCCAAATATATTACACATTAGTGTTACACATTGCACTACATTGTCATAGATAGACTATGATTAGTTTAATCTACTAAAATAGTGAATAAATTGTGGCTAATAATATCTTTTTGTGATCTTATTATAGTCTATGAAAATAAAAACATACATGACAAGCTCAGAATATATGTTCATAAGTCAGAGTTCCTGGACTGTTTCTAAATGTATTTTGGGGCTCAAATATAAAAATATGCATCAGCTTGGCATCTGACTAAATTTAGAAAGCATTTGCAGTGTCGAAACAAATCTCTTTGGTGTCTTGGAAAACAATACAACTGTTGAGCTAAGGAATAGTCTACAGATGCCTCTCAGAAATGTCAGCCATTTAATTGCAGAGTCACAGAATGGTTCAGGTTGGAAGCGACCACACTGGGTCACACGGTCCAACCTCAGACAGGGTCATCTTGGAGCACATTGCACAGGAATGCTTCCATATGGTTGTTTAATATCAAAAAAGCAAAATAAATAGAAGGGGTTCTTGCATGCTCAAACTGGACAGACAAGAGAGGCAGACATTTAAAAAAGATATTTCTGACTGACCTGAAAAAACTAGGTGAAAACTTATTTTCAGGCACAGTGATTACATATCTTTCTAGTGACTGAACGGTTGGAAGCCGATGGGATATTCATCTTAATGGCACTTCACACAACTGTGGGTAAACTCTCTGATGGCCTGAATTGTCTTAGCTTGACTGAAATCACTGACTTCTTCAGCTGAAAATCTGTCCTCTGGTGCATACGAAAAAGAGGCAAGGAGACAATTCTGTTTCACATCACAAGAGACCTGCAAAGGCCTGAGCACTGTGATGCCAAATATGGATTCTAATGCAGTATTAGTAAGTGCTAGAATGAGGCAGGACTGCATATCTGCGTTTGGTCTCCCAGACAAGCATCAAGGAGATGGATAAGACAGTACATAGTCTACAATTTTGCAGGCTTTGCACAGAGCATGTCTGGATTGTTATATTTGGTATCAGCCCCAAAAAAACTTAAGAATATGAACTTCATCTGACTGCATTCGGGAAATCCTGCTAAAGCGGGATACTGGGGCTTTGCAGTCCTAAATGTCACTGCTGGTACCATTGCCAGGCCATCAAACCAGTCAGAAAACCTTTCTACATAAAAGCTGGTCTACAGACTAAAAAGGGCTCTGAGCTTTCAGGCTCTGTGGTCAGGGCTGGCACTGCTGCCAGGGCCCTGCAGCCACACAAAGTTGGTGAAGCAATTGCCAAACATGGGAACAGCTCAGCTCAGCTTGCAAAGGTTTACAAATCTTCAGTATCAGCCATGAGACAAAGTAGAACAGTACAATTTCTCTCTCCAGCCCTGTCCTTCAGGGTCTTACTGTTTGAAGCCACCATCCAACCAATCTATGAGATAATTACTACTGCCACAATTAGTCCAGCCACTCCTCTGCACTGGAAATAAGACCCATCAGGAAAGAAGCATTAGTCTTGCCTGAGTTAATCTTTGGGTATTCTGATCTTTAGTTCAGACCAGAGAGGAGTTTTGAGTTTCCAGGGGATGCTTCTAGGTAAAACCAAATGAGATTCAAAATTATGGGAGAAGATTTTCCTTACTGTTCAAGCAGAACTAGAACAGTTCTTTGAACTTTCCTGCCTTCTAGTAGCCATTGGGGGTGCTCATTTGTTAAGAAGGTAAGGGCAGCAAAATTACTTTGTTGTGTTTTGAAATGTCAGTGGTTTAGCTGATTTCAAACTATTCAGTAGGCTCCCTTACATTGCACCCATACCTGTATAAATGAACCTTACCCCTGGCTGTGCTTCAAAGGCAGGCAGCTTCAAAGATTTATCTTCATCTTCATTTCATATCTAGAGGGTATAACTCTTAACAGAGAAACATGTGCTTGGTCCCTGCTGTAATTATTTTTATTTGCCATAAGGAACCTTCAATTCCTTTTTTTTCTGAATGGTCCTTCAGCCTTTTAGTTTCATTAATGCTTCCCTCCAAAAGCAATTAGTGATGACAGTGTGTGCCCTAGTTCTTCTGATAATTTGTGTTCTCTGGCAAGCTGTTTATGAGGAAGACAAGACTGCCATCTGATTTATGATGACCTTATGATTTTTATTTTAAATAAGAAACCAGAAACTGAAACAACACAGTCAGCCATATAGCTGGTCCATCTGCTGGCACACAAATTGTTCTAAAAGGTACATTTCTCATTATTTTACTCAAGTTTAGCTTTTAATATCTAAGAGTCTATTCTACAAATCAACAGACTTCTCAGGCCCAGATTTTGCCTAAATTTTAGCTACATTTTTTTCTGGCTATGTTGATCAGTGATGAATATCTTTCCATTAAAGGTGTCTACTCTTCGGCCTTCTATTCAGAACTGATGCTGATTTTTAAAACAATGTGTTGTGCCCTGGCTAAAATGAAGTGCAGTACTGTTTCTCTTAACATAAGTTCCCTACTGTTAAGCAATTGGTTCTTCTTTTACTTGTGTGTGTTCCCTTGATCTGTACAGCTTCACTATTGTGTAACTTCTAGTGGTTGCAATCAGATGTAACATTGATCAGTACTGAAAAGCACCAAGATGGATAGATTTTTCAACAAGGGCTGCTCTTTATTTGTCTGGATGCAGGCTACTTGATATCTGGTCAGCTTTCAGTCTAGATGTTATTTATAATGTATTGTCCTGTAAGCATCTGACTCTACCGCAGCTGAGTATGGCAGGTATTGTGAGAAACCTCATCTTTATTAACTATAAATCACACTTTCAGTAATTTATCTGCCTTTAGAAGCTATTACTAGCTATATTATACTAGCTAGAATTAATTTTCTAATAATGGGAATTTGGCCTGCTTCTTTCTCTGTCAGATCCATTTCATATGCTGTACACACAAAGCTTACCCACATCTGTATTTTTTGTCATCTGAGCTGTCTCTATACCTGCACAGCTAGCAGAGAAGTTCACCATTGCAAAGGTCCAGACATTTGATATTCAAAGGAAGGACAATCCAGTAGCACTGAGAGCCTTCCTGTTTGTGTGGCTCTGTGGCAATACCCTGACTCCTGTTGCCATGGTCTGACTGGTATCTCTGCAATTCTAACTTTAAAAAAGGTGAAGGGGAGCTTTGTAAGTGTCTGACCCATATATCAGTCCAGACTCAATATTGCAGGGCTGGATAGCTAGATTATGATCTATGACTGATGTTTATGTGCTTAATGTTATGTTTAGTTGACGGTGATCAAAATGCTGAGCAGGAAATGGCTACAACAAGATTGTTTCAGGGAGACTGAATAAATCATGCAGAAGGGTGAAGAAACAAAAAAATACAGTGAAACTGTACTCTTAGGGCTCAGGCATCCTCCTGTCTGACATTTTCCTCCTTCCTAGACTATTTGTAAGAAAGTGATTTATTGCTCACATTTCCCCTGCTGTTGTTCTCGCCTTCTGCAGCGACATTGGAACAAACACTAACACTTTTCCAAGTTTCCAACTTCATTAGCTGCTTGAAAAACTGGATTGCAATCTACTAATTCCTGTCTTTTTCACTTGATAATGAGTCTCTTCTGATCATTTTTAGCTATAGAAAAAGCAGAAATCACGTGTTATTAAGATTTTGGTGTTAAGCAAACCTCTTTGCAGGGTGGGGTTTTTCCGGCTTTGGTTAGTAGAGCAGGATGACATTTAGCCTTAGTCACTCTGGTTTAACCATTACAGTCTCCAAGACAGGGCTTTCTCCAGCACTGGGTTACTGATGCAATCCTGATTCTTGGATACTGATTTTTCCCCTGAGTGATCTTTTGTAATACTGTAGTTCAAGTAAGGCATAGTTTTATATGTCTGGAAATGTAACAGCATGTGAAGGTTAAGTCACTGAATGTGCCAGATAGGCATATTTTACACATGCAGATGAAATTCTGAAACTCTGCTCATGTTGCTCAGCCACAGCTGTACCTTCATTTATTATCGAATGCTTATAAATGGATTTGCTGTGGGAGACAACAGGCTGCTTGCAGTTACTGCCTTGTTCCGTGAAGTTTACAAAAACTCTTTCTCAGACCCAAAACCAAGTGTATAAACCATATTTTATTTGAATTCCTGAGTTAAATAAGTAGTCTGGAGACCCCATAGAGACTGGGGGAGGAAGTAAATAGATTGATCACATTTACTAGCCCAGTCCTACCCCTGGAAATCAATTTAAAAAAAAAAAAAAGCCCTTCAATAGTCTGTATTTTTCACTTATCTGTAATTCGATACAATAAAGAGATTCTGATCTCCACATAACTTTTTTTCTCCAAAGTTAAGTTATTTCAATGTTACTGACGTAGGGCTCTAATTTTCACAGCATATAAGTCCAGAACTTAGCCCTGTCTGTAGGATTCAAATGAAAAGGAGCCTGTGTTTCAGAGGGCTTGTAAATTCCCACAAGCAAAATGCTTCCAGAAGTCCCTTTTAGCTAGATTTATAAATATGAGTCTGAGTCCCAGCATCAGGTTGCCAAATTCAATCCCCCTAGGATTTGCATTGCCAAAATAAGAAACTTTATTTTATACCACATTTTCAAAGTCAACAACCCACTGCCCCCTACTGACCAAATATTCTCACCGGCCAGCAAGAATCCCGTTCAAAGGCCCTCGGACCACTGCTCTTCTGTTTAATTTCTGTCCTTTGTCTTCTTACAGTCCCTTTTAAAAACCTCTTGCTACATTTTCAAAATAGATACTGTTTTTATACTCAACAGAAGACATGAGCCTGTCTTAATTCACTCTATGAAATCTAATTGTGATTCATTGTGTTGAAAGTCTTTTAATCACTGAGATAGTCCTTGCAAGACAGGACAGTAAAAGAGACTGTAGCATAGAAAAAAACCCAAAGCTGTTGGCTTGACATTAAAGAGTTGAAGATCAAGTAAATGCCAGTAATGGCTTTTAAAAAGCTTCTCTGTCTTCAACAGGACCTCAGAATGGCTGTGGTGGTTACTTGACAACTTCAGCTTATACCTTTGGCCCCCCAGTCTCCAATGTGACCAGAAGATATGAGAAAAATCTGTACTGTGTGTGGACCATAAGTGCACCAGTAAACAAACTGATCAACCTCACCTTCACTTCATTCGTGCTCGAAGCGCCGACTGCTCACAGTTGCCGATATGATTATGTCGAAGTAAGACAGCTGTGTATTTTAACCAGAAAATATCAGTGGGATACAATCCATTATCTTCTCCACAAAGCTAACTTAATTAATAGAAAATGGTCTTAAGACAAAATTAAATTCCTTAATATAATTATTTTTTTTCCATTGGCTCAGATTACTACTCCAGATGTCGTTCTGCCTTTTTGGAAACCAATAAGAGTTTTAACATTGTTATGGGGACATGCTTCTGGTCTTAGCCTGCCCATATAAATGTGTATTTATTTCACATTAGAAACAAAACAAAACTCAAATACTTTTAAAGTAAACTTGCAGATTCATTATCATATGCTTGAAAGATCTTGAATTCATAAAATTTCGGATATTTGATGCTCACTGCTCACCCGTGAAAGCTATTTTCTTGGAGATGAGCATACAAAACATCAGATAGCAAAATGCTGCTAAACAATTTCCACCAAGGAGTGTTATAGATCCTGTTGAACATTAGACATTCTCAATGAAACTAGGAATTCATTCTACATTTTAATTAATGAAATCAACCTTCCCACTGAAAAGCACTTTGAGTTTACATATAATAAAGAAATCAGAATGCCATATTAAAATATAATTGTTTTTTGATAGATTTGCTGAGACAGAACCAGAATGTTCCATAATGAGATTTACACTGTCCAGCAGAATTAGTTAATATGGCAGTGAATAATTATGGTCATCAAGAACATCCTGTTAAAGCACAAGAGCACATACTGCGCTTTCAAGTAAAAGAAATCGCAATGTCCAGAGGGGTCATAGAATTTTATTTCTCTTTATTTGTTTGTTTTGCCTAAATTATTAGTGGCTTATATACTCTTCCTCTTTCAGCTTTACGATGGAGATAATGAAAATGACAATTTAGTTGGCACATTCTGTGGATCTACAGTGCCAGCTCCTTTTCTTTCTACTCATAATTCCTTGACTGTGAAATTTATCACAGACGATTCTGTGGAAGGGGAGGGTTTCAATGCTACCTACACCACAGTGGATCGTAAGTATACATATATATGTATGCATCTATATTGCTGTGATTCTTTTGTGGATATTTATATTTAAATAGTAGTTCATAAAAAATTTTTCTAGATGTAGGGCTCAGGAAAGGGCAAAAATAGTCCATAGCACAGAATCTGTAAGCAGCTTTGCTAAATACCAGTGCAATTCTCTTTGGTCTTGCCTGATTGTGGGGTGACTGTCAGTCTGGAGTGCAAAACCAAAATGCTCACAGATTGTTAACAAATAGGCAACAAACATTTATTCGAGTTTTATGACATACATTGACAACATTAGCATGTGTTTTACTTTCTTGCTCCTTCTAGAGACTCAGATGTAAATACAAAACTATATTGACCAGTGTAGTTTTCCTCACAAAATATTTTTTTCCAGTTTAAAAGGTTTTCACTCTATGATGCATTTGTTACTGTTCTGCACAGGCCTGTGTGGAGGAATATATAATGCAACTTCTACATCCCTGACTGCAACATCTCCTAACTTTCCAAATGAGTATCCACCATTTACTCTCTGTACCTGGGTCATTGATGCCCCTCCGCAACAGCAAGTCAGGGTAGAGGTAGAGGCCTTCCACCTCCATTCCAGCCAGGACTGCTCTCAGAACTACCTAGAGCTCCAGGATTCACCAACAGTAAGAGATTTACAGGTGATACCATTCCACATTCATGTTCAGCTTTCTCCCCTCTTTGGAAAGAGAGAAGAAACTGAGCATTTGGTAATAGATTGATTGATGGTACTGTGTGAGAAGCACATCCAATGTGTTACGCACTGTGCCCCAGGTGAGGTGTGTTAACTGGTACACAGACCTCATGGAAGCACACTGTGCACAGATTGAATTAGACCTGGGTAAGCATTACACAGTTTTTCCCAGTTGCGCCAAGTAACAGTTCTGCCAAACTCAACACACACAAAATACTGTCCAACAGTGAATTTCCGTAAACTTCCTTCCATGCAAGAACCATAGTAAAAATGAATACTCATGCCAAGAAGAGTGTTTGGGAAAAACACCAGGACAAAAAAACCCCAACTGTTTATGTCCCTTATATTACATTATTCTAAACCTCCTTTCATTATTTCTCATTTTGGCATGAAGATACCTGTTACATTTGATATGTTTCTCATAATAATTCAACATAAAATGCTGAAACATTATTAAGTGACTTCCATGAGATTCTTTGAAATACAATTGCATAATTGGTATAGAAGATGTTGAGACATTTATTTACCTCAAGTTCAGGAAGTAGAAAACTGAATTATATAATTAAGTAACTTGTGACATGTATTCAATTCCAGCATGGCCAAGGGTCAGTCCATAGATTCTGTGGCACTGAAACGTTTCCAATCCCCAAATTTTATTCTTACGATCGCACTGCCATCGTGACATTCAAGTCAGATGAATATATGATTAATAATGGAGTCAGATTTTCCTATCAAGCTACAGGTAAGCTTGAAGAAATATCTAAAAAATCTATCTATTATTGCCTCTGTTTATGCCATACAGCGAAAAGCAGTGCAAAGATCTGAAATCCTTACATGTTTCTGGTTTTCTGTCTCAAGGTTGCAGCAGAGAGTATAATCAGCCATTTGGTTACCTGAAGAGCCCTGGCTGGCCTGGTCATCATCCCAATAATATGGATTGTTCTATCGTTCTGCGAGCTCCCCCGAATCACACAATATCTCTCTTTTTCCATGCTTTCAGTTTGGAAGACAGTATCCACTGTTCACGTGATTTCCTAGAGGTATCGAGCAAGTATATTTTGTGGACCTGTGTCAAAATGTGCTGAATTCAAAGGATATTAATAAGATTGGATCAAGTCTGAGCTTAACTGACATAAGGGACTAATTTATTGCTACAGTTTTATGGTGAAAGGTACTTAGGTGTTATATTAAGAGATTAAACAATACACACTATAGTAAGTCCAACACCAATGAATAGGTAGTTTCATTATTAGCTAACTCATCTTTACCTAGCTCTTGTTGAAGTTACCCAGTTAACAGAGCAATCTGGAATAGTTTGCATTCTATATTAACCTTTGTGCATGAACAGAAAGCCATAAACATGAGTGCTTTTGTTCCAGCAGTAGATCCATCCTTAAAAAAAGCATTTTTTCTTTTCTTAAAAAAAAGCTCTAGTGACAAGTGTAGGATACTTGCAAAGGTACTTTGTGTCAATAAAACGCATATTCTTCTCCTACACAATCTTCACTCCTTCACTGGTCAGATGAGAAAAATCAGATATATGTGGCAGAATCATTATTTAGTTCTCTTTTCATATCCTCTTTACTGTCTCAAGAAATGGATCTGAGGATCAGCATTATTGGAACTCAGAAAAAAATCAAATTAAATCTGAGCTCTGTAATATGATCTGTGTCTTAATGTGACCAGGGAAAAGAGTGGTCTGCAGGGTAAAGAATTAATCTTTTTATCTGGAATATTAACATTTCTAATGAAAAGTAAAACATGGGCTTGCAAAAGCACATTTTAGCTACTACTTAAGTAATTTTCTTTAGTCAGGAGACGTACCACACCATAAAATTTAGCTGCCTGTTTCTGATGATACTTATTCTGTGCAATTACTTACAAAACTCAGACAGACTGTTTAATGGTCTCTTTTTCATTCTATACAAGAATATATAATAGTAAAAATAACAGTATTAAACTAAGTAGTGACTCGAATGCATACCATAATTGTCATTTTACATTGTTCTTATATCACTGAATAATTGTACTGGTGTGTAACTGGCGTAGGAATTTAATGTTGACAATGTTTTTTGTGTCCCTTGAAGGTCAGAAATGGGAGTGATGTGCAATCACCACTACTTGGCAGGTTCTGTGGAAACACTGTGCCCAGTCCCATCTTCCCCAAAAACCATGTTGTGTACCTCCGTTTCAAGAGCGATTTTTCAGGGGCTCACGATGGATATGAAATTACTTGGACTTCATCATCAAGTGGTAAGGCTGTAGTTACAAAGTAATTCTATATGGAAGGAAACGGCAGCAATATGGAATTCTTCTCATTTTGGACTCTGCCTCATCAACACTTTAGACCTTCCCTAGAGGACATAGTCCACCCTATTCAGTCACTGGAGAGAGGTAGCTGCTCCTCAAGCCCAGGGGGGTGAGATTAATTTTATGAGATGGAGGCAATTCCCTCTCTCTAATGCTGACTTTAGCAGCCTCAGAGGATGTAGTTCACTTAAGATGAAGATCAGCTTCTTTCACTGAGAGGTCAGAAAATATCAGGAACTTCTACCTTGGAGCCACAGAGTGGCAGCAGTGGTGACTTAGCCTGCCTCATTAGCAGTCCAGTTGTGATATGCCCTAGGTACTGCTAAGCCTGAAGAGGACTGAAATTTGCCCCAAGAAAATAAACTGACTATAATGCTGCATAATGACTATATCACAGACACACTCAAAAATGTCTTATGAAATGGCAGTGAACAGCTAGGTAATAGTTTGTTCATAACACCGAGTTACTGGAGGTAGGAAAGCTCATGGCCAGATGAAAAGCACTGCAGAATAACCATAAAGTACTGAGTGGCCTAGTGATGAAAAGACAGATAAAGCTCAGTGTAGAAAAGTGTCGATGAAGAATGTGGTCAAAAAAGACAACCCTAGCTTTACAGACAAAAATATTGGTACTGAGTTGACTTTTAGTACTCAACAACAAGATCTTAGTGGTAAAACAGTTTCATGAAAAGAAAAGTTCACTGCTCCCTAGGAGTCAAGTAGGCTGGCACAATGATAGGAATTGTTGTGAAAGGAAGAAAGAAGAAGTAAGACAGCCACTATATAAATCCACAGTTCACACACAAACTGAATGATGTGCACAGTTCTGGTCTTCTCCTTTTATAAAAAATTAGGATTAACAAAGGGCCAACATAAAAAATAGCTTCTGTATGAAGTATGCTAAGACTTTTTAATCCAGTTAAGAAACTACTGAGGTCTATCAAATTGAGTGATATTGGATGATAACTAGTGGTCAACTGTTCATTGACTTTTCCCATAGAAGAACTAGAAGCTATCAGATAAAGCCAGGAGTTAGCAGGTTCAAAACAAACTAAACAAACCAGTTCTTGACAGTAGGCGGTTCAGCTGTGGAGCGCCTTCCCATTTGCTACAAATTTACAAGGATTCAAAAACTACCCATACAAATTCATGGAAGACATTTGCTAAACACTGAATAGAAAGATGCCACCTCTGAGAGCTGTTAGCTGAAAATTCTTGGAGACTGTGAAAGTAATCTGGGGCATGACCTGCACATTCTTACTCTATAAACTTGCATTTTTCCAAGGTCATCTGCTTCTGCTCACTGTTGAAGATGGAATTTTTGTATAAATGGCCTTTAATTTACTGAATACGACTATTTTCTCTGAGTTGTTCTCTATATTTTTCTATCAGATGAGGATTCACTACTTTTCATGCCAAAGAACAGTCAAAGAGAATTCATCTCCAGTTGAGTAGCTGGGAACTGAAGTGACCAAGGCACTTTGGTTTTTAATATTCAGTGATGCCCATTGCATATTTTTCTCAGGCTGCTGAAGCTAGACTCTCAGTTTTGTCTCTTATTGGAATAGTGCTGTTATTCACGTTAGTTGTTCCAGCTCACAGGGTCTCTATTTTTCAGTGCTACGACCAGTACTGTACTAATGTACTAAATGATGTATTATCTTGTGAAATTAAGCCTTCTAGGCCAATTAACAATGTCTGCTTCTAGGATGTGGAGGAAAATTATATGGCATCAGTGGCTCATTTGCCAGTCCCAGCTACCCAGCAACTTACCCCAACAACACTGACTGTGAGTGGGCCCTTGCTGTGCCCCAGGGACGAATTGTCACAGTGAACTTTGATTTCATCAGCATCGATGACCCAGGGGATTGCAGCAGCAACTATCTGATCATCTACAATGGGCCAGATGCCAGCTACCCCACTGCTGGGCCCTACTGTGGGACGGTATGTATTGCCTTCTGTCTGTGACCCTGTAAGGGCTTAAAATGATTATTTACTCTTTGATAAGAGAGGAGCCCCGAAAAGGAGATACAAGGACTCCCTGAAGCAATATCTCAGCCTCGGCCATACTGACCATCACCATTGGTCTACTCTGGCCTCCAATCAGGAGGCCTGGAGACAAACCATCTATAACTCTGCTGCCTCCTTTGAGAACTCACACAGGATCACTCTCGAGGAGAAAAGACAACGCAGAAAGAATCGCATCCAGTCGATACCGCCTGGGGAATCTTTCTGCTGTGCCTTTTGCAACCGGACTTGTCTATCACACATTGGCCTTTTCAGCCATCAGTGAGCCTGTAGCAAGTGTGGGTAGAGCCCTTCCCAAATCTTCCTTGGCGAAGTCAAGCCATGATGATGATGTTGATACAAGACTGTTTCCCTAATTCTGGTATGAATTATACATGAGTGGAAGCATGTGTAGCACCTTAGAAGCTTCCAATTCAGACCGTGCAGTGACATCTAGTGGGAGGTATCAAGCTAGTTTGCTCTGTGTTTAGCGATTTAAACAGTTGCAATACGCTGAGGGAGAAATGCCCAGCAGTATCTACCACAGATCTGAGGCCTCTTTCAATCTGTGATCCAATTTGTGCCTCAGTTTTAACACTCTCACTGGCTCTTCCAAATGATCTTGACTTTCTATAATGCTTTTCATTTTTCTTGTCTTTAATTTTAGGATACAAACATCGCTCCATTTACTGCTACATCTCATCAAGTCTATATAAAATTTCATGCTGAATATGCTACTTTACCTTCAGGATTCCAGTTAAGCTGGACAAGCTAGAACACTGTTTATGAGAAATATATTACCATTCCTTGCTATACTGAAGAGACTTTAGATCATAAAGGAGGTTTTAAACGGAATGATGACAACTGCAGCTGAAGTAAGGCCTCTTAAAAGTTACTGTGTTGCTGTTATGAATTTAGAATTCTGTCAAAAAAAACCCAAAGTGATCTCCTGTTGTACTGACAATAAACACTTATCTACCCAGCTGGGAAAAGGAGTTTTTGCAATATATTTTTTACATTCTTCAACATAATTTCAAAGTTTGACAATTAACACTATAAAAAGTGAATGCGCTGAGATAAAACTTAAACATGAAATTCATAAGAGGACCAAAGATATGAAGTTGTCTTTATGGTGCTCTGAAGTTATGTGTTTTTGTCCCAAGTGCCCCTGAAAACATCAGCTAAAGTTTTATTCAAATTGGATAAAATGAGAAATTGCAAAAACTGCCCCTGTCCTACAGCCTTTTACACAGATAACTGTGCTGAAAAACTTTCAGTAATATGTGCATAGGGTATAAGAACCCAGCTGAATCAGTACTTGAGCATTCACTGACGTTTAACAGAGCAAGGACGTGATGTGGTTCTAAATCTTAACTGCATTAAGAAGTAATGTCAGGATCGGAGCCCTATGATCAATATATACAAATTGCTGTAATTATACTTACTGAGTTATATTTTCAAGCTTCTAAATCTATTTTACAACTGAATATGAAAAACTTCTGAGTCTTTTAGTAACTATGGGACCTTTTTAGTCAACTTGTAGGCAACTTCCTAGACATATATGAAACTGATATAACTTCAGAATAGGGCAGACACAGAAATATCAATTAATCTTTGACTACTATTAAATTTTCCCTTCCCTGGGTTAACACACATCAAAGATGTTGTTGACAGGGTATACAGGGTATCCTGTTTCCCACCATGAAACATTTTTTATCACAACCCAGAACGAATGACCAATTCATTTCCTGAATGTCAACTGTGATGGACAGGCAAGAGAAAGTCACACCACAGCAAAGGAACATGGGCCTCATAAGAACTGTCACTTCACAACCATTACAAAGAGTCATTCACAGTGAAAGCAATTCCTTAATGTGATTATAGCAATAATTAATTATGAAATGACAATAAAGTATAAACAGCAGTTTTGACAAAATCTAGGAACTCTTGGAAGATTTCCTAGTGAAGGTCAAAAAGCCACCATTCCACAAACACACAAAACTTTATAGCAGCTGAGCAGCCATTCTGGTTAAAATAAAATGTAGAAAAAACAAAGCAGACAAAAAGGACATGATACAAAATAAAACTCAAAATCCTCTGATGGTAAGTTAGAAAGAGAGAAACCTGTTAACTCCCAGTGGCCAACAGAATGAGATGTAAGCTAGCATTTTAAAATTGTACAAGGACTAAGAAAAAACAAGTCTATGTCCAGGTGATACTCCTGCTAACACACCTAAGTATAAAATGGAAAAAGGAGAAATAACTGATTTGGGATCAAACTGGGAGACATCTGTCCTGCTGAGCTGCTAGTAAAACAGAAAATTCCTCAAATAAGGGAAGACATAAAAGACCATAATATCAAATGAAACATTTTCAGTTTAGTAGTCCAGAAAACTTTTGCTCAGAGTCCACTTCCAAACTGATGTCATATTTGCAATCAAAGGATGATGCAATCTTTGTCCATACTGTTTATTAAAACTCACCACAGGGGATAGCAAGCAGTAAAGAAAGAAACATCTGAACTGCCTGGAGATGAAGCCACAAAATAAATTCTAAAGAGAGCAACGTGTACGTCCCTCCAAGTGCAATTTCTTCCTTGTGGATGGCTGCATCACAGGGCTATGAATGTCTGGTTTGGCTCTGACCTTCCTATGAATCACCATGGATTTGGCACAGTTGGTGCAGGGCAGAGAATCCCCTCGATATCTGGATGCTGTCACTTGCTGCTAGGTGCCTGGAATGGAAACATCAGATTTTAGGCAAGAATTGGCTTGAGAAGAATGTTGTCCTTTTCTGCATTTCTGCTCCAGCCTGGAGCACAACTTGGCTGGAAGCCACATATGAGAGGGAAGGATATGTCTCTCCAAACAACTCCCTGCCACTGCAGGCAGTGTTCTGTGGTATATTGATTGCTCCTATTAAAAGTGGATCAGTCCTGTCAGAAATGAGTTCTCACATTAAACCTTGGCCTTGTCAGGAGTGTGACAGAGCATAAACTGACAAACAGAAACCTGTACATGGTTTCAATGAATGAAGTTCATTAGTGGATTTTTGAGACTGGTATCAGTCACCTGTGATACAGTTTAAGGACATGAAGTTTGCCCAGGACACCGCAGTCCTTGTGCTTGCTGTGTTGGGGCTGGCCTCCTGCTGGCTTGGGGACTGGTATGCAGACATGATCTGGTGGCCTGTGATGTGCATGAGGCCATTCTGGTAACACAACCTTTGGCCTTAAGCTCTAGAGGGGAATTCTAGCTAAACTGATGGCATTGCTGAAATCTGTACTTCAGAAAGACTGATTTCACTAAGAAAAAAAGCATGTTTCACTTTAAAGCAGATTAAATGCTATTGGATATTTTTAAATATGATAAATACTTGCTCTTGGCAAGACCTTTGGTCACCAATATCAAATTTTATAGAATCATTGAACTTCTGTTGAAGAAAAGACTGAAGAGCACTATGAATGGAAGAAAAATTTTTAAGTTTTTTTCTCAGTCTAACAATACATAGTGATTGGTGCATCTTTAAATGTTAGAAATATTCAATACTTGTGCATAATTTTATTTACAAATGAGTAAAATGCATGAGGTTATTTAGAGGGAAAAAAAAAAAAAAAAAGAAAGTCCAGAAGAGAATCTGTGTTCATGAAGACTGTTGAATGAAGCTCTTGGTACAAGGTTCAATTGATCTAGCCCAACAGACTCTCGCCAAAAATAGTCAAAGTCTAAAATTAGAGTAAATTATCAAACCCATTCTTTTAAAAAAACAGGAACAAAGTAACCCACTGCTGTGTTCTAACATTTTATACGAGGAACCACAACAGAAATACCAACTGCAGAAGTATTAAAGTGGAGGTCCTTAGAGGAGAGAGCTAGTGCTAAGCCATGTTTCTATCGTGGAAGGTAAGGAGTAATTTAAAACACTTGCTTTAAAATGAATGCACAGCAAACGCAAACAGGAAGAACTAAACAGATAATCTAACAAGAATTATTCCATGAAATTTCTAGGTGCTTTTTGCAGTGTATTCAAAAGACAAAATATGTGTTTAATAAAATTTATAGCTTCATCTCACAAAGCTGCCATGAATATCTTTGCTTTTATGTCTGTGCACATTGCTATTTTATAGATAATGTCATTGTTGTGAATGCTGCATGTCCCTTCTATAATATCTGCACAACTACAACCTCTCCCTTTCAATGACAAAGCACAGATAACGAAATCCGTATTTTCAGTTCCTAGAGCCTGCATGTGTCCATTTTACATGTAAATTTTCTTCTGCATGTTAGTATAGACATTTATTCTTATATGAAGGTAATTTTATTAGGCAGTTACATATGAATGGTAAGCCCTCCGAAGACCAGGATTTGAAGAATAAGAACTAAAAGGTCCATAACAGTGTTTTTAATTGCCCTTCCCATGTGACGGGGCTATTCTTTACAAACAATAAATAACAAGTAATACCACAATGAGATACTGTTAGGGCTATAGTTACTTGAAGTAAAGGAGACAGAAGATTTTCAGCTAAAATGCTAGAAACCATGGTGCTGGTTAATTTAAAACATTAGCTAATTTTAGTTAAATTTACAAAGCAATTTGGATTGAAAAACAGTTTTCAATTGGTTCATACAGCAAAGGAGGAGGTGTCTAAGTTTCCCATAATAACTCAGGGTAAGTGTCCTAGGCACCAGTGTAATTATTTTTTGTCAACTGCCAAACTAAAACTACAGAATTATTCTACAGTCCTAATTTAAATTAAATGCAACAAAAATTCATAGGATTGATTACTGTTCCTAATACAGAACCACTGCAACAATTCCAGGCTACTAACAAGTAAATGTTTAAAATGTTTATTAAATGATAATTAAAATAGAGGCCAAATTTTGCTTTTATAAGGAAAAGATCCGCAAAATAAATATTGCATGCCAGTTATCACACTTATTTAGTGTAATGTTGATGGATACATTTGTAGTAGCAGTGCCCATAAGTACACAACTGGTTTTGCAGGGGCATGTTGCTGTTGTATTGCTTTGAGCACACGCTAACCCTGCACCAATGTTGTCCATTATCATAGCTTTTCTTGGAGGGGAAAAAAAGATAAAAATTGAATAATAATGCAAAACCTCATTTCCTTGGTTGGAAGAACTACCTAGGATAGCGAGAGCAAGGGCAGGGGCAGAGCCACTGATCCCCTTGCTGCTTCCTGAGAGGAAGCAGTGGGAGGCACATCCAGCACTCGCTCCCTGATCAGAGCAGGCTGGGAGCACTGTTGCTGGGGCAGCTTTTCTCCTCTGACCACTACAGGGCAGCTGCAGCTCTGCCACATAGTCCTGGCCATATATCTACCTTATAGTCACCTATTTTAGCCTGCTGTCCTAAGAACAGCCAGCCTCTGCAAAGAATTCAGGCATCTGCTCATCTCACATTTAAGCCAAGTGACAGATTTAGAACAAATCTGACAGATAGCAAAGATATTTTGTAGTTGTTTCATAAGCAAAAAATCAGTAGCTTGATGGCCTAAATTGGAAAAGCCTGTACTGTGAGCTCAAACACTGCACATGTGGGGAGGGCTCTACCAGCCAGTCCCCACGCACAGGCTGACCAGCCTCTAGCAGGGGGTTTACAGATGGAGCTAAGGATATTTGGAGCCAAAGGGTTACAGAAGAACTTGATGTACTGGGAAGAGGTGGTGGAGGATAAGAGAGGGGACACTGGGTTACTGCAGTGGCATAGGCCCCCTGCAGGAAATAACTCTTCACGAGTCTGACTGCTGAAGGGACAATGTGAATAATTTTTCATGACCAAGGAATGATCCGACCCTTGGACACTATGGCTTGTGTACCTCCTTTCCCACTCCTTCTTAGACAACTGAGGTGCTGAGAAACTTTAAAAGCAAAGCTTGACAGCAACTCCTCTGCCAAATCCAGCACAGACCTGACTAGAATATGGATTCGTGCACTTACTCAGACAAAAGGTTTGCTCAAGCAGGAACCAAAGGAGGTTGCATAGGAGGTATGAGTGATAGATGAACTTGTTAAATAACAACAGGATAATGAAATTAGGTGGATGGTAAAAAAAACCCCACAATCCTGACAAAAGGGAGTAATGAAAATATGTTTATTAAGTAAGGAGTAATTAATACTTCTAGGGTAGGGGAAGAATGTGGATATCTAGGCAATGTACAATGTTCTGATCACTGCATATATGGGGCAGAGAGAAGCCAGGTGAGCTTTGCATTAGCCATGAAGACACTGTTTTGTGAGTAACCTGTTATGGTCACATGTGCTGTTTCTTGGAATAAGGAAATTAGGACCATATTTATAGACAATAAATCTGCCTGAGCCTTTGCTACTATATATGAAGCCTGTGATCATTCTCCCTGAAATAAGAACAGCAGACATGTTAGCACCTAGGTCTTTGGGACAACTGACTGGTGACAGTCAGGACATTTTTGTAGACAGAAAAGAGATCCAGATTCATGTTCCTGCAGACAAAAAGAAGCTGTACATCATTATCTTGTACATGTGACTGACAGTGTGTTCTGTGCTGAGAAATCCAGATAAAAGGAACTTCTTTCAGCTGTGTCTTGTAAGAAAGACCCAAAAGCAGCCTGTAACTTCAGGAAAGGCTCAAGGTAGTAAACACCATCTGGGGATAAACATGCTACAGTTCTGCAGCCCACAATTAAACCCTTACATTCCTGGAAAAGGTGAAGTTGTGCCTCCAGAAAGTTTATTATTTGCTGGCTAAGGCACATTCCTGCTCATCATCTTGGCTTCTGGGGATATATTTTAGGCTAGCTTATTATTTTAGGCTAGCACTATGGAGTGCATATGCAAAATTCAAAGCTTTGGTTCTCAACAGGTTGCCAGGCCCTAGGTAATTTTATGGATTTTGCCATTAATCGCTCTGAGCTTCCATGTCTGTGGAACAACAGGAAGTAGGAGCTTCTTAATTCCTATCCAAGATGTTGCAGCATAAATACATTCTGGGCAGTAAGGCTGTGATTCCAACATCATGGTGGGACAAGGTCAACTAAAAGTGCTCAGAACCCGGGTCCAGCCTTGTCACTAGCTTTGCAAATACAACTGACTACACAATCCACGAAAGCACCTTAAGAAATGCAAACCGCTGATTCCATGAACCCTTTTGTTTGTTTGTGTGGAGTTTTTTGACAATGTCTCTTCCCTCAGCAAGCCTTTGCCAACTTCACCGGACTCTGAACTCCCTTGTCCCGACCCCTCCCTCAGGCCCGGGNGGGCGGGGTCGGCGCGTGCAGACCCGCGATCCGCCGGGATCCGCCCGCTATCCCGCCTGTGGTCCCGGTCTGTGCTGCCCGGTGTCCCGCTGTATCCCCTTGCGTCCCGCCACAGCACCGCGCGGTGAGTCCCCTCGGGGACAGCGGCGGGGCTGTCCCTCCGCGCGGGGGCGGGAGGGCAGCCGGCATCCCGGCCCGTGCTCCGCCGGGGTGGGG
>VYXB01009882.1:682636-740024 GCA_013397135.1 Pachyramphus minor | reverse complement strand
CGTGCCGGCGCTGTCCCGGTGGGAGCCCCGGCCGGCTCACGGCTCACGATGTCCGTTTCTGCCCCGCCCAGACCATGTCCAAGTCTCTGAAGAAGATCGTGGAGGAGAGCAGGGAGAAGAACCAGCCCGAGGTGGATATGTGCGATCGGGGTATCTCCAGCATGCTGGACGTGCCCGGCCTCTGTAGGTACCGGCGGGCGGGCACAGCGCGGAAACTTCCTTATTTGTCCCGGGCGAGCCGGGGCCGCCGCCCGGGGCCGGGGGGGACCGGGCTGCCCCGCCCCGCTCCTGCCGCTGCCCCGGACCCGCTGCCCCGGGGGGGCCGCCCGAGCTTCCTCCGTGCAGGGGTGACCTGACGCTTTGGGCACGGGGGGCTTGGGGAGAGATCCGTGGGCAGGGGGACACGCCTCGCTTCAGGCTCCCATCAGCACCGCGTTCGTCCGAGGAGCCCTGCACCGGAGGGACCGGCGTGAGGAGCCGGAGCTCCCTCTCGGGACCTGCAGCGCTTAGCGTTCCCTGTCACACTGTTGGCGTTCTGGCACTTAAGTGATGGGGAGACTTTGCCTCCTCTCTGCCCTGCTTCCGAAACAAAAGCACCAGCCAAGCAACATCTCCACAGTTTTTTGGAAGAGATAGGGTGAAATCAGCCTGGAACTACGCGTGGCTGGTCTCTGAAGGAGAGGACAGTAACACTGTATTACAGATACAGCAGCATGATACTTCAGATATTAAATGATTGCACATGCTTCCTGAACCGTGACAGGATGTTGCTGCTGGTATGTTGCATTTGCTGTAGTTAATTTGCATCGAATGCAAGATACCAATAATAGCATGCTGTCACAGTTCTGGAGAACACATAAATGAAGAGTGAGGTGTTATGATGTTATATGATGTTATATGGTGTTATGGCACAGCCAATATGCAGGGAGTTGAAGTTGTGCTTGGTTGTAGTGTGCCACAGTCTGAAATTTTCCTGAATGCATGAAGTCCTGAAACAAAAAAGCAAAATCTCAACCAACCCAGGTACTTAAAATTCTAACAATATCCTAGTTTACCTCTTTACCATGTTTGTTAAAGTTGATAACAGTCAGGAGCAAATGTACTTAACTCTTCTTATAAGACAGACATGAGTATAGCTCACTACCAGTTTGCCATTACCTGCAAAGTCAGGAGCACACCGATGTACCTGCGGTCACATCAGTAAAGGATAAAGTCTTAAGTCCAGTTTTGCAGAACTAGGTTCTGTATTGAAGTTTTCATCATGTACTAATTCTTTTCCTGCTTCTGGGTTGTGTGTGGGATTTTGGGAAGATGCTGTTGTAAAGACTGTATCATTAAATAGAAAGCTTCACTGTATTTCTATTGGATGGGCAGTTATTTGAGACAAAGTAGTGTTTAGCTCACATTAACTACAGATCAGTTTTCAGAACTATACTTATATCTTATGCTTTTGTTAAGTAGGCTTGGCGCCTGTTATCCACACTTAACACGTAATTAATTAGCCAGTTTTGATCTTTATGGTGGGGAGAAAAAAGATAATGTTAAAGCACACTGGTAACGCTAAAAAAAAAGAAAGCTTTTGGAGTACAACTACTGTTTTAGGTTTGTTGTTCAGGCAGAGCCAGGGACCACAAGGTGGGACACTGGGGTCCACAGATACCAGGCTGCTAATTAAGCATCTAAGGTGTCTTTGACAGGGAGTTCCCTACAGGAAGTGTAGACTTGTGGTACCCTGGTTAGGCTGCACTGCATCAGAGAAGTCTGTGTGCAGATACTTCTGGTGCACACTGAGTGACTTGATATAGCATAGGCATTTGGGGCCTTCTCCAATTTGAGATGAAAATTAGGAAAGGGGGTAACGATAACTGGTTTCTGTTAATTTATTATTCAGTTACTTTGCTCCCTGACAGAAAAAGCATAAGTTGGGGTTTTTGTTTTGTTTTGATTTTTTTACTGTTATTTGGTTTTGGTTTTTTGTTTGTTTTTTTATTGTCAAGATATTCGTTTTCTGAATAAGGAATACCTTCTGCCTGATATACCTTAAAAAAAGTAATATAATTCATAGGTATTACCTCTGAATTTTTGGTAACAGTTTGAGAAGATGTTAAACTTGTTTTCAAACGCTGTCATCTGATTCTGATTGGATGGTCTTTTCTAATATAGACTGGGTGCTTTGGTTTTTTCTGGCTCTCAGAACTGGCATGGAAGCTAAGTGAGTCTGACCTGCTACCTTCCTTTCTTGGTGTGCTGGGTTTCTTTCCAGGGCAGCATTAAAGCTTGCCTTTTCAGCAACTTTTTTTTTAAATTTTTTTTCACAAAGATCTCAAAAGCAACCATCACTATTCACACCCCGTTCAGAGATAAGCATAGACTATGATTGGAGGGAACATTTTTGGGTATTTGAGGTTTAAAGACTTGGTAGGTTGAAGGCTATGCCTAAGTTACACTGTTCAGTAGCCCCTCATAAGAATTTTGTCTCGTGTAATTATTTAGTGGTGGTAAATGCCCCTACCACAGGGGCCAGAAACTCTTAAAGGTAAGCTGCTCCCTACAGTCCTTACTCTTCAAGGAAAGGAACAAGCCTTGCCCCACTGCATGTTTGAGTACTTGCTGCAGAGTGACTAGTGAACTTGTATTTAAGCTTTCTTAACTTAATTCACTCAATGCAAGCACAAGCATTTGGAAGCAGTGTACCATGCAACGTCTGTTCAGCATGCCAGTCCTTCTCCTTAGGTATAGACCTATTCTTGTCATGCATGTTTAAAAGAACCACAGAAACAACAAAATGTGACATAGAAAACTGGTGTTATACGGGGACCTCGAGGAGCAAAAGGGCATATATGCATATATGGCTTGGATGCAGTTTTCTTCTGGCTTCTCTTTTCAGTCTAATGAATGACTTGCTACAGTACAGGGCAGCTACTACTCATATTTTCTTATGCCTTGACTTCCACCCTCTGTAGCAGCTGTGGTAGAGACAAAACAGACAAAATTTGCCTCTGTCAAATACCAATGTCTTTTTCAAAATCAAGATGCAATACTTCTATCTGAAAGGAGATTGTCACTCCGTATCTGAAGATGTCTTAAGCTAGCTTAGACCCAGAAGCTTGGCAACCTTTACATCTCTTCCCACTTTGTGTTTAGCAAAAGAAGAGTGGAGTTACCAGCTTATTTATAATGTGGCATTCAGATTCACAAAGAAAAGTTCAGTAGTTCCTTCCTGAACCACTCGTTGCTCAGGAGTTCATTAATGTAATTAGAAGTAGACTTTTATTTTTGGACTATCCCTCAAATCCAGGTACTTCCATGTTGTCTTCTAGTGACTTAAAGTACAAACTAGAATTGTGTTACAGGCCTTTAGAGCATCTAAATTTTTGATGCTTTCAGAATTCTAATACAAGAAAGCTCTTTTCAGAGAAGTTCTGTAGGAAAGAGATTTCATTTGAGGCAAAAAATATCCCTTGATCTAAATGTTCTGTGCTTTAGCTTGTCATAGTAATTCAAAGACCACGTGAAACAGTTTCAAGCATTAAAGACTATTCTTATTATTCCAGCATATAATAAAAGAAATGTTATGCCATTTGTGAGCACATCTGTGCACTATAGTTGTGCATCCTCCATACACAAATGGTATTAAAAAATATCTTGCCCTGTGGAAGTGTTCTGTGGTGTTGGTTTGGTTTTTTTCTTTCATATTATGACATAAATAGATGACCTTTGTTTATAAAGCACCCACTATGGATGGGTGACAGTAGAGAGTGTCAGTAGACATCCTGTAGGGTGAACAAGCAGGTTCAGCACATGGGGAATGATGTGCCCTTTCCCTAGCCTAGCACTGGTTAGAGCATTTATTGGTATAGGAAATGATGTGCCCTTTCCCTAGCCCAGCAGTGGTTAGAGCACTTATTGGTAGAACTTTGAACAGCCATCAACAACTATGGAATTGTTCTTGGAGTATGGACCAGTCTAATGCAAGTGTCTTTTAAGAGGTTGATATGAAGAAGCTACAAATTAAGGAATTATTTTGCCCAAATAACTTCAGACATCTGCTCTGTTGTCAGGGAGATTTACTCTCTAAGTGTTAATTTGCTCTCGTTATCATTCCATCTGTAAGCTATTCATATTTTGCATAAAGTACATGCTTATGTGGTAGGAATTAACATGCTTAGAATTATTTATCAAAAAGTTAGTGTTGATATAATTGTTCATTCCTAAAATAACCAAAGCACAGAAGATGAAGAGGCAGGCTACTGTAAGAATACTGAAATGCTCATCCTGCATTAACTTCCTCCAGTGGGACAGACAGTGTCTTATCTTGGCTCAGCAAGATCGCTGGGGTCTTCCTGTTTTGTGGGTGGGTTTTGTTTGGTTGGTTTTGGGGTTTTTTTTGTTGTTTTTTTGTTTTTTGGGGGGCGGGGGTTGTTTGGTTTTTTTTGTTAATTTATTTTGCCCTGGGTTTAGTTGTTTTTTTGTTGATTTTTTTTTTTTAAGAGGGCTGGAGTTTTTTTGTTTGCTTATTCTTTCCTTTTATAAAAAATAAAAAAGATTGGGTAGCATTATCCAGGTATTTTATGTAAAGGTAGCTTGCAGTGCATGACAGCGGTATATAATAAGGCTTGATGCTAGGGCCAAAAGGGAAGATCCTAAATAATCTTCCTTTGATTTGCTCTGTTTTGAAGCAATAGTGGGGCTGGGACCATAATGAGAATTTGTAATTACTGTGCAGGTAGATTGGCAATAGGTATTATCCTGACCTTCAAACTTCTGTGTGAATATCTGGTGCATTCTTGAAATCACAATAACTTAGTGCCTGTGTTCTAATGACTGTATTGTTACCAAGGCAGTGTCCAGGAGCTCCTCCAGTGGCATCATGGAGAGGCTATATCAATTCCCTATGGGAATCTCTGTGCTCTTCCATTCTCAGGAGATTGGTATTCAGCCTGAATCGTCTGACCTGTTGAGTGACCTCAGCATGTCCTGCTAGTTAGGCTTACCTGGGCTGTCTGCATCCAAACCAAAATGGCCCCACCAGATCCCCTTCAGCATTCTAGATGTTACTCAGGGATGTTAAATAGTTGCTTAAGATACATGTCTTCATTATAAGAGTTTATAGTTTAGTTGTCTTGCAGAATTGACTTTGTATACAGGATGAGAAGAACCACAGTCAGCTGTTCCCACAACATAGTCCTTTTCACAGGAGTAGGTGTGCGGCAGCATATGGAAAACCATGTTATTTTCAGAGGCTGGTTGTTTCACACAGGGGAGTTTAATGTAAATGAGCAAATTGCCCTTCA
Source organism: Pachyramphus minor (assembly GCA_013397135.1). Classification (NCBI taxonomy): domain Eukaryota; kingdom Metazoa; phylum Chordata; class Aves; order Passeriformes; family Tyrannidae; genus Pachyramphus; species Pachyramphus minor. Next base: position 734,730 of record VYXB01009882.1, on the reverse strand, counting down.
TGTGAGGAGTGACCAGGTGCCACTTTCTGTCTAGGTTCCCTTTCTTAAAATGCTTATAAATTTGTCTCCAAACTGGTAGTAGCTTTGGGCCTTTCAAGAATGAAGAGTCTTTCTGTCTAAATATGTGTATAATGGTGCTGGAAGTAATCCACAGCACAGACATGTAAACCTTTGCTCTTTTCCGAATAGTATTGGAATGTAGCCCTTTTTGTTCCTTTGGGGGATGTCAGCCTGTTGTTGCTGGTCAAAGATGCGGTGGTATTCTTTGTCCATCAGGATGGACTGAGATAGTGGAGTTTCAGACAAGGTGTCTAGGCTTCAGTCAACTTTTGACAATAAAGTCCAGACTGAAATGTCTAGAGATTTTGGCCTTGAAATTTTTGACATGGACTTTGTTCTATTTTGTATGGATAGATATGTGAGAAGAAGTCTCGGTTGAAGAATAAGCAATGTGACAGAAAAGGAGAGGGAGTAGTGAGAATAATGCTTGTAAGCCTGTGTTGTTAAGGGCCAGCGGTGCACATGGTTTAGTGGTGCAGTCAGTAGCCTTGCCTTTAAAAACTAAATAGGCACAAAACTTATTATGGTAGTTAAATTCATCAGGAGTTCGATGTTCAGAAGACCAAGGTCTGCATCCCCAAAGCTTTATTGCCCTTGAGTAGGCATCCACACTTCCTGTGTAGAGACATGATGAAATCTTGGCAGGAAAGGTTCACCATGGACATGTGGATTAATGAGGGTCAAGTGTCCATTTTCTGGTAGTAAATACTTAATTTTCTTGGTTCAGTTTGTAGGTGATCCAGAGCAGGTATTTGCATGTGTGCTGCTGTCTAGCATTTGGTGCAGTTCAGTGACTTTATACTTCTGTGGTACAAGTAAGTTGCATGCGAGAGGCGTCTCCTTATAAACTGGCTTCTTGTATGAGTTAAATGTTATTTGGCATGCTTTTCTTTTAAATATTGAGTTACATCTTGAGCACAGAAACAGAAAATCCTCAGCACGTTTTTAGTCCATGTGAGTTGTCATTCTGATTTGTATGCTTATAGTGGGTGTTTCACTTAGTGGAATGTGGGGACGGGGAGACCTTACCATTTCCTATCACCACCTTGAAGAGTTTGTTTTATTTTGATACCTTGGACATGTCTAGCCTTAGCGGTGACAAATAATCATTCATAGAAGTCATATCCTCATGGAAGAGGTAGTTCATGAGCAGAAAAGAGTTAAGAAAGTCCTATCGTGTTGGTGGCTATATGAACTAAATTTGAGCTTCCCTCATGTAGTTTCTCAAGTCATTCTGGCTGCATATTAAAAGGCACTTGGTAGGGATTGATGGTCTTAATGTAATGAAGTTTGTTATGGACTCCAACAAAGTAAAGAACAGATTGTCTGACTTTTTGGATTCTTCTCTGAAGCCAGCAGAGGTCTGCAAAACTGGAACGAACTAGTCAAGGCCACAGAAATGTGGCGACACCTTTGGTCCTTGTTCTGCTCCAGTAAACCATAAGAAGCGTCAACTTCAGAGGGAAAAAAGAAATAGTGCAGAAGTTCTTTTAGAATCCACCCTGTGCCTTACTGCCCAGTTTGACTTCCCAGTCCCTGCACCTGCAGTTCAGTGTGGGTCTTGGGCACCTTTGGGCAGCAGTGATGCAGGGTCCCACCTGCTCAGAGCCCAGTTATCATAGTACTTGTGACAAGATACTGACTCTTTAGTATGGAGGTGAGGTGGTGCTGGTCTTTTTTTTGCCACTGTTGTTGCATCATGCCTTTTATGTTTTAAAGCTTAAAGCTCTGTGTGGAGGCTGCTGGTTTTGTCTGCCCTTTAGTGCTGGCTTTCCTACAATATTCTTAGAGACTTTCTATGGGCTTCTTTCCCTGTCCTCCTGTTCTGTACTTTGAGGTGGTGCAGGCAGTGCTTGAAGTGCTTGTTTTTTAGGAGAAATTTAGGGTGGGTACAATGTTTCTTCCTTTCTCCTCCCTGCCTTTCCTTCCTCGACAACCTGCAATTGCATAGGGAAGTGTGGTGATGCTTTCTTTTTTTACACTGAAGTTTCTGATCTGATGATGCCTGTGAGTGACTGCTTTCATTCTGCGAACAGGTTATATTTGCCTGTGTTATGTCATGAGCTTTTTCAAGGGTTAGCTTAAGGGGGCTGCTGTATCAGTGAGTAGAAGCACTCCAAGTCGTGTTTGATGCGGTAACAGAAATAGGGGCAGAGGAGTAGCTAGATGTGTCCTTTAGTCTTGAGCTTGTTTTGTTTATTGTGACAATGCACATGAATCTGAAGTTACTGGAGTGGGGAAAATAACTTTCCTATTTCTTTTTTTTCAGCTGGAATAGATACAAGCTCTCAGTTGCCATGTCCATAAACTAATTTCTTTCTCTCTTTATTTGCAGTTACGTTGTCTCATATCACACAGCTAGTTCTGAGTCACAACAAACTTACATGTAAGTATTTTCCTGTATTTAGACTTCATTACAGGCAGTTAAGTTGAAAAGGTGACACTATTAGTTTGATATTTTCTTATAATAGAGCACAATGTCACTAGTAAAAGTACTTCTTGGTTAAGCACTTCATTAAAAATAAAGAGATTGAGGATGTGACTTAGCAGCTATGATCAGTGTGCCTTTTCATCTTCAGTACAGATCTGCAATGTAGTGGAAGATCTGGAATTCTCAGTGTTGTTACCAGTTCAGCCAGAAATCCATTTCCTACCATGGCTCTGAAGTTCTTATATTTAGATGAGGACTTTTGAAATTTTTAACTGAACTTCTTAACCGGAAATGATAGAGTTTGCATTTTAGTGATAATTAATTTGACTGAAGCAAAACAGATTAAACCTCCACTGCATTATATCTATAACCATATGTGAGCAAAGCCAACTAAATGTAAGCATCAGACATGGGAGTCAAGCAGCATACTTCTGTCTGAAAAAAAATCATTTGAGTGTAAGTTTTCTCTTGCTTGTACTGCACACACCGCCTTCAGTTATTACCTTGTGAATACTGCTTCCCACAGTGAAGAAGCCTTTAAGTGAGGTGTTGGTAAATAGCATGTAATGAGAGCAATGTAAACATGAGTGTAACTTGGTGGAGGCAGATATCAGGCTGACTTTTGCAAGGTAGAAGTGTTTGTGGGTTTTGTGGTTTGTATTTTTTTTGGGGGGGGTGTTTTTGTTTGTTTGGGGTTTTTGGTTTTGGGTTGTAGTTGTTTTTTGTTTGGTTGGTTTTGTTTTGTTTTGGTAGTAGACTGCTTCAGGTTGATCCATTGGCATCTTGTTGAAACATTCCTGCTCCTTGGTTGCTGAAATTCAAGCAGTGAATTTTGTCTCATAGTGTTGCTGTGCATCTTCTAAAGAGAAGTGTTGGTTTTGTTGATGTCCTTGTCCTCATCTGCTCTCTACGTGTGCCAGTGGATTTCTCTCTCAACCAGTCCTTCCCTTTTGGAACTCAATTGAAGAATGTATGAAATAGGGAGGGGAATGAAACCACCAAAGTGGGTATGTGTTGACTAGAGGACTGGTTAGGTGCTTCAGCATGTACCCAAGGAAATCCTTACAAATTGAGATAGATTTAAAAAAAAAACATAAACACCCCCCCCCCCCAAAAAACCCCCAAACCAAAAAAATCCAACCTACTCAACTCTTGCAGTGCTTGCTGAATGAGCTGTAAGGTAGTATGTTATTTAAAACACATATGAATTAATGCAAAAATTTCACTAAAGACTCTGAGCGTTTGCAGAGAATTAAGCATGAGGAAAAATGTAAATATTCTTAGATTCTAATACTTTAGCAGTTATCTGGATGCAGTTTATTGGTTACTAATGTGTAGCTTAAAGGGCTTGTAGTAGTAAATAGATAAAACTATGGGGACTATGTGAATGGCTGTGAGAAGTATGAATCAGTTATTCTGGGCCTTGCTTCTGATTGTGTAGTGTCCTCTAGATTGGCATATTGCTATTTGGTTTTATCCCTATTGTAGCTTTCGAAGAACCTCAATTATAAATGTGACCAACAGTTTCCAGCCATCTAGCAGGTAAATGATGACTGATGGGTAAATTGATGGGCAAAGTGAGGCAGAAAAATCCTAATCATGACTATTAAACATGCAGCTCTCTCCCTGGTTTAGAAGGTCATGAAGTTACAAATATCTGGAAGCTGGGAGAATGTTTTGGGAAAGATTGTGGTAAATTTTCTTTGAGCATATTGCCATCTGGCATCTGTTATAAGCCACTGATGGAGTTGGGCTGTGGGGCCACCCAGCTGATAACTTCTGTGTTCTCTCAGGTACTGCAAGGAGATGCCTGTCTGAACCTGAGTTGCTTGAAAGCCAGGCAGTTAATTTAATTCAGCCACTTCAGCTTTCTCTACAGACTTTGGAGGGTTATGGGTGCCTTGAGATAACAGTTCATTTTGCACACCTGTATCTAATGCTTGTGGTCAGACAGCTCACCCACAGTTGGGTACCTGGTGCTGACAGGCAAAACTTCTCTCTGGTGCTCTGGTACCTCTGTCCAAAGGGCTGCTTACCTGCCAAAAGTATGAAATGAGTTGTAAGTGTTATTGCTTGTAATCTTGACTGTTCTTTCTCTGGGATTGTAAAATTCCTACAACTTTTGACATCTATCAGACTGAATCGTCTTTTCCACATGAGACCTTACAAATCTTAAATGTAGCTAAAGGATAATTTCAGCCTAACACACAACTGGCTGGGCAGGTAGTAGGTATATGCCTTGCTCTGAGGAAGAGGAGACAGGCTGAAACTCCTGCACAGAGTCTCGAATCATGGGAAACTTGGCTTGGTCAGATCTGAGCCTGGGGAGGGGTTACATTCTTCAACATGAGCACCAGAATGAAAAGTTGAGTGAGTAACCTGTGTCCCAGCTGTGAGTCTCAGCTATAGACCTGACTTGGAAAGATATGGTAATAAGGGTTGTTGTCCAAGAAGGATGTGTTTAGGTTTACTTTAAATATTCAAGAAAAATCCAGAGTATACTGTTTCCTTAAAGCAGTTTAAGTCTTCAAAATATCAGTTTAAGGACTGCCACTGTTATACATTTCTGTTATATTAAATCTCAGCCTTTAATTACTGCTTTCTTCTAAAGTAACCATTAGATCAGCAGGCTGCAAATATATGTGTTTTCTCAGCCAAGGAATTCAGTCAGCCTTTCTAATTGCTGTGTGTGGGTTTCTTTTAAGGGAAGGTAAGACCACTGCTCCTCCTGAGAAGTAATTCATTGAGCCTGAAACTTACTCTTCTTTCACAAATGAACGTTGACACTTAAATAGACAGCACACATTTTTAAAAGGCTAAATTTCAAGTTCATATTCTCATATTTGACACTGTTGACCTAATCTTTTAAGCTATGTAATTAATTGTCTTAGCAGATTGTTCTTAGAATGACTAGGAAGCTGATGGCACTGACACTTGACATGCTACACTAAGGTCATATTAGCATCTTCTACTAGTTTTCTGCCATTTAAATGAGTGTTCTGCTTGCCTTTTTTTTTTTTTTTCCTGTTTAGAGTAAATATGTCTATCTGGAAGAATAAATAGAGGTAACAGCTGGATATGCATATTTTTATGTAAACATAGTTCATATTTTTGCCAGAGAACTATTAAAAGTAAGATAAGTTTCATTAGCAGGTGTGAAGAGTTTGCGCTGTTAAATCTGTCATACTGCTCACAATGCCTTTGTGGCATGGATTTTGTTAATATTTCTAGCGTGGCCTTCTTACTGCATTTATGTGTCTAAATCATTCACTATCAGATGTACTCAAGTCCACATTGATTTTTTTTTTCTGGAGCATATTAGGCTGATTTTTTTTTCAACTATTTGGTGCTGTGCTAATGGAGGAGTCCTGAATTGGCTTTTGCTCTCGGTGACTTCTGAAACAATTGAGTCTGTCCTTTCCTGCTTGGTGAGAACTTTTTGTGTTTCAGAATCAGAAGCAAAACTCTGGGGGAAGATAAATAGCTGCAATTCTGCAGTCTTTTTAAACAGTTGCTGCATAAGTGACAAACCTGGGATGATTCTACTGTGGAGTTTCTGTGAAAATCCAGTTGAAAGCAGAGAGAGAAAATGAATATTTGTGCTTTTTCTCAACATAATGTAGGACTTATGGGCCAGTGTCTCTATGTTGTACTGGGAGGTTTTTTTTACATCATTTAGTGATTTAAAGCCTTCTATCTAGTATATAGCTGAGAAGCAAAATTCAAGACCATCTTAGCCTGCATAGGTTGTCTGATCCTGACCCAGGGGTCTGTTTATTCATTGGCTATCATCAAAATGTGTGGGGTGCAAGTCAACTTTGGGTGCTGTTACAGATCTGCACGTTCTGCAGAGCCACATGGCTTGATTCCTCTCACGTTGCTGCTCCAGGGAGTGACTGTGCCAGTTGTGTGTTAAGGAATTTGTCACAGAAGGTCTTGAAATCAAACTTGGTCCTACTTTGTTCAGACCCCTTCTGTGATTTCATAATGGTTCTGGGGAACAGGTTGGGAGTTGCAGAATACTGAGATTCTGGGAAGGCCAGGTCAGGGAGAGGAAGGGATATCACCAGGCTTGTCTGTCTGTTCTACTCTGGGTCTTGCCCCCATATCATTTCAAGCAGTGTATCACATTGTCTTGAGGGCTTAGGCTTTGTCGTTCTTTTCTTTATAAATTGGTTGTGCTAGAGCAACAAATGGCTACCTTTAACTGGAAAAAAGTACCTTTGGAGGCTGAAGTCAGTAGGGTACATTAGGTTTCAACTTTGGGTCCCCTTGTTACCACTAGATTTTTAAGTGAGCAATAGTTGGAGTAGAACTAGCAACAGAAAAACTCCTATTTATAAAGGGAACTGTTAGAGCATAAAAAATGTGGCTTATGCCTTACCTGATGTTTTTTTTCCTAGCAGACCAGATTTTCTGTGCTATTTTGCCATTAAGTGTGAAGTGATACTGAACCTTCTAGACCTTACAAAGCTGGGCTAGATCAAGGTTAGTCTCCAGCTGCTGAAAGCATATACAAAATTTCACAGCCTAATATAGGATGTGGAATCCTTACTTGGTGTGCTGGTGAAGTTTTGACAGTTAAAATCCCTGTACTACATCATGAATAAAGTGTGCTTGAAGAGCTTTTGGAAGCTCAGGTTAACCAGTTCCCCCAGGAGGGCACAGACGAGAAGATGTGACTGGAAAGCAAGCTGGGATGTTAAAGGTTATTTCAGCATTGACAGCGGGTAGTTCTGGCCATCATCAATATGAATGCAACTATGACACTGCCAGCTTTTTGTGTTTTATTTTCACTTATTTCGGGATGTGCCGTAAGTCTTTGATGAATTGTAACTACTCTAGCAATTATTTGCCTTTCCTACCTGGGGAGGTTAATTGACCTTGTAATCACTTGGAGAAATCTATTCAGAGATTCTATCTTTTGTGTCATTATCTGCTTGTACCTGGAGTATTCTTGCTGCCAGTGATCTACCAGTACTGTATGGTTTGTCCATTAGAGGTCACTGTTTGAATACCTTTTAGCTGTTTGTTTCGTGGGAAGAAGCTCGTGCTCCTGGTAGCTGTTCATCCTGTCTGGTAGATGGTGGCGGACAGCAACTTAGTTTTTGCTATTCTGCTCAGTCTCCTTAACCTCAGGTGATCTGTTCTCAGTGGTTTCACCATATTGTCGTGCTGCCTCAAAATTTTCTCAGTAGTTTCCTGCTATTCAGAGGTCATTTTCTACCCTTTGGCCCTCATGCTCTGATTCCTCACCGCTATTATCAAATGTCTAAATGATGAGAGATCTGGAAGAACTGTTTTTTCATCAAACCTCTCCTGTGTTACCTAATGTCATGTTCTCTGTCCCCCTTTTTTTCCTGAACTGCTGTCCTGTGCTGTTCTGTACGCTTTCTACTGCTTTTCACATGGTTCTCATGTAATCCTTTATTCATCTTTAGTCCTTTCCTTGTTGTGAGGTGATTAAATATTTTTTTGTTGCTAATTCCCATTTCTACACCTGAATTTTGTTGGAGTTCATTTTCTGATCCTATGAGAATACCTGTGTCTCATGGGATCATGTGAACATGATCCTGTGATCATGTTCCTTTGACAGCCATGTAGTCACCCTTTATCATCCTTTTGCATTTTGTCTTCTTCCAGTAGAGCAGTTCAAACTTTGCTCTTTTTTCTGCTCACACGACTTGCTGCTTCTTTGCTCTGCCATCTTCTAAATTGTTTTGCTCTCTGTATGTGAGCAGTACAGAAGCTTGTCAGTTCATTGCTGTTAACCCTCTTGACTGCCTCCTGGGTCTTATTTAACATGCTACTAAAACCTCTTGGTTTCATTTTTATATTAGGACATCTCCTTTCTGAGTCACCTTTCTGGCTGTAGTAGATACCTGAGTGTATTGGAGGTATTTCTGAGACAGCAAGCAACGCTGCATCTGTCTGTCCTGAATTCCATCCCAGTCTAGCTGCTTTGACTTCACCAGTCTGCTGAAATGTGTTAGGGCGTCTCCCACTGGTATTGTCTGACACTTTGCAACTTGCCTGGTATCAAGGTTTTTATAGCAAACTTGCTGACCTCTGGAAGAAACTAGATGACTGTATATTCTTTACTCTTTGTTGCTTCTTGTAGTCTCCTCTGCTTCGCTTCTGCCTCTGCTTCCTTCTGATAAGTCATTCCATGCTGTTGTACTGGCGTGATGCGCCCTAGGATGTTACAAGTAAGCTGTCTGTATAGGGTTTGTCCAAAGCACAGGAACTTGTTCCTGGAAATGGCCTATCAGCAGTGCCTGGGAGTGATGCTTTAAATTGACAGTAAGCCTTTCATTTTTGTTATCTATTTTGATTTGGTTTTACTTTATATTTCTGATGCAGGGTTCTTAAAGGGAAATATCTTTAGGAATGAAGTGCACAGGAGGGACGTGAGAAGGAGGGAAAAGGAGATTCCTCTACCTATGCCTTACTAAATTAGTGACATCTGAGTTCTGCAAGAATGTTTAGATTAAATACCTGTTAGCTTTTTTCCTTCCTGAAAAAACCCAAACCTTTGGTTTCGAGAAGGTAGGGCATTTTATCTTTAAATCTTGAAATCTTTAAATAATATAAATTCTGCTTTTAGGAAGCTTTTGGGGAATGAAACAATAATTTATGAAAGAGTTTTGTGCTGCAATGGCATAAGGGTGCATGCTGAAACTACACAATTTATGCATAAATTAAATTGTCAAAGTTTGTGCTGTATGGCAACAGAGTTAGTTCTGCGTCATAAGTAAAGTGTCAATACTAAAAACACGACACAAACCACTTGTCTTTAACACAGTGCTTCAGAAGTTGTTGTTCTCTTATTAAAAAACACCTGCAAACATATTAACTCCTTTTTTTAAGTCTCAGTGTTTTATGACAATTTCTTGTGTCTTCACTTATTTCCCAGTGGCTTAAATTAACTGTAATTTTTTTGTCCCATATAAATTCTCCATGCGTATGTACAGATTGTAATGGAAAATTATTGAAAATCCTCTTGCCCAGATCCAGACTATTTTGAAGTTGGCATTTTCAAAACTAGTGAATATTGCAAAAAGGAACTCACTTTGTTAAAGAGCTTAATTTTGTATTACAGAATTGACTGTTTAACAAGCCAAGTGGAAATTTTTGGATACTAATATGGAAGGACAGAGACAAGAAGGTAGATATGGTCTAGATTGAGAGGAAACTGGACTTTGTATACTTGGTTTTGTACTCTCTTTTTTGTGTATTCTTTTTGTTCTTTTAGTAGTCAGGTGTGTTGAAGTAGATAATGACACAGCTTTTCCCTTCAGACCACTCACCATCTGGCCTCCTACTTTTTCCATTGATGTCTTGTGACATAACCCTTGGGGTGAAATAATTTCCTTATCTTTATGTGATGATGGGCAATGTGGTAACTGTTGCTCTTGTCTCAGTATCTCCCGTATCTGGAAATGAAATGTATAGTCAGCTGAAGCCTGGGGGAAGGTAACGTAGAGGCACAGAGAGGACTGTACGGAACAGACTGAAAGATGTGGCTTTAAGTACTGGGTATAAGGAGCCCAAACTAGAAGGGGGCTTAATGAATTTCCAGTTCTGAGGACTGGAACAAGGAACACATGTGCTGACTTTGCTTTTGAGCAGTGAGCTTTTTTACTGCAGCCTCTTGTGTGCGTGTGTTTAGAGGACATGCTGGTGTCCCCGCTAAGGAGTGTCAGCACAGCAGTCAGCAGTGCTGAACTGGGGGAAGAGTCATTGAAAAACAGTCCTATGTGAGTTCTTAAAAACATTTCAGTGGTATAAAAAGTGTAAGCTGCTAATACTATCCAATTAATGTGAAGTGAAATTTTGAACCATTTTTTAGATTCGCTGAAAGCAGAATTCTGTTACGAAGCACTGCTAAGCACACAACTACATGGATATTTCTGAGTGAGAGAAGGTGACCTTCACCTTTGAGTTTAACCTTTGATATTGGTTCAAGGCCTGGTGTTCAGGACATCTTTGGTATGTAAACTTCTGTAAACTGCAGACAACATGTTTAATAGACTGAAGTGAAGAGAATATTGAGAAAAGGAAAGGTGAACATGCTGGATGAACTTCAGACAGTTTGATTTATGTAAAGCTGGCAACTGTGCAGTAGTGTAAAACTCTGAAAAGATTGTGCCTAAACACCTGAAGGAGACTCACTGAGATTTAGTGAGAGAGACTGTTTGCATTTGGTGGACGCCTAATAATAATTCTAAATTTAACGCTATCAACTCAAGTTCTTTAGTCCGGAAGAAGTTGTTTCTCTTAACCATTCTTTGCTGTTGAAAGATCAAAACATACAGATAATCTGACCTGTAACAAGGGTACGTAGCCTGTGTACTTCCAACTTTTTCCGTAGTATTAGGTTTTTTTCCTTCTGACTTAAAAATAAGACAGCAAAGCCTCTTGGCTGAACTGTGCACTCCTCGCAAAATGATTATTGAAGCTGAAGATGCTGTGGTCCACTACAGTACTTTCATGTCATTAATTCAAAAAGCTTGGCTAATACTCTATTGTCTTCAAATTTATTTGTAAAAATGAAGGGGCATGTTTATATCCACATATTTATACCCATCCTCATTTGCACTGTTCCTTACTACTGTAAAAAAGCTAATAAACATCAGATTTTTGTGAATTATTTTGATTTATTTCAGTTCTTTGCTGTTAGGTGATTTATTTTCAACCTAGTAACACCTTCTTAACCTCAGACCCTGGTTTCTAGTATGGCTCTTCAAACGCTGAAGTTCATCTTAAACTCTTTTCTCAGAGAAGAACAGATTTGTCCTTTGTCTTCACTAGATGTCACTTGATTCCCAATGTCTTCTCAGCCTTTCTTGTGCTCACTCCACTTCTCCTTAGGCTCTGGCTTCTAAATTAGAACTGTTTATTGATAAATTGCTTTGTTAGCACAGTAACACATCAGTGAGCTATAGTATAATTTAAACATGTTCATAAAAACAGTTTCATAACTGAGATGCTTCTGTGGATAATTGCAATTAAAAAAGCCCTGCTGGTTTCTGGAAAGAGCTGAAGATTAGGGAGACAAGTTTGTTTTTAATGTTTTCAGAGTGAGGAAGATTAATATCCATCTTTGGAAGAGTGGCGGGAGGGCAAAAGGGGAAACTTGAACTACATAGTGTGTAAATTAAGTACTGTATGCTTCAGTTGGGATCAGGATTCTCTCCAGTTAACTGCCAAGTATGATATCAGCATGCCTATGAATATTTAAAATGAAAACTGTTGTGTTCTCCCTCAGCTAATTCCTCTTTCATTTTGGTGAAGCTGATTGCTTCTCTCTCAGTATAACAGAACCCTTGTCAAATTAATCTAAACATGACTCCAGCTCTGTGAGTACAGTTATATTGGATGCACAGAATGCATTATATATTTAGTATTCTAAATTCTTCCTCCCCCATGAAATGTGAGTAACATTTCATGCCTTTATGACCTTTACACTAAGGGATCCTTACTCATGAAAAGTTCCTGCTGACACTAACTGGATTAGCAAGTCTGCAGAACTGGGTTTATTGTGTTGTGCAGCCCACAGGTTTTACTTTAGGCTTAAAAAGTGGGGTTTTGCTCTTGGTAAGAAAACCTTACCTGAGATCCACAGTGGACTGATAGGACTCTCAAAGGTCTGTATTGAGTTCTCTTTACTCTGTAGGACTCTTGACCAGTTTTTAAGTGGAACAGTTTAATGAGAAACTGGCATAGTCTTATAAATCTCATCTCTGTCAAGTAGTGCTATTTTAATAACTCTTCTGGATAAATATTCCCTTAAAACCTGTAAAGGTCTAGAGTACTACTGAACATCGTGTTCTTAGGTACTGCAAAATTAATTCATTAAGTAGAAGAAACATTCTGAAAAAAACAGTGTTTGTGCAGCCTAAAGTTTTTAAGAATGTGAATGCCAAAGGAACTAATCTAATTTTTAAAAATTAAAATTCTTACTTCTCTTGATGTCTGTTTCAAAAACTATTGAATTCAATTGGAGGTTTTCTATAGCCTTTGGATCATAGTTACTGAGGAGATTGCAACCTTACTCGTGCACATTTTTATACATGATCAGGTATTACAGATACCATTTTCCAAGCAGCAGTGGGACAGTGTTTATTTTGAATATTGAGTGTTAAGTTAAAGCAGTTTACATACCATGTGTTCATCTCATGGATACTAACATTTTTACTCAATCATTTCACTTATATAATTGGGTAGTCTATTGACTCTTGTCACTTTTTCATCTGAACTTCCTTATCTAAAAGGTTTTATATTTTATTTTTAAATTGTAAAGGAAGTTTTGATATAGATCTCTTTTACCAAGAGTGTCTTCAGAAACATTTAATGTTTGTCCTTACTAAATACAAAAACCCACCAGACTGGATTTTAGGTAAAGGGAAATGGAGACTTAATTTTGCAAACACCCAAGTATGTTCACTTTTAAAGTGATGAGGATCCCTGTTGTTTTCCATGACTACACAGATGCTTTAAGAGAAATAATCTTTGAGATTATTTTAAGAAATAAAGGCTTCCTGAAACCTGTGCATTCTCAGCTGCACAAAGACCTAGCTCAATGACAGGAGTGGCAGAGTGGAACTGGAGGGAAAATAATAAATCTCCTTCTCTTATCTTCCACTTTCTGTGTTCTTCCTCCTTTGTCAGAGGTTTGATATACAAAAGGAACTGGATTTAGATGTCAATTCTAGGTAGTGGTATGAGAACCTCTTGACTTCCTGCTTTATGAGAAAGGGTTACATCTGAGACACTTAATTCCAAGCTGTTGTCACTGATTTGAATGTTCTTAGTATGTTGCTCTGCAGGGCAGTTGTCTTGGATGAAAGGTCCTTCTAGCCCAGTATGTGTTCTCCAACAGAGGGCAACATCAGACCTCTAGTACAGATCATGTCTGGTTCTCAGTGTGGAAAGAGAACTAAGGCCTAGATCCAGGATACTCTAGATGTGAAGTTATATAGGCATTATGTCCTTCTTATCTATGTTTTGGAAATAATTTCATAACTTTTGAACACCTGCTGGTTATGTAGGAATAAAATGTAATAACTTACCTTGAATGAAAGGTTGCTCTGATGAGAACATGTTTTAGTGTCTAAAGAATTGCCTCTAACTTCAGGGCAAAAAAGAGTATAAATGCTTTGAAGAATAACAAGTTGCCAGTTCTAATTCACAGAAACATGAACAAAGTCCTCACATTCCTTGTAAGCAGGCTGTAGACCTTGTCTTTCACTGTCAGCCAACCTCTTGAAATCAAGGTGAAGTCTATAGCTGTCACAGTGAATCACTGTATGCAATTTCCAATATTGAACAAGGGGATGGAAGCTGTTCCTGGTCTTGTGAAGTGAGACTTAATATGAATGGGGCTTCATGATGTGACTGAAACTTCACAGGAAGGCATGGGGCTGCCAAATTTTACTAGCATTTGCTGAGGGGGAGTTGTTAATGACACTGGGCAGCAGATGGTCTTAGAAGAGTTGTTAAGACACTGTGGATCATACTGTAAATATGTGGGTGAATGGAACCAGGATGCTGACAGTTCACTCTCACAGCTCATCATGAGAAGGTGACTCGAGTGGAATTCAGTATTGCCAGAACATGAATGTCTGGGGATTTGGCAGTCTGTGATATATCTGGCAAGAATTTTGCAACATAACAGTGGGAAGGTAGTCAGGTTGTCTAAAGTTCAGAACAGAGAACATGATCTTTAGACCACCAGTGATCTTTAGATCACCACTGATCTTTAGACCTGATCTTTTAGAAGGTAGTGAACCTGTGCAGTTTAGGAGTTTTGAGTCTTCTTCAATACAAGACAGCATTCATTCATATTACAAATGAGTCTGAATTGTTGAACCACAGAATAAGCTGTCACAGAAAAAAAGTCCTCTCTTTTCCCTACCAAAAGCCTGGTCTTGACATACTTTTCTGTTTTTCCTCCTCACAAAATAGCTCCATACCCGCCATCCATACCAAAAAGTAAAATTGTGCATTGGGGTTTTTCATTTTGATTTAACAGAGTGAGACATGAAGTATTTCATTCAAATCCTTTGCTGAATAGCTTACCCATGCAGCTTTTAGTATATCTTGAAGAAAATAATGATATGAAGTATCATAAGTGTGATTCACAACATAAAATACAGTATTGTGGGAATTATACAGATATATCAGAAGCTTAGTGGAAGAGTGCAAGGGTACATCTCCTGTGCCCTGTCCAAAGAAAACTAAATTAAAAACCTCTGATAAACTAGCCAGTGGTAGCTGAGGTTTTGCCCCGTATTTACAAGTGGGATGATCAGGTAGAATTTCAGATTCTTCGACTGTGTAGTGACTCATTGAAACTAGGGTTCTCTTTGATGGCGGGATCTTCAATACAAGTGTAATCTTCATGAACAAATCTCTGAAAGCTGTTTTTTTTCCTGTCTCCTTGATGTCTACGTATCTGTGTATTCTGTGTAGTTTCTTGGAGTTTTTTGGATTGTTTCGTGGGATTTGGTTTTGTTGTTGTTTTTTGGTTTGCTTTGCTTTTTTTTAAATAAGGATGAGTGCTCACCTTCTTCCTCAAAATAATTCTTTATCTCTCCACAGCCCCCTAGCTTAAAGCAGAAAAGAGATATGAACTTAAGAATTAATTTATTCTAGAGTGGGGAAACAAGCTGGTTTGGGCAAGTATTTGAAAGAACATATCCACTAAATCAATGTCGCTGGTTCAAGGTAGCTCAGTACCTGGGTTACAGAATCACAGAATGGTTCAGGTTGGAAGGGACCACAGTGGGTCATCTTGTGATGCCTACTTGCACAGTTTTTTTTAGAAGAGCGTAACCTCTTACATTGTAAAAAAGGCCACAACCTTCGTAACAAAATTTTTATTAATTGCCTCAG
This sequence comes from Pachyramphus minor, assembly GCA_013397135.1. Classification (NCBI taxonomy): domain Eukaryota; kingdom Metazoa; phylum Chordata; class Aves; order Passeriformes; family Tyrannidae; genus Pachyramphus; species Pachyramphus minor. Next base: position 719,339 of record VYXB01009882.1, on the reverse strand, counting down.
TTGTATAACTTCAGGCAAATTGCATTTGGTCTCTGTATTGTTTAGGCTAAAACGTAGTATTTGCTGGTACTTCTGATTCCTGGTTTTCATGATCATAGTATCTGAGAAGAGCAGAAACATGGTTTGCCTGTCCATGGCATATCATCAAAGTCAAATTATAAAGTCTAATTTCTCAAACGAAAACATGTTAATATTGGTAATTACTGTTCTGGTGAAATATTGAGACTGGAAACAGCTGAATTACGTCAATTAAAATCCTCAGTTAACTTCTGTTAGGGAATAATTTAAAACAGCAGTAGTAGTGCATTACTCTTTACTTTCTGAAGGCACATAATTCTCACTATCATTGAGTGACAGATATCGTGGACTGGTTGGAAAATACTGCAAAGGGAGGTCTTTTAAATGTTCGGATTTGCCTAATGACTTTATAAAAAAGTCTGCTAAAAACCTCCTGCAATGGATATGACCCTTACAGTAATATTTATGTAGTGTAATTAGAGTCTTCATTAGGGATCCCGTTATTGTTCACAATGTAATCAGACTTATAATCTAGTAAATGTGACATGCTGTAATGTTCTGCTTTGTAAACATTATTGACTCCATTTTAAGACAGAGATTGCCTCATACTAACAAATAAAAGAAAATCATGGCCTCATAAAACCTTCTAATTATTTAGATGTGCACCCTGCAGGTTCCTGATGCAGTCAAAGTTGAGACTGAACCAATATTGAACACAGTGAATATTGAACACAGGTGCAAGCTTCAGTGCAGGTGACTTGCCAACCTCCTTTACACCTCAGCTGGTTGCTTTAATCTCATTAAGTTTAAGGGGGAAAAGATGAAAATGTGAATAGCTTTTTAACCTCATTATCACAGGCATATTCATACAGTGCTTCTGCCTTATATTTCATGTTTCTAGATAATAACAATGAGATATTGATCTGTTGGTAATCCACTGTAGCCATGTGCATGTATTGATCAATCTATCACTCAAGGGAGGTAACTGAAAATGGGCTTGACTAAACAGTTCTTCTTTTAGGGCTGAACTTAATTTTTTGTAAATTTTGCCTTAATATGTGATTGTATCTTAAATGACCAAGAACTTGGATGCGAGATTATTTAAGTAGGAAGCAGAATGGACCATTGCTGAAAAGGAGGTTTTATTTTGTTTGTTGCTTAAGACCTTTAGTACAACTGCTTTCTCAGTATAACTACTTGTGTCACTCATTTTTTTCCCACTTAGATCATAAAATGATCCAAGTCTCTTAGGCTCTGCCCTTTCGAGACCTATGTGTGCTACATGAACTGAGAGGACAGACTGTGCCTGTTTATTAGTCTATAAAACCATTTGTTGTCCGTCTCTCTCTCTCTGCAGTGGTCTTTGTTAGTCAAAATATCTTACAATTCTGATAGTAATTTTTGAAGTTTGCTCTCAGCAATGAGAAACAAATTCCAGACAGGAGGCTTTTTGAATAGAAACTTTGCTTTTATTGCAGTAACAATGAGATGCTCCTTGTACTGCAGCCGCTGCAAATGCCAGGTGCTAGCAGAGCATCTCTAGTCTGGGTAGCTTGCTCTAATTGCAGTCTCTCACTGTGAAAACTTTCCCACAGCTGTGCCAGCAAACATCGCAGACCTGAGAAATATAGAAGTGCTCAACTTTTTCAACAACCAGATTGAGGAGCTACCTACACAGATTAGCAGCCTTCAGAAGCTCAAACACCTGAACCTTGGGTGCGTATCTTAATGCAAAACTTTGCTGTAGTAGAGGTGCAATTAGAAGTCATTGCAGCTGAACCTGGAACCTCTTATTTTTTACTATTAAAGTTTCTTTTTGCTGTTGAAGTTTCTTATTGCAAGTGTTTGTAAGGATAACTCGGCAATTACGACTTCAGAGTATTCAGCTAATGTTCTGGAAAAGCAGATACTTAGAAGTGATCAAGCACTTACTCTGGTATACTGATAACCATTTAAAGGCAAAGCAACTCATATTCATCAAATACTGAGGTCAAACAGAACAGTTATTGACTTTTTACTTCTGCAGCAACTGCCTCTTGCTTCTGGAGTTGCTGCAGAAGAATTAGACTCTATTTCCTGTTCTGCTTTAAAAAAAAAATCCATGTTAATCTAGAACTTCCGGAGTTCCAAATCTGGGATTATAGACGTTTCAATTTATATTAAACCTGTAAAAGAAGCAGCAAATCTTTAGATGTGGTATGCATTTAATTCAAAGAGCTAGTATTGACTGAATTTGAGCCAAGAGTGTTTCTGTTAATTGTTCAGATACTATATTCCAGTAGAGTTGGTAATACTTTATAATAACTGCAGTTGCAGAGGGCTTTCTTGAATTAAGAAAAAAAGGATAGGACCTTCTTAAAATTAAATGGGCATTTTGAAGTGTAACTGTTTAGGAAAGCACTAGTAAGCATAAGCTTTAGCACTATAGGCTTCTTATAGAAAGCATGTTGGTATTTTATAAAGTTAAGCTTCTGAACACCCTAACCTAAGCATTTTTTACTGTTCTGAATACCAACTGATTTTGGCTAGGCTCTGTGTATCCTGCTTTTAGATACTTCTGTAAAGTGCTGGTAATTGAATTGCATCTTGAACTGCTGGTATGCCAATAAATGTTTTAATGATGATCTGTCTTCCCAGGTCTTTATTTGGTCATAGCAGATCTCTAGATTGCCTTAATATCTGTTTGAACTGGAGTTGCTTTTCAGAGCAAATATTAATCAGGATTCTATATATTTTGGGGGTTAAATCCATATTTTTGGAATGGCATGTAGAGGAGTTGCAGTATATGAAGGAAGAAGTTGGGCACTTCCCATGGATTAAAGCAGTGATGATTGTTAGTATAGTTCAAATACTAGTCTTCATTAATGAAAAAAGAACTATAGCGCAAAAGACTACTTGGTGTTAGGGCCAACAGACATTTGGGTCTGGAACCACAGTTGCCACCTTCATGTGTCATGTGGCCTAAGGTCTTAGAGATTAAATGCTCTTCGTTCTTAATCCTGTCCTTACCCATAATCTTCCAGGTACAGGTTTTACCACCCAGGCTTAGCTCTGCAAAATGGGTTCTGCTTTGCAGGTCCTTGGAGTCAGTGAAGAGGAAACTCTTTTGCGTTATTAGTTTTTCAGGAGGCAGCCAAGAAACCCTTTTGTCATCAGCAGTACATGTGTTAAAGGGCTTCAGAAGAGCCCTCCACAGGAAGCTTGAATAAGAACAGAGATTATTTTTGGGAGAGTTTTGTTGCAGAAGAGTCAGGTGGTAGAGTGGAAAGAGGAAAGGTGTACTGCTGCACTGAAAGCTTAATAGTGTCAAATTTGGAAGGCTGGTGAGGCACTGTTTCTGAGGCATGAGCTCAGTTTTTGAACTGGGCCAAATAGTGCTGGGCAGGGTCTTTGAGCTGGTTCTCTTTGCATGCCAAAGGATAGGTACCATTCTGCCTGTTGTCAATAGGGAGAACATTCTTCCTCACCCTCTTCTTTGGTTAAAAAGGGGAAGGCTGTCAGGGCCACTTAGTGAAAAACGATCTGCTTTAGTCCTGTTTGCTGTAAAGAACAGTTTTTAAAACAGTGACAAGTCTGCAGTAACAATAGTGTGGCTTTCTGTATTTTAATAATTACTACTATGCAGCAATAGTAGGTGTATGCCCATGACAGGACTCCTTACAGGGGATGAGGAGGAAGGAGGAGTTCATCTGGAGTTTAGCTACAGAGAGAGCTGATCTCTACAGGTTCTTGTTCTGGTGGCGCTGGCTTATACACAAGTGGGAGAGGAAAGATGAGAGTTTGTGAAGGAAATGGTGTATGTACTTTTCCTGCCCTTGCTCCTATGGATGTATAGTGTTTCTTATTTTTGGGTACCCAAATTTGTCAGTAGGTTTACTGCAGTTTTTATAGTTTTAAGTGTTAGATCATGCTTCATACATTCAAATAACATCTCCTCTTGACTTCAGTTGTGACTGTTGTTCTTTGTCACTTTAGCATCAAAAAGAGAAAATTCAGAATATGTTTAGAGATAACATCTGAAAGGTCATCTTTGTTTCCAGTCATGACATAAATCATGTTCCAGTCATCACAATAAAATCATGTTCTTGACAATGGCTACCTGTGCAGGCTCTTCCTGAAGATGCCTATCTTCTCTGTTCCGCTTTCAAACCCGGATGACACCTAAAGCAAGATCCANTGAAGATGCCTATCTTCTCTGTTCTGCTTTCAAACCTAAAGCAAGATCCGTATGCATAAGGTATATATTTGGTGTACATGCAATAGGGACAGTAGAAATAAGATACTGCCAGGTAGTTCTTTTCTGTTCATATGATAAACAGCCAGAGCACTAGTTCATGCACAAACAGTAAAGTTCCACGAAGAGATCTCCAGCTGTGCCTGCCTTCATTGTTGCAGTAGCTCTAGTGATTATCTGGATCACCTTGTTCAAGGTCTTTGAGGTCAGAGAAAAGTTAGTGTTTTCTGTGTCTTGTCTGCTTCAGGTTATCAGAGAAATCTCTTCCTTCTCTTAGTTTTCCTCATGTTCTGGCTGTTTCCAGTGGGAACTGCTATCCTAAACCCTCTTAAGATTGGCTGATTGAGCTATATTTAGATTAAGCCTCATCAATCACAGGACTGACATTTTATTTACTTCATGCTCCATGTACATCAATAGTTATCTAGTGACACAGATTTGCTGTTCTTAAGAAGGGTTTGAGCAGCAGTTATCAATGAGCACAAATACAGTGCAGTTGAGGTATTCCACTTTGTGTTTGGTGCCATGGTGAAGAGCTATGTGGTGTATGGCAGAATGGCACATGGTCAAGATGATGTGCAAAAGGGTAATTTGTAGTTTAGCTAGTCATCTACAAGAACCAGCTTTCTCTGTGGAACACTTTTAAGCTGAGCATCGCACTGTGATACGTCTCTCCCTTGTGCTGTATGTTTCAGATGTGGCTGATTGACATAACAGACAGAATTCCTTGCGAGTGCTTAAGTTTGGGTACATTTATTGGAGTGAAAGATTAAAGGTCTGCATTGCAAGAGGGCTCCTCAGTATCTTGGAGCATCAACCCCTTTTCAAAACAAAAGGAAATCTTGGCTTAGATTATTTTTTAAATAGAAAAAAAAAACAAGCAAAAGAAGTGTCTTGTGGCCTGTATTATTCCTACTAGATGAAGTGCACACTGATGTCATGTTCTTTTTTTTTCTCTTTACCTACAGCATGAACAGGTTAAACACCTTGCCAAGGGGATTTGGATCTTTACCAGCTCTAGAAGTTCTTGATTTGACTTACAACAACTTAAATGAAAATTCCCTACCAGGAAACTTCTTCTATCTAAGTAAGAAACTTTTCTAAAAACCTTGCAAATCTTCATGATATGGTGCTTTGCTTTCTGCAGTTGAAATTTATTTGCTGGAGACCAAAATCCGACAGAATTTTTTCTGATATTTATGTTTTTCCTTTAATATATCTTGAATACTTCTACATAGTACTGCAATATTTATCACTGATATACAGTCACCTGACACCTTTGGACACAAGAAGACTTGCTTAGTTCTTTTGAGTAATATTTCCTTGTGTCTCATACTCAGTTAAAACTTAAAACTTCATGGAGGCTTGCAAACCTCAGGGGAAAATAAACTGTTTTGCAACACAACTGTTGTGTGTTGAGTCTGAAAACAAATGGGTTCCTGATGGTTCATTACTGTAATAGTTTTAACAGCATGTGGATGTTCAAGTGTCCAGTATGTTAAAACATACACTAGGGTTACAAAGCTTGGCACAGAAATGATAGAGCTAAGCTGATCTTTGCATATGTTAAAATATACACTCAAAAGAAAGGTATTGTAATGCATGTGTGCAAAATAGTTGCCTAAATGACTTGAATTCTGGCACTTTCTGGATTTCAGTGATTCTGCTGCCTTACTGGTCTTTTCCATGTACTCTGCTGAAGTGGCTTCAGGTTCAGTGCATTCAGCATCGAAGTGACAGGCAAGGGGAGAGGAAGGAGTGCTGCTGTCTGAGGGATGTTGTGACTGTAACCTGGCAGAGGAGAAAATTTTTAAGTCAGCATTATTAAAAATGGTCACATTTATTGAAATAAAAAGAGGAGGAGTAACACAAATGGGATCTCCTATGGTGGGAAGGAGAAGTTTTGCAGATCTGACCACCTTCTTTGCTGCTGTACCTGATAGGTCTTTGTGAGTCTCCATTTTAATTTTTTTTTCAAACTGTCACATATGCTAATTCAATAATAGCAAGCTATGTGATTGTGCTGGGTCATCTCTTTTTTTTTTGGTGAATTTTGTAGGGACTTTGCATGGAAATTACGAATTATACAGTTTGATTCTTCTCTGTTGCTCTAATTTCAAATCTCTTTGCGAGTGTTAGGTTGTGCTTTCTGTAGAGCTTAACACAGATGTGTGTCTGTCCAAAAAACTCAGATTTTTTTTTTTTAATGTTTGTTTAGGATGCAAATTGATGTAATAAATAAGAATCGGGGGTAATAAAGAGTAATGACTGTATTCTGACATCTGAGCATTCATACCATATGCCAGAATCTACCAGAGATTACTATTGCAGAAATTGTTAATTGTGCCAGTCCTTTTGAATATAAATGTTTTCCTGAACTCACCAACAATATAATAAGCCAGTAAATCTAAGTTTGACCTGCTTGTTATTATTGTGAGCCCTGGGTATGTCAAAGGCTTTTCACCAAGTCCGGGTTATTAATCAAACCTGACTCCTTTTTATTGATTAGACCTCAAATGGTTGGTTATATGCCACCCTGTTTATATATTGCCATTTAATTTGCAGCCACCCTGCGTGCACTCTATCTAAGTGACAACGATTTTGAAATCCTGCCGCCAGATATTGGGAAGCTCACAAAGTTGCAGATAGTAAGTAATTTATCTAAATTCTTGGAAAATCAATTTACTTTTTCAACACTTGTAGGAATAGAATCCAGTCAATTTGAAGAGTAGTAGGCTGGCTGTATTTGCAGGAATAGACCACTACACCTGGAACTATTTCTTGTTTACCAGAAGACAGTTGTAAATAAATTGGAAGAACTGAGCATTTAGGAGAATGGTGGGGGTAAGAGGGAGTAGAGTTCTCTTTTGGGCTGCTTTATGGTAACCGAAAATTGTTGTGACTGAATTTATTTTTGTTCTTAGCTGAGTCTTAGAGACAATGACCTGATATCACTGCCTAAAGAAATTGGTGAGCTCACCCAGCTTAAGGAACTGCATATCCAGGGAAATCGTCTTACTGTGCTGCCCCCAGAACTGGGTAAGCTTATGGATGATCGTTTATTTATTTGACTGAAAATGATGATGATGCACTGTGTTTCTTCTGAAATGATTATTCCTAAGTCATCATATGAGCTAATATTTACTTTCCCTTGAGAAATACTCAGTTTTTCACTCCTACTGGATATACAGGAGGAGCCAGAAGATGATGGGTGTTTGGTTTTATTATTTTTTAACGTTACATTTTTTTGTGTATATTAATAAACCTGACTGCCAATTTGTTTATAGCATCTTGCTTTATATAATGTATCGTATATATTGGGTCTGCAGAACAATTCTTGTCTCTGACTGGGTTTTGAGAACACTATTTAGATTATCCAGAATTATATTAAGCAAAAAGGACAGCAGCATAAGTGGCTTTTTAATGAGTGTTCCTGTAGAAATGGAAGTTTGATCAACTAGGGTGAAATATAGGTAAATTAGAGGAATTTTTTGGTTTTCAGTAACCTGCCTTTCTTAGTGATTTGGTAGCTCTGTCACTTAAAGCAGTGGAGCAGGTTGATGTACTTTGAATTTGTGATATAGGCCATTTAAATACGGTATAGGTGGCTTCTTTTAACCTATAAATTGGAGTTTTTATTTGAAACTTAAGGGTTGATTTTGCTGAATTTGCATTGTAGTATTCCATTTTATGTGAAGGGCATTGTCCCAGTTTATCCCAAGCTAGAATTTGGTTTCAGATCTTTAAATATTTAAAAATATTTTCATTGGGAGTAATGTAGCTCCATCAGTTACCTGTGTTTGAAACACCTGTTACACAGGGTCTATTCCTTGTTGTTTGTTATTGTGGACTGTCACATGGTGAAGCTTCTTTGTTTCTACTGGCACCTTCCAAATAATAGCTCCTAAAACTCAGAAGGATAGTGACTGAAGGGGTAATAAAGTAAAATTATCTGTTGTCATAAGGACTTGCTTTGACCCATTGGAGAATGTGGCAGCTATGTGCTTAAACGTGACAGTCTGCAACATGTGCTTTTTGTGTCTGCTTTTCTTTTGTGAGGCAGGGGAAGATGTTTGTTTTGGCTCTTACTTATTTACCCACTCACCGCTGGTGGATGACATTTGTTCTATTTTCCTTAATTTCAGATGTTTATTTCTTGACACAGGTATACTTTCTTTAGCTTTATGTGTAAGTAATTTATAAAGTCTCTTTACATTTCAAATGCATGCAGTGTCTGTAAATGTACTTTTCTGTAGCTTCCTAAATTACAGCCTTTCAGAAAGTGAAAGTTAAATGCTGCACTGAGTCTAACTGCCTTCTTTGGTTAATTAAATATTCTAAATATGCTACTGCCTTACAAACTCAGCAGCAAATCCCTGTTAAATGGTTTTACCATCAAAATCCAACCCAAATGGAATTGTTTGAAATAAAATTCTCAGTGTTTATTTTGCACTGACCTGCAAAACTCAGCCAAGGGAAGTGTTTTTTTCATTTAGTTAGCATTTGTTTGCATTATAGAACAGTATCACAGTCTGGTAGAAAAAGGACTTGTAGTTTTGCCCCAGCAGATCAAGCTGAGGCGCATTGACACATCTACGGCCTTTGTTACCTCTTGTCTTTACTACTCAAAAGGTATTCTATAAATTTTACTTTTCATTTATTAATTTATTAATTTTATGGCCTTGCTCTGTGTCTTCACTCATCATCAGTTGACATAATTTCTATGACAGTCTATGCCGTGCATAATGCTAGAACTATATCAAATGTTTAAAATAGATTTTGGGGTATATTTCCAAAGAACATGACACTGAAGTCTGGATTTGTAACTTGTGCAACTTGCAGGCATATTTACTGTGAAAAGTAATCTTGTTTATTAGACATCTAGGCACACATCTAGGGAATGGAACACCAGGCTAGCTTTGGAAGGCTTGTTTGAGATCAGGTAGGAGTAGGCCACAGGTAAATGTGAACCTCTGAATGGTTAGAAAAAGTCTCTTCATCTCGGCAGCACTGTTTTTCTCATCTGCAAATGAGGGCAATTTAGAGAAGCACACACACCTTTGCAGACAGTTTTGAAGTCTGCCAATGAAATGTGGTACGAAAGGGTTGCAACCTACTGCATGGACTGCTAATGCCATAGTCACCACATGAGGGAAAACCATCTTTGTCTGCAGTCTGAGTTCTCCCTTCTGAATTTTTAAAATTGAATTATAATGTACTCAGAACTATCCAAATACTTTTTGCTGTGCATGGTGGATAAATAGGTTTGCAGGAGCAAGGTCCTATTTGCATTAATTGGAGCTACTGCTGTTCCATTTAAAGTAAACAGTCTTTTCTCTCTCATTATCACTTTCATAATTAAAGGTGCTGAAGGCTTTTGACTGGCTTAGTTCGGGCACTGGTGGACAGCAGAGAGTTATTACATGTTCATTCACCAGGGAGATGGGCACAATATAAAACATCAGGATAAAACAGTGTATTAGAATGAGGAGAACAGTGTGTGTGTGTTACATTAAACAGGTTTTTAAAGGTAATGGAAATAAGTGCAGAAGAAGGCATGGAGAATAGGGTATGAAAAAAGGCCACAGACCTTGGGATCACAACTTTGGTATGGAGAGAGATGACAATAAATAAAACCCTACAATCTGCCTGTAATGTCACCTGATGTTATTGAACGTGGCAACAGTGAAAGGGAGATAGGCATTATCCTTCTTTGTGTTTAGCAGGGAATACCTGTCACTAATTTGAGAAAATATTCCTGCCCAGGAGGAAACGAGGGCACTAAAAGAATGCACTGGTGGTCTGGTTGTCTGTAAATACAGTACCTGTGAGTGATGAACAGAGGAAATGACCGGGATTAGGTGGGTGGAATTTGCAACTTGTTTTTATCATTTGTCTCTCAAAACCTCGTTCATGAGGAATGGTGGTGGGCAGTCATATATAAACTTTAAAGAGGCACTGGCATTTTTTTCCCTAGCATTTAAAAGGTTATGTGCTGCATTGCGAGACAAATAAATCATGATTCACTGCAACAACAGAGTTGCAGTCAGTTATATAAATTGCCAAGGAGGCACTAAATCTGTCACTTTGTGTATTCTGACCATTTAACAATGGGAATGGTGTTTGGAAAGAAAGCTGAATAGAAACAGGAACCACAGAAGAGGTAGATACAATTAGTAACACCAGTGTCAGTGTTTTAATGTCCATTGTATGGTCATCTGGGTGCACACATATGTGCCACATTAAAGATTTTCTTAGCAGAGTCAGGAGTGTGAGAGTGGTATATGGTGCAGAGTATTCACAAAGATGTAACTAAATAGCCACCCAGAGAATGTAACCAGCTTATCTGTAGGTTTGAGTTTTTGATATGAAAACAAAGCGTATGATTTTTAAACCCCAGATTCTAATATTGCCTGTGTGCATTACCCTGCTACCAATACACATCTGTGCACAAGTACACAGAGTTTGCTCATGTTTATGCATATGGAAGAACAGAGATTTCGAAGAATACATTTCTGATTACCATCCTCCTTTTTCAAAATTGAATGTTGGTGTCCATGACTTGTAAGTTGCTATTCAATACTGTTCTAGTTTATCAAATAATTTCTTCAGGTAAAGGGAAACACTATCAAAAGTGTAAATTAAACAGTATCAAAAGTGGAAAATTCAAGCTTGTTACAAAAAAAGATCTTGATGGGATAAGTTGCCATGTTCCTTTTTAAGGAGCATGAAACATTTTATAAATTAAATCTGTATGTCAGAATGGCTAAGTAATTCTTTCATCATTCTTTAGTTTTGAACAGCTAAATTACCTTCTGTGAATAAACAATTGGCTTTAAATACAAAGTTCAAGGAATCCTTCCAAAAGTCTCAGTACTTTCATCACAAGAAGACCTTTTAAAATTTAGGCTTTTGAAATGGCTCTAGAATTTGTGAATTAATATTATATTACACAAAGTAGTTGCTGCAGTTGTTTGTTCAAATTAATATTAATCGAAATAGCAGTTTACTTAGGTAATTAAAACAGGCATATGCAAACGCAGGAATCACTTATTTCACAAAAGATATTTCTTTTCTAAATACAGTTGACATAAATTCCAAACTTTTCTTATTTTAGTATAAATTGTCACTGCACTGCACTCTGCCTGTGTCACAACACAGCACTGCTCACACCTGCAGTACAGGTCATTGGTGCTTGTTGGAAGCCTGAACACCCTGGAGCTGTTTGGACAGCAGTTCTGAGCACTGAAACAACCAATTGATACCTTACAATTTTAAAAAATTACATGTTTCTACTTTTGGAACTAAGGCAAAAGTGGCTAAACAAAGTAACTTGCTTTCTAGGACTAGCAGTTATTAGTGAAGAAACAGTAGAAAAAATGTATGTAACAAGGTAGGTTATGGAGAGGCTATTTATGTAGAAAAGCTTCCATGAAAATCTGTGAATATTCTAATTATAATTCTCATTTTAGGTTCAAGTTAAAAAATGAAAAAAAAAAAAGCCGAAACCACTAAACTCCAGCACTTGTTATGTAATTAGAAACTAGGATGATTGCAGAGAGTATTTGGTGGGGATTAAGGTGTGTGGGAAGAGGGCAACTCTGCACTTTCCTTATGTACAGGAAGATGTTTCTGTAACCCATTATTTAGATTTACACCACAGGCATTCTTTTCCTTACACTGCTGTAATTCTTGCCAAATTTTGCAAGATTCAGATTTGATCTTGCTTTAGTTTTTAAAATATACCAGTCTTACAGTCACATCCCAGATGACTACAGTGTGTCTGTGGGCTCCCCTAATGTTAACTGTACTCTGATTATAAGTACAATCAACATAATAATGATGTTTCTTTGAGCAGATATTTCATCTGTTGTGTTAGAGTTGTAGTAGGTAAGAATATGATAATTAGAGCCAATCTGAGCAAATGTTGCATTTGTGGTTATATTTGGTTCATTTTTTGTTTTTCGTAGTACTTAAAAGTGGTCTCGCTCTTCTGAGTTCTTGGCAACCTGTGTTTGAATGGAAGTTTCAGAGGTGTGGGGTAAAAGCAATACAGTGAATCCTTTTTCAAGTAATTTTTTTAAAATTAACTAGATTTTGGTCTGATAGGGACCCTTCAAAGAGAGAATGCTCTGTTGAATTCCCATGTAATTGAGAATCCCAGGGGAGTTTCTGATGCTACAAAAAATGTGCAATATATTTCAAAATAAATTGGGATGCTGATCCTCTAAGCCTGTAATACTTCCTGTGCCATTAAAGTGTCTTTGATGTTAAACTACTTTGACATCACATTAATTTCCTTTGTTCCAAAACCGGTCTGCTGTGTAGTGTGTTCCTTGGGTTTCTTCACTGTCGGTTTGCCCCTTGAGATCCCAGTCAGTGCCGGGCATTTGTTACACAGAGGAGTGAAAGAAATGGTATTTCCAGCACAACATGTCACCTTTCAAAGAGATATCAGTGAAACTTAGCAGTATTTGTAAGTCTTCTAGTAAATGGTCTTGCTCTTATGTGAGGAATGTGGGAGAAATTAATTTAATCAAGTCATAAGTAATTTGAAATGATTTTAGAGGGAATATAGTTTAAAAAGTACATTTTGAACTAATTTCTTGGATTTTTGTCAAAATGCTCTTTCTTCTGCCTTTCATCTTAGCTACCAACACGACCACATCAGCTGGGCCGGTTGCCCTGCTGAAACAGCATGATTTGTCATGTAGCAGTACGGGCCATTAGCAGAGCGTTGTTAGGCAAAGAGTACCTTGTGTGATGCATTAAATAAGTTCCTGGTTTATGGCTTTCATCTGTGAGTGTTGTTATTATTTACTCTTTCTACCAGTTATCCTGCTAAGGTCAGGTTTGTTGTGTCTTGTGATGGTAGAAATTTCCAGGGCTCTCCTTGTTCCCAGAGAGTTAACCACTCCTTCAGTCATCTGAATATGAAAATGCAAGTTTGTCCAGCCAGGGTAGGTCTATAATATGCCTGTACTTAATACCTGAAATATGGTTTAAGGGAGTAGTTCAGCATTTTATCCATTTTCTTGTCTTTCCCAGGCTTCATCTTCAGTCCTGACACATGCTGACATGATTCTGGCTGACCTTTGCTATGATGCTGCAATTTTGTATAAATATCTCAGGACTACATTCACTTTGTTTTAAACTCACTTCTGTGAAATGTGCTGAAGAGTAAAATTTTCTTCCAATAAGATTGTAATAGCTGTAGCTGAGGCAATACCAGTTTGCCTTTTATCACTTCACATTTAAATCAAGGGTAAAGAATTCAAGATTTAGTTGGTCTACTTTTATTTATTTCAGCTGTGTTCCTTTTATTAAGAGTTGAAGCAAATAGAGTAACAGACTCTTTATTTAACCTATCAAAGTGAAGAGTGAGAGGAGACTTGGCTGCTGATCCTCACTAACCCCTTGAGAAGAAAGCACAGTTGGTCTTTCTCCCTTGTAGATGGGCAGAGGGAGCAGCAGTGTTTTAGGTCTAAGTCAGCTTAGTTCAGCACTGAAATAAAGAATGTATTTTGACAGTGATGAACCATTTGAACAAGACACCACTGGCAGCACCTCCATTTCCTGATGTTTTTGAGACCAGATGTTTTTCTGTTTGAAAAGTCTCTGTAAGCTCTTCAATTACTGAACTGACACACAGATCTACAGTTAGATGTATTCAAGTGAATTCTGAAGTTGGGGTGTCGTCTCTGAACTCATTATTCGAAATTCTCATTTACATCTAAGAAGTTGTTAAAATAATGTGTGATATTGCAGTATCCACACTCCTGCTTTCTGTCCCTGAAAGTGGTTGTAAAACTGAGAATGGGCTTAGGCTTCAGTGTTTGGCTTTCAGGTTGCTCCTTCAGCCTTCTTTTGCCCTGGGGCTTCCTATCTAACACTCACATGTGAGGTTGCAGGCATTCCCATTTGTGTGGTTAGGAAAGGAACCAGAGGAAGATGTCCAGCCTGCTTCTGTCTGCTGGATGCTCTGGAGTATCTGGTTATTTTCATGTACTGAATCGGATTGCTTGTTATTTGAGACTTGAACCTTTTCCCCTGTTGTGTAGAAACGCCACAAATGCTGTTTTGGGCTAAAGTGCTGGTGACTTGAAGTGATACTGTTAGACCTTCTACAGTACAAGATTATAGGGGTGAGAGAGCAAAAGTGTTGCTGGGATCCATCTTCTGGAGGCGTTTCAGTCTCGGTTTAGGCTTACTAGTTGTACTCTTTTAGTGCATAGAAGCTCATCAATAACCAAATTTACATTTTTGACATACGCTATGGAGATGTAGATTTGTTTATCATAGTGAATATTTCTGTGACTATTACTGCTCGTTCCAAAGAGGTTGAGTCACACCTCACTTATGTACAAGAAGACTTTGCTCTCTGTTGTTTTACTGCTGCTTTATAAATACTGTTTAAATCTACTCTCTTCTCTTACTGATCCTTCAAAAATGGTGGAGGTCTTCAAAACAGAGATGATCTTATTGTTTATAAAAATGGTATGAGTTACTAATGCACAGTCTACATGTGCTTAAGATCAGGGTAAAAATAATTTGCTTTTTATAATACTTTCTGGCATAGAAAGCAGTATATATTTTCATTTTTTTTACATAGATTTTAAGACATCATTCACAATTAATTGCTTTGGTATCATTTTTATGACATAATAGTCATGATATTTCTTCCACCCCCATGCTTAAACCAATCTCTCTTTCTGTTGAGACAAAGCAAATGCCACAAAAGTAATAAAAATTATAAGCCCTGTAGTGTAAAGCAGATCTAAAACAAGCCAGGGCAGACGTATTTTTACATATAACCTAAGTTTAAATTTAGTGTAGTGGATTGATCCCTTACTTAGTGTTTAATAAAATAGGATTCAAAGGTATTTATATCTAAATAAATTAATAAAACTAATTTTGTTCCTCCTGTCATATGTATGACGGAGAGTAAGACCTTTGTGTTGTAAAGGGAAAGAACATTTAAATTGCAGTCTTAAGAGGAATCACTAGAAGGGATGTGTTACAACTTGAGGACTCTCCTTGAGGTCAGTGGAGTAGAGTATAGGCTGGGATGTGAGTCAGAGTATCAGTGGGACTCAGATGTGAAATTCAACAGTATAGAGGCTAAAAATTATTTCCATTTATTCTGATGAAGCTCCACTGGGGATGAATTTAAACCTTTACAAAGAAGCGTTGATCTGGCATTTTACAACTAGGATCGTGTTTCTTATGTTGAATGCCAGTGTTCAGTTCTCAAATGTCAGAGTTGTTTAATTACTTAATTTCACCTTTTAATTTTTGAAAGTATTTAAAGTGTTGCCAAGGGGTGTTCGAGTGGAAAGGACAAGCCAGGTTTGTGTTCATTCTGCTTTCTTTTATTTGTGTTTAAGTAATGGCCATGTACCCAAGTCATGCCTTACTGTATATCCAGTATACATACATGGGGTAATTGTACACTTCATACATCATATATCACAAGAGAATAAGGGGCTTGTAGTTGTATCTAAGAGGTGCTTACAGGATGGATCTAATGGACAGGAGGAGCCTGGGAAGTCTGGAGACTCCCTTGCTCAAAGTGATAGGTAGTGTTATTACTGGCTCTGACACTTACTGTCTGCAAACACGACTGTGGGAGGCTTAATTTTATTTTCTGTTATGAGCCCTTTTCTGACCTTTGCAGGCAGTTGAGCAAAACATGAATGTTCACACAAACCACTCTTTATTTCAACAGCACTGTAGGAAAATAACAAGAAACATTAATGATTGTGTTTTATTTTAGCTCAAATGCAGGATGGATTTATTGAGACAGGTGCAGGGAAACTGTAGATGCCTTATTTTCCTTTTAATGTCAGTCAGGATGAGGAGGAGTGCTCAGTGTCATATGAGATGTGCCTTCTGTCCACCCATGGCTGTGGAAGCTCTGAATGTAAGCAGTGATAAATGGTACTTTTAGTCAATGGATGGCATAAGTTAGAATACATTAAAATTAAAAACATGCATACTTTGATTTTGCCCTTGAATTTTCAAGAGTTCTGGTGTAGATCTATTTACTGTAGCTCCAAGGTGGCAGCTAATAAGAGATTCGGGCAGCAGACAGTTTTCGGGTCTGCACAGCTTAGTTGTTGGGCATTAGGAGCAATTTGGTTTTAAGGTGGGTTAAACACAGAAGTTAAGTCACACTGATCCAATCAGACTTAAGGGTTCAGAATCATCTTTAGATACTATGAGTGCTGAGACAGGAATAAAAATTCCAAGATCAGGCATTTTTAAGATCACGCAGCTGACTGCTCCTTTTAGAAGGCTTTTGGTCATTCTGTGCAGGTCATGCACAGCAGTCAGCTGTTAGATCTCTGCTCTTCTGTTTCCAGACTGTTCTCTTTTCAGTGTCTGCTTGCTAGTAGCAGCATATGTGCAGTTTGCATTCTTCCTATTTGGAAATCTGTGTTTCCACAGTAGAAAGTGTAAAAACGTATACTTCAGACTTCGGACTTGAATGTTCTTTAAGCATGTTAGACCCAGGTTCTGGAATGTGTAGCTTTGATCACTTATTGTAATAGTTTCAGAAGCACTGAAAAATAATGTGAAAAGCATTTCTGTGATCTAGGAAGGGGGCTATGCTGACTACTCTTGAAGTTGTTCCTCTCTTACCAGAGGCATATGATTGTGATGCATTTCAGTAGAGCCGATCTCCTTCAGTAAGGCCGAATATCAAGAACCTTAAGTCCACAATGAAGAAATAGAATTTTAGTCAACAAGTTATGCCGAATTTTAGAGATGATAAATACTTTTTAATAGGCTGATGTGTATGAAGTGCTGGGTTTTTACTAGAGGAGATTTTGTATTTTGCTTACTAAAAATATCTGAGGGATTTGATGTGATCTGTGTAGCAGAACAGTATATAAATTTCCTAAGCCCTGGGGATGGTGTTCTGCTGATGCTGCTGTTAGACAATATGCATGAAGGCGCATCTGCCATAGCTTTTTCCCTGGTGCATGGCTCTAGTGCTGCAGGGATGGAATAATAGCATTTTGTAACATGGTGCTGCCATAAAAAAATCATCTAGGCAAGGAGACTGTTGGGGATGGGGGAAACAGGGACACATCTGTAAGGTGTCCAGTTGCACAGCTCTCCTGTGGTGAGCATGGTACCAGAGCCTTGCTTCAAGTGGATGTGAGCATCTCTTCCATGCCCTGGGGTTTGTCTTGGTGCTCTGCAGCAGAAGAGTCCATGCAGTGCTCCTGTGTTGGGTTACCCCTGCATGTACTGTTCCTGAGATGTTACTGAGACTTTGGCCTTGTGCTTGGGACTGCTGGATGTCCTGCAGCCAGAGCAGAATTGGGTACACCCTTGATTTGTTGATTTTTTTAGCCATGAGCACAGAAAGGACACCAGGATATGGCCCCAAGCAATGTACAGTGCAGGAGCGGCACGTTTTCCTTCTGTCTCAGTTTTAATTATGCGGCTTCTTTGTGCTCAAGTGGCTTGCCTTGTGGTTGGAGTGTTAGACTCCATTTCCTCCCTAGTGCTGGTGAGGTGGGGCAGTCTAGTCTCTCTGTAACTTCTTATCCTGTTTAATTTTCTGTCCATTTCTGTCCTTCATTTCCATATGGAAATGTTATTGAACAGGGAGGATTTTAAAGCATTGGTTGCCCTGTCCTTCCTGCCTTCTGTGAGGAAGCCCACTCACCTGCAGAGAAGCACCCACTCTCTACCTGGTGCTTGCCATGAGGACAGACAAGTTGTTCCTTTTCTCACCACCACATTTGATTAAATTCTTCACTTAAAATCCCTGGGCTCTCACTCCAACTCTAGGTGGCCAGTGGGATGGGCTGCCAGGCCAGCTGCTGCTGGCAGGGCTCCCAGAAGGACGTCCTGGGCAAGGAGGTGTGGATTTCAGTGCGGATGCTGAAATTTTGTGTGTCCCGGTTTCCTCTGTAATTAGATTAATTTGGGTCTCTCCTCCCTGTTCCCTCTGAACGTAAAAAGTAGTATTTGTACCTGCCTCCAGTGAGAAGACAGAGGAAAATAAAGCTATTACATTGGCATGGTGACCTACAAGTCATTTTACTTGAGCAGGCCTGGTTTTGCTGTAAGATTTCTTTGGCTGTAGTAGAGTAGTAATTATTACAGTTAATTACATTTAAACAGGCCATGTTGGTATTAAATAGGTATTAGAAATGAAATGCGCACACTGCACTGTGGGGACAGAAATGTGTGGCAACCTTCCCTGGATGGTTGAGCTGGGGTTGAGAGGATTCAGCCAAGACCTATTGAGATTTTGGGAACATGTGTCTTAGTCCTGTAGGCGGCATTGATCTTGACCCATGATGGAGCCAAACTTGCCTCCCCAGATTGAACTGTTTTTATTAGTTGTACACAGATTGATCATTTTACCCTGATGTGGTACCCACAGAGTGCTTACAGCATTGGTGGTTTTGGAGAGCAACGTATGGGATTTTTTGCAGGTAATAAAATGGGAAATCCAGTTTACAGTTGCAAAGCAAACCCCTGAGCAATACACGATCTTCACAGCAGCCCTGGTCATAGGGTTGCAGCTAATCGCCGTGCTGGCCGGCTTCCCCGGCAGCCTCCGCCTGAGCGCTGGGTAGTGAGCAGCACCAGCCTGCGCCTTCAGCCAGCACAGATTTAGATACACTGCTTTCTAGCTTATTAGGTCCTCTTTGTCACAGTACTTAATCCTTTTCCCTGATCCTTGTTAGAACAGGGCTACCGTGTCCTTTAATAAAGGAGACGGGCGCGAGGCTCCTAACGAGGCGCACTGGAGCGTGCAGAGCGCGGGCGGCTGCGGCCTGACTGACGGGCTGTGTGCGATGCTCCCTGCTGCTGTGAGCTCAAACCAGCCTGCCACAGACAGCTGGCAGATCAGCTTGTTAAGGTAATGGTGACTCGGTGATAGGCCAGTATGAGATGCTTGGCATCTTTTCACACAGTATAATAGCCTGTCTTTAATTGTTGTTAACCCCTTTTACAGAGGGAAACGCGCCAAGGATTAGCTGTCATGTAGAATGTGCAGCCGGAGTGGGCAGCAAGCACAGGGCGGACAGCAGCTCCCATTGCCTGCACTTCCACAGGCATTTCATTTTGGAAATCTGGTGCATCAGGTTGATTTTCAATTTCTCCAACAGTTTGGCTCAGTCAGTCTTCAAAACCCTGTATTTTTTTTTTGTTTCCTTCCCCATAGTTGAAGATTTTTTTTTTAAAGTTATTTTAGATTTATCATAAAGTTTGCAAAAATAAATTGAAAATGTACCACAGATTTTTAATTTAAAGAACACAAAGTATTTTAATGGCTAGACCATCGTGGAATTCAGCCCTTTGTATCCATAGTTATGAGGAGTTTCAGTGGAGCATGGACTGTTTTGGGGTTGGGTGGTAAACATTTATAAACAAACATACAAAAAACCCCAAGCAAACCCCTAATAGGTCTCCTAAGTTTTCCTGTCAACAGAATAGGTAAAACTGGCATGCTGGAAGAATGATGCTGTTTGTTTGTGTTTCTGAGTGTTTGACACTCTAATCACAAATTAGGGTGGCATCTCAGTTCAGACAACAGGCTGGGCACTGAGAGGACAAAAAACCTGTTGGGCATTGCTTGTTGGTGTTTTGCTTGGAGCAGGGATTGAGAAATGTTTTGTAATGCCAAGCTTCAGCAGAGCAGACTGCTACCAGAGCATCATTCTCCTTTTGTTCCTGTAGATCATGGTGGAGAGGGCCAAACACCTATGCACTGTCAGGTCCTGCTTAAAACTAACTTGATGAATAAATATCATATGCAGTGGGTGGAGTTCAACCCTGCTGTTCAGTGTGTAGCAGCACTGAAATAAATAGAGTTGGAACTGCATTCATGATGGTGGGAGATACTGTGTCCTTCTATTCCTCTCTGTTAAGACTGAAATACTTGCTTTTATTATGGTTGTGCTCTCTGAAAGTAATGAAAAGTTTTTATATTCACAGCAGGGTATTTCTTTCAAATTTTTCATGTTTGAAGTATTTTTCAAATGCTGTTTTGTTTAATCCCTCAGGTAATTTGGATTTGACGGGTCAAAAGCAAGTCTTCAAAGCAGAGAACAATCCTTGGGTGACCCCTATTGCTGACCAGTTCCAGCTGGGAGTATCTCATGTTTTTGAATACATTCGTTCAGAAACATATAAATAGTAAGTATTACATTATATACTGTAGCTGTGGTGTTTGGTTATTTCCCTGTAGTGTGTTTGGTTACACACTTCTTTCATAATCCATGCAGTGACTTGGTATTCAGGGCAAATATGCAAGGAATTTTACCAAGAAGAGGGTAAATAAGCTTCATGTAGACATACTAAGAAACCTCAAAAACTGTTTGATACTGTCCTGCACTTGTTGTTTACTTCTATGTAACATGAGAGATGTAAAAGAATGAGCCTTACAAGTCTTTTGAGAAGTATTGATTTTAAGTATGTACGGTAAGGCTTTATAGACTGAAATAGATAATGGTTGATTTTTTGGATGCCGATTGTTATGTTTTGAGAGATGTCCAGAATTCAAACCTATTTCGGTCTGGACTGGTTTACAGAAGTCTACAACCCTAGTAATTCAAATATAGGTACTAGTGCTTTCTTCAACAGTGTAAATGGACAAAAAAATAAGCTGTGTGCTGGGGCAAAATTTCATGCAAAATTACATGTACAAACGCTAAGCATTTGTTTATGAAATAGTGTCTTTAATCATGAACTGAATTAAAATATTTATTTTAAGTAAAAATCTCCATTTTACCAGTCCTCAGTAAAACTTTAGATGGAAAGTTATTTTACATGTCTTAACAGCAATCTTGCTGCTGTCTTCCTAGGAGCAGTAGATAATACAACAATAATACAACCTCTGGAGTGGAAAGTTAGTTTTTGCATTTCTCCTTTATTTAAACAGTATATTTTAACAATTTAGAAGCATTTTTGGCAATCTTTTATATGGTACCTGTCTAAACAAAATTACCATAGAAGAATATTCACAAGTGATGGTTGGGAGATTCCAAGTAAATAACTGAGATGTAAATTTCTATATGAAACTAAGTGATTCAGCAATGGGTTTTGTAGGCTGTTCTTCTTTTACACGATTTAAGTGAAAAGAATCACAGATGGGAGAGTGGTTGCAAAAATTGTGTCTCAGAAGTGTCCTGATATTTATGCTGTAATACATGTTCTCAAGACAGATTTATTCATAGATTTAAGTAGGCTGCAACACCCTTCTTCCAGTAGTACTCTGTAGTACAGGCATGGTGTAGGGAAACAGCTGCCTATCTCCTTGGACCATCCCTTCCCCACAGTCTATTGCATAGCTACATCCAGGTTTCTTGATAGTGTTTCGTGATTTTGGTTTTTATTGTCAATTTTATATTTCTGTTTGCTGAGCAATGTAGATTAGGGACCCTCGTGCCCTTCTCAGAGGGGCCACTCTGGGCATCATGAAGACAGCAAAGTTTCAAGGACTGAAGTGCAGTTTTGAGAATTTGACCTACATTTAGTTTGGGGGGTGAGGGGGCTGGAGGCTGTTGTTATTTATCTGTATTTAAAAAAAAAAAAATTATAACTCTGGGTATATTAAACTGCTCTGGCAACTTTCCTTGTGCAATCAAAATTGACAAAAATATTCTGTAATTCATCAGTTAACCTCAGCTATTGTTCTTTGTTCTAAATTAGCCGTATTATGTTTGTTGTCTTGTCCTTTGCTGAGGCATAAGAGTTGGTTATTAGGCCGATTTTTATTTTGTCCTCAGTAAATATTTGAAGCGTATATAGTTAACAGTGTAAGCAAAATCAGACTCTAATAAGGAGAAAAATCAAAATCAAATGATTTTTCCATGTCTCATTCATGGCTTTGACTTTGATCTTAGAAGCTTATTACATTAAAATGTCATAATTTTCAAAATTTAGTGAAGAAAATCAAATGCAGGAACATGTTAATAGTTAGATGTCAATTTTGTATTTTCAGTATTTTATATTTAAATATTAAAAATTTCTGTGTAATTTTGCTAGAATTCCAGTAGTAACTTCTTTTGATTCCCAATTTTACTTGTTTCATCTCCTATAAAGAGAGTTTGTGGATTTTCCTGCTGAAAAATATTGTCCTTATTTCCAGTTTCCTCTAAATATATGATCTGAGAATTACTAGGATACCACCTCCTACAGTCATTTTTCTGTTTGCATTTGGTTTTAGATGTTCAAACTCAAAGGCAACGACATGGTCTAGGTAACAGATCTTAGTGGCATTATTGTACACAAAAGCAGATAAGCTATACATGCAGAAGAAATGAAAACTGCTTTTTGTGATGAAATGTTGATCTTTTCCTGCTAACAGCTATACACCTTCTTCAGCTGCCTTTTTGTTCCGGAGCCTGTGTCCAAGTAGTATGTCTTTTTTCTCATTAAGCAAATCACAGGGTTGAGATGTGAATGTAGTATTTTCCCCTGTGGGTATCTAACTAAGGAAAATCAAGCTCTTGGGTTTTGGTTGTTTTTTTAAAATTATTCTGCCAAAAATAAAAAATACCTTGCAGCATTTGGTAGATCCAGACAGCTTAACTTATACTGTGAGGCAAACAGTACAACTAAATGGATGATTGGATAGAATGCTGTTTAGATAACCTCACAACACTGAGAAGATAGAACATATATTACCAGGTGACCATCAGATCAGTAAGTTTACAAGAAGATGTGGACTTTCATAAACCAGCATCAGATTCATAAATGCATCTGCATTGTAGATGAATTTTGAGCTCCAGAGGGTGTATTTTTCTCCCTATGCCCATTGCTTTTGCTAGCTGATAGGAAATACTGATTTTACTTTATTTACATGTTCAACATTGTCTGTACTAGCAAAGACAATGAGGATATGTTCTTAGAGTCAACAGTGCTAAGTTTCAGAAGCTTATCAAGTTACATTTCACTATGTGGTTTATGCTAATACATTTTATTTGGTGTTTGCAATGGCTAGAACTTCATATTTACTCAGTTACTGTTAACTTAGCCAGAAAGTGGTAACTCACTGAGTCTTGGCAAATGCACTCACTAAACCTTGAGGTTTCTACCGATGGCTGGCAGAAGTCATCACAGCAGTCAGTGTCAGGGATCTCCATTCAGGTTCTGTGAGGTTGCACTTGTGAAGCAACTACCAAATAGATCACAAACCTCTTCTTTCCTTTATGAAATGTACTGGCTGTTTCAAGCATATTTAGTGAAAAATTACCCCTCATTTTTAGCCTTGTCTTAAGATATTCATGCTCTAGTGATTAATTGATAAGTAGGCATGACACCCATGAGGGATGACTATGTCTAAAGATAAAATGTCATTTGTCTCGCATACTTTTACATTTTCACACTCCCATTTTACATGGTACTCACGCACTAAGTATAAAACTGGAATTGCACTTTGCTTCAGAAGCACGTTAACCAGTAGGACTCTCCGATCAGCTCTTCTTACTTTGTATCTTCTTTCAT
This sequence comes from Pachyramphus minor, assembly GCA_013397135.1. Classification (NCBI taxonomy): domain Eukaryota; kingdom Metazoa; phylum Chordata; class Aves; order Passeriformes; family Tyrannidae; genus Pachyramphus; species Pachyramphus minor. Next base: position 695,602 of record VYXB01009882.1, on the reverse strand, counting down.
TTCCTCTAATTTCCTTACCTTTCATGAGAAATGGTGCACGGTGATTTTTTCTCAACCCTAATTTTTCAGGAAAGACTTGTGCTGACAAAAAGATGGGCTATATATTGTGGTGGAAAATGTGTGTGGAGGGGCTCTTAATTCTTAACAGGAAATTCAGCAGCTCTTGGCACTTTGCTAGCTTTTGTTGGCTAAAATACGCCCACTGCACATATCATCCTGTGACAGCATCATTTGGAAATAGGTCAGTTTGCCAAGTATATAATGATTCTTAATCTCTCACTGCTGTGTAACTTTCTGAAACTTTAGTAAGCTCAATTTTAGCTTTGATTCTGTATATACTCAGGACCTGCCATTAAACTCTGTGTGATGTCACAATAAGTGTTGAAAAGCAGTTGAACTTGCTTAAACAGTAAAGGGTAATGGCAACCTTATCTCCTCAAAGGGCTTAACTAAATGTTTTATTTTTTATTCATGCCTTTAGTCAACTTTCAGAGTGACCTTTATGTTGTAAGCATCTTCTCAGAGGACCTTCTCTGTGTAGGATACTGACAAAGAGATGATGGATTGTGTGATTTAGTGGTTACAATGTACTTAGGTAAGTGCAGACAGACATAAATGTTTGAAAAAAAACAGTGAATTAAGCTCCTATGAAGAACGAAAATCCTGTGATGCTCCTCAGGATCAGTGTAAGATAATTAGTGATTTGATTAAGCTGAGGTAAAGTTGAAATGTGCAATTGCTACCAGTGGATGGGTTTAGTTGCTGGCATTTACAGCAGAGTTAATCCAGAAAGCTTTGGGTACATTTCTGGAATTATTCATGTGCTCTTGATCAATCTTCCTCTGAAACTTGCTCTTTGCATGTTTGTTTCTGTAACAGAAAGGATAGTGATTTTGCTTTTATCACAGCAGAGCCTGTTGCAGTCGTCATCTCCTGGTAGTGTAATCAAAGCTAAAACAGAGTCCTGAGTGCTTAGAGTAGCATTCAGACTTCAAGCATATTTAAACTGTCCTTAAACCCAGCAATCACCTTGTAACACTTTATTTAATGATTGTTGTTTCCCTGTTTGACCTCCTTACTCCAGTAAGGCAGAATTATGATGGAACAGTCATCATTTTTAAGTTTCTAGAAAGTGGGTTTTCCCCACGAGGCAGTCAGTTTGCAGTCAAGAGTCTCAATAAGATGCTTTGTGAAAGGAAGTAAGTTGCACTTTTCAGGTTTCCATCAGGAAAGCTGGTAGAAGAGCAAGCCATTTTCAAGACTGACACATTAACTCTTAGCAGAGGAAATGGTTTGACAAATGCAGTGCTGAGCATATATCGCTTGGCAGCACTGGAACATAGGTTTCCCTGGGCAGGCTGCTCTGTGCTAAACATTGTAATTGAAAACCTCATTTTATTGGCAGTGACAGTCTGGAAAAATCCACTCTTGATTCAGCCCTCTATTTAGAGATAATCTCCCCAGCTTCTAGAAAATGAGTTGCTGGACTGGACCCCCACTATTAGGTAGCAGCTGCTTCCAGGGCAACAGACACAGGTCATGAAGTAAGATATTCTTCTTCTGGGCTATATTAAAGAAAACTATTTTAGCATTTATTTCTAACAACTAGACTGGCAAGATATTCAGAGTAGTGCTCTAGAATACAAATAGTATCTTGAAATAACTCCTGTTCTCATTCCACAGTTGTTAAGACTGTTTAAGTTCATCTGCATGGTTGGTGCTGTTCAAGATGTAACGATGATGATTGGTAAAACCACCTATCAAGGAGTGGAAAAGAGGTCAAACAAGTGAAAAATCCATGTGTTGGTGTTCAGGAAGCTTGCTGGGGAGTGGGAATTGCCAGCAGTTGAGATGGAGGCATCAGCAGGTTGAACCGACAGAAGGAGAGACTGTCCTGAAATGGTGTTACTTGTGCAGCACAATCTTGGACCTGTAAGAATTTGGGGGTTTTTATGTTTGCTCAAAAAGCAGGAGTATGTAATGACATTTGCTGGTGGTACAAAACTAGCAGCACAGAAAAGAATCAGCACAGCACACAGTAAGAATTCGAAAACAAAGAGGAAAGCTTAGGTGTATTAGTTACAGGTGTTCTGTGAGCCACTAGTGTGATATGCTGGAGTGAGGGGAAGAGAAAGATAAGCACAATCCCCAGAGTTTGGTTAAAAGAGTGTAAATTTTCCAGTACAGAACAGGAAATATTATGCAGTTGTGGTCATTATGTTCATGAAAGATGAATTCAGGCAGGAACAGGCAAACCGTGGAAATACAATAGGATAGTGAAATGAATGAAGAAAGAACAGGAAGTTTGAAAGGTATTTTGTTTATTTAGGAAAGCAAAGTCTGATAACAGAGGTCATGGCTGTCAGTGGAAGGGAGAGGGGGAAGAAGAAACTTCATTTAAGGCATAAAAAAAATGGTGGACATAAGAAAAAATATAAATGGCTGGTCAGATGTTTATTTGAAGGAAGGTCTCTAATTATTAAGGGAGCAGGTTAATAACTTTCTGATAGAAGTGGTCTTCTGACAGAAGAAATGAAGGCCAAAGTCTTGTTTGTTTCAAAATGAGCACTGATCAGTTTGGGCAGGAGTATATGATGTGATTGCTTGTGGCAGAGGATGGCATGTTTGTGATGTGGGCAGACCTTGTATTTGTGTCTCCTGATTTCTGAGTTAAAAACTCAGATGACACCCTCCTATATATTAAGATAGCTTCTCAGTGCCACTGACATTAAACTAAAGGAGGTAAAGCTCTGTTGTCTGTTAATATCAATAATATTAATTTTGCATATTCATGCATTTAATAACCTGTTTTAAATAAACATGTTTGGCAGTTTTGAGCAATAGTTTACTGAAAATTTTTAATAACCTAATAATTACTTTTTATTATATAAAATATGTATTCATTAGGGAAAATCATTTGGGGTTATGAATGTCTTTTTAATATTTCTTTTTCCACTTAAACTGGAGAGATACATAGAGTGCTTTTCTTTGGCTATCTCTAAATAAAATTAATTACCCAGTCATTATCTAATCTTGTAACAATACCGAAAAGAACTGGGCATAGTTGATCTCAGGAGTGATTTCTAATGGCTAAGATTCTGTACTCCCTGAGGGAAATAAAGTTCACAGAGAGGAACAAAGACTGATTGCACAGAGGTCAGTAAAGATTTAAAGAACTTAGATAGTGTGGTCTGCCTTGCCTTGCTAAGAAAAACAGGTCATAATAAGTGCCATTTACCTTCTTTATTTTTCTTTTCTTTTGAGGATGTTGGAGTTTAATCCCAGCCAGCAATTAAGTACCACACAGCTGCTTACTCCTTCCCCATGTCTCCATGGGATGGGGAGTAGAATCAGGGAAGGAAAAAAACTTGTGGGTTGAGATAAGAGCAGTTTCATAATGGAAACAAAGTAAATATAATAATACTAATGATAATAAAATACAATAAGAATAGTAATTTAAAAAAGAGAATAATAAATCCCAAGAAAAACAAGTGATGCACAATAGTTTCTCCTCAGCTGCTGACTGATGCCCAGCCCATCCCTGAGCTGCAATCAACCCCTCCTGGCCAATCCCCCCAGTTTATATATTGGGCATGACATTCCGTGATGTGGAATGTTTCTTTGGCCCATTTGGGTCAGCTGTTCTGACTGTGCTCCCCCCCAGCTTCTTGTGCCCCTCCTCACTGTCAGAGCATGAGACACTGAAAGTCCTTGGCTCAGTGTAAGCACTGCTCAGCAGCAACTGAAACATCAGTGTGGTATCAGCACAATTCTCATACTGAATCCAAACTGCAGCCCTGTACCAGGTAGTAGGAAGAAGATGAATTGTATCCCAGCTGAAAACAGGACAGTGGAACAGAAGGATTCACACAGCTCTGCAAATACTTCCAGAACTGGTATTCTCATTGTTCCTAGAGGGATTGATTGTTCTTAGAGGAATTGCCCATGTTCATATGCTCATAGGATGCATGATTAGTGTGTAGTTCTTTTTCCTTCTCGTTTGCACTGTGTGGTTGTCCTGGGCCCTGTACAAGAAATAAGATGGAGTTGTGTGTCCAGCAGTCCATTGCTGGTGCTCACTTCTATATTTCAGTGACTTTTTAGCCTGGGATCTTTACCATTTGACCCATGACATGAATGTACTCTCTGTGCCAGTGGTAGCTGTGATCTCATTTATTTTAGTGTGGTTTCAAACCATAAAGGTAGTGGAAGAAAGATGACATCAGTGATCTACCTCAGGTGAGTCTCTGAGATGCCACATCTTCTGTGAAGATGAACTCATGACAAATTAATCTTCTCTCAAAGGATGGCAGGAAGCAAGATCCATCATAGCTGAGAAGTAAACAAGCGCTGTAGCAGTCCTGATTCACAAATTTTGATCACATACCAGTAAAAAAAATTAAATTCACCAATAAAAATCTTTTATCAACCTGATGCGGGGAAATATAAAAATGTAATTTACGTTTGGTTCTGTTGTATTGAAGGCGTGGTACTGTATATTTTATATGAAAATTCTGATTTGTATTCCAACCACATGTTGTATTTATTGGCTGTATTTTAAAAATTGATAAATGTATTAGTACATTATTTCCAACAGAGAAAATAGATGACTAGGAGTCCTGACATCTTTAGACAACATTTACATGCAAATCTGTGACTCTTCCCTAAAGAAGAACAAACTGGAACCCATGTTGAAAGATAAACAATAAAAACAGTTTGTCTGTATATTTTTGTTTATGTATTGCTAAGATGGATATGTAATAAAAACAAAGCTATCACTGATGTATCTGACAGATATAGATACTGCACATATAAATATTGGTGTAACTACTGATATTTGCCATTTCCTTTGATGTGAACTTTCCTGTAAAGTTTAGAATATTATGTAGTAATTCATTTACATGTCAAGGATGATAACCCAGAGCTTGAGTCACTGGGGCAGATGTCTAGGGCTATGTTAGAAGTGGAATTGGAATGAACAAGTAGTTAAGTGCAGAAGCTGAGGACTTGATGAAACCAAAGCTAGGGAAACAGTTATGGTAGGATACAGGATTTGAGTAGGGAAACAATTCAAAGTTACACCAAACTAGGGGGCAAGGCAAGATCAGTAGCTGAATTAAAAACCAGTGGTAATTGTGGTAAAATCCCAAGTGAGCAGCAGGGAGTGGTGTGCCAAAGAAACTGGTAAGGAACAAGATCAAGGACCTGGCCTAGAGGACAAGTTGGGGTCTAAGCAGGCAGGCAAAGAGTGAGATGTGCAGCTGCAGGCAAATTGCACCTTGGGCAGGAAAAATAATAGGTGGGATTGAATAAAGTTTGTGCAGTGGGAAAGATGGCTGGTCCAAAGTGGGATCTATCTTGTTAGTCACTGGAGAGATTGCTTATGGCTATCTGATTATGATAAATCCTAGAAATTAAATGGGCCCTTTTCTGAACTGTGATAGATTATTAATAATGATGAGAGAAGGAAATTCATGTTCTTTTATGCTTCTGCTCTGTGTTCAGTGCAAACTGGATGATCTTTTAGGAAAAATGAGTTATTTCTCAGTCCCCAAGTAGAAGCCTGACCAACTCTTTGTTGTGAGAAATGGTTTTAAACCTCCAGGCCTCTAGACATCCAATCAAAATTTTAGGAGACTTGACTGACGGAGTCTGGAGTCACCAAAATTCAGCCTTGATTAAATTACTTTGTCAGGGAAACACCAAAAAGTGACAGAAGTGCCAGTATCTTCCAATATCAAGGAAGGCAAATGGACCAAACTTGCTTAATTTGAACTGATTTATTCTAAAATCAATTTTGAATTAAATAGGGAAGAAGATATGGGATTCTACTAGTGATGATCTAGAGAATGTGACTGTAGTATGAATATAATTTGTACACCTTAAGGCATGACTATGATATTGAGAGCTGTTTCCTAAAGAAATATTACAAAATTGGTTGGCCAAGGCAACTCTTAGACCACAGAATTTTGTGAGGCATTTAGCTTTTACAGCTGCACAACATTCTCATTAGAAAATGAGCACTGTTTAATTTCAGTTAAACACTTAAGAAGAACTAACAACTGTGATAAGTCTTGGGAGACAGTGACCAAAAAGGACATTTCTGGTGACCTTCACAGTGATCTGACCTGGAATCATCGAATGTATTTGGAAGCAAATATACGGTTGTTTCTGATGACCTGGAAATTTGTGAAAAACAACAGTGAAAGTATGGGCTGTCTTGGCTCATTTAATGAACTGTGCCTGTACACAGTGTATTTTAAAGCAACTCAAGGAAGAATTACATATCTGTGGAGAAGATGTGCAAGATATACCACACAGTGTGGTTATGATTACTGGAGGAGATAAAAACGAGCAAATACTTCTTTCCAGAAAGCAGTCGGCACTGAAAAATGTTTTAAGAAACATAATATAATTAAAGAGTGCTCTTTGTGCTCTCAGTTCAGTGCTATACCTGAAAGATGTAACTGAATTCTGTATCAGCCCCAGCTGATGTGGTAAGTAGTAGGTTCCTATTCCCATATTCGCTAACCTGACATCAGCTGGGGCTGATACTGAATCCAGTTCTGGTGTCGGTACTTTTAAAGGGAGTTAAAAATGTCTTTGAATACAGACACCTCAATTATTTGAGAGCAGACGTCAAACAGATAAAGAAAGCAAGGTACAACTTAATAGGGCAGGCTACCAGGGAAAGTAGCTTATTCATTTTTCTCTTATTGTCCCTCTTGTTGCCTCAGGATACTTTCTGGGCAAAAGTGTTTTAGAGTCACGTCTCAGTACGAAAGTTATTGTATGAATCATGAAGGATTTTGATACATTGTGCGTAGTATGATCCAAAGTTAATGATGTATTGCCTGGTTTTTTGGACTTTACCAGAACTGCTACAATTGTAAGGCCTCATATGGGGTAGTGAACTCTGCTGCTCTAACTGCTGTGAGCGTGATGGGTCCAACTGCTCACCTCCAGTGGATTCAAGGGGTTTTCTCAACATTTCTGGGTGGTGGTGTAGCTAAGCAAAGGCAGTGTGTCCAAAATGCATGCAATTCGGAAACTGGACTGATGCTCCCTGAAGATAGCTCACCTTATCTTTTTTTTTTTTTTTTTCTTTTGGTGAGATCTTGCAGGGAATAGAATTTGGACTCTAGAGAAGATAACAAAAAGAATAGGCAATTTTAAAGACAGTCCTCAAGACTGAAAGAGGAACAAGAATAGATAGGAAATGGCAGGCAGAACAATAGTAATTGAGGACTAATGTGGAAAACATAGGGGTAGCTATAAAGGTTTTCTGGTAAACTTATGTAGCTATCTGTAAGTAGTGGTAAGTCTGTTAACCCTTTGTAATCTTCAAAATTCAGTTGATTTGCTTTCTCTTATTCTTCAGATTGGTACTTTACAACCAAACAAGAAGAGTTACAGCACACATTTGCTGGTTTTATTTGAGAGATAAATTAAAAAGTGGCGCTTTTATAATCAAGCAGATCTGTCTGCAATTTCTATTCTCTATGCAGTCATATCTGTTTTATTGCATGCTGGTTTTTATTGAACTCCAGTTTCTTCTTTCAGTCTTGCATTATTTGAGCGTTTTGTGCGATCTTTAGCAAGTTTTTTTTACCCTTCTGCTGAGGGCTATCAGTTAGATAGAGAAATGTCCCTAATTTTATGATTGCCTTTATTAACTATTTATCCAGTGAAAGACAGGTGGGAATGATTCTGGTGTAATTTGCTGGAGCCACTTGTAAGGCAAGCTCTAATAAACTTTTTAAAAACCATGATTTTATTTTAGCAGGTATTGCTGTTAACCCGTTTATATGCACTTTTACAGCCCCTTATACCTAAGGCAGAGTGTTAGAAATGGTTATGATCAGATTTAATTTTAAATTCTTGTCATTAAAATTAACTTCTTCTTGAAAAGTATAACCTGAAAAGCAAGAGCTTCCACTCTGTATGACACAGGATTTCTCAGTCCTGCATTTCAAATCTTTTCTCCACCCACACAAGAAATGCCCTTCTGTTAAAGCTGAGGATAGTCAGATTAGGTGTGTAGGCAAGTCCTTTTGACTACAGCTTTGCAGTGGCTTTTTTTTTTTTCTATTCTGTACCCAACCACATTAATAATTTAACCCTAAAAATCTGTTATAGTAAAAATTGGTATCAGGTATCCCAGGAAAAAAATACTCTGTAGTTTTTCTTTTTTATTACACTTGATTGGGAAATTGGGGAAAGAAATTGTAGTCTTGAGTGAAGTATGCAGGAGCATAAACAGTAAATAGAATTACATAGTATACTGACCATTTCACTTGCTCCAGCTTCAAATCAAATATATAATAAACAATATATAAATGTAAAATATATAAAAATCAATAATAATAAATGCAGGAATATTAGCCCTTCATAGTTTTGCCACCTTTTAAGAAACTGTCTCCCATGCTGGATGTAAACAACAGCATTTATTTCACTGAATGGGGAACAGTGATTCCCTCTTTGTTATCTATATAAATTTATGATCAGAAAGGTTTTTCAATCCTGCAGTGATACATCTTGTACCAAAATGCTGTCACATAATGGTAAATATATACAGAAGTAAATGGAGCAAATCCTAAACCCAGTGCTGTTAGTATGGTTCCTCTTCATAGGAAAAGGATAAATTTGATCTATATTCACATGTATACCCAGATCACTACCTTTGGCCTGCTCCAGTGTCTATTTTTGTGGGATTTTCTGCACATTTAAATGGTTTGGGGAGTTATCAAAGGAAAGAGAGTGGGACCGCTGAGTCCAGGACTCTTCAAAGATGCATTACAAGAACCTGCCACATACAAAGGCCACAATAAGGAGAGATCACTGTTTTAGAAGAATAGGATTTATGCATACGTGTCAGTTTTGACTCCTCACATACAAGGAATTTTGCTTTAAAAAGCTGCAACTCTTAGAAGATGGTTTTTATTCACCTTTCAACTGGGTATAATTTCCAAGCTAAATTCTGAATGTTAGTTTTGGATATTTCATTTGATGTTCTGTCTGCTGTTCAGTTCTTCCAAATTTAGATTTACTCTATTGTTGACTTTAAAAAAGGAAAAGGTATGCAAGGACTGACAGTGATGATCCCGAGTATAAATTGTATCAAGCAAATTGATGCAAGATAAAATTATCAAATCAACCTTTTTACTTTATATTTTATGAAATATCTAGTGTATGTTTGGCAGTAATTTACTCTTGCCCGTGAATTTCTGACAGTTTCGATTCTTTGGGCTTATTAATCAACATAGTCAGCACCAGAGCAATTTTTATGAGACTCACTAGTCATCAAAAATTTATTAGCAGATAAATCAAAGAAACAACTAGCATCTTAATAGGCTGAACAAAGTGGCATGTAAAAGATCATTCAAGACTACATGCTTTTGACAGTTGTGTATTGCATTTACTGCTAGGGTCAGAGGTTTTGTTTGCACTTTCATTAAAATAGTCGTGACTGTGACACAATTTTCTACCTTTTGTGCTAGACATTTCTTCCTTCTTTATATATATATATATATACGTATAATATATATATATATATATGTATAAAAATTTCATGATAGCACCATTCTGGTAAGTCATGAAACGTCTATGTTAAGTGTAATATAGAACTTTAATTAAAATCTGAAACTGTTATAGTTAATTGCCATAGATCATGTATGCTTCAGGAGTAGGATGCAGTGGAAGTAAGGTGTGACATGAAAGCACTTCAGTCGCTGATCTGGTTATCTAAGGAGCTTTGATATGCATTCCAGTTAGACCTCTAGTGTCTTATTGGAAACAGTAATCTTACATGATTCTAGTTTGGTATTTTAAGAAGAATTTCTTGGTCGCACTTCTTGTGGCTTCCATTTTAAGTCAGAGCTGAATACTTCCCCTCCTTTTTGTTAAAGCAAAACACTCATCTTACCAAAACACTGTTGCAAATAACATCTACACTACCCAGTCAGCGCACAAGCAGTGGGCTTCCCTGGCCCCCCTGTCTCATTCGATTTCAAGGTGATGAAGCCACAGGAGTGTGGTACAAACATGCAGGTGATGGCATGGTGAGTGGGGCTTCCTTTGATAACTGCTGTTGGCTCCCTGACATGAATGCATCAGTGGGGAAAATACACATGGAAGCTGGTAGCCCTGTCCTCAGAGGAGGGCAAGTGTTTGGGGAATGATGAAAACAGAAAATTGTATTGTTCTGTGGAGCCTGACAGTCAAATGTAGGAAGCAGTCTGGAGAGGACAAAGAGCCACCTTAGGTTGTCCCTATAATCAAGTGGGCACCACTAGGACAACGACAGTTCACCAAAAAGCTAAGCCGTGCTCCTGACGCCCAGAGGGGAAGTCTGTGCCCTTGGGCACCACTCTATGGATGGTATGCTGGTGAGGCCAGCCCAGTGTGTTCCCACTGGTGCACCCAGGCCAGCTCGAGCTCTCATGTGGCCATGTAGCAAGGGGATTCAGGGACCTGATACTACTGGAAACTAATAAATTTTTCTGGCAGTTTTAGCCCAAATTATCTCCTCAAACTCAGTGCCCGACAGCCAGCGCTAGGCTAGAGGGCAGCGATGCAACCACAGAAGAGGCAGCACAGCTGAGTAGGTTTAAGTTCTAGGGGCTGGTTGCATCAGCCCCTCAGCCATGTGTCCAATGGCACGAGGAGGAGAACCTGAGTCCTCTTCATGCACCAAATGAAGCCAGCCTAAGAACTCGAGTGCTTCTATGAACTATAAAATTAAAACTCTCTAACATCGGTAAACCAATGGGAAGTCTGGATTTTTCTGTTTTCAGAAATTAGGGGGAGGGACAAAATCCTGGCAGCGTACATATTTTACATGTATCTGGTGATGCTGAAAATATGCAAGTCTCATCAGTGGAGTTCTTGTAGCTAGATTTCTTATGTTTTGTGTAAAAAAAAATAACTGAAGGGATATTGAATTTATTCTGTGTTAATAACCAGAAAGGATGTTTCTGGATGGCTCCTAAGTGGTGCAGAACTGTGAACAATACAAAAGAAACCCTACCCTCTTCCACCTTATGTGTGCTTTTACATGAGAAATGTTTACCTTCAGCATTGTATTTTTCTGTTTTTCGTCCTAAGTATGACAGAAAATACAGCTGTCTATGGGATGAGCGGCTTACAGAAACACTGTCATCTTATAGCTCTTAATGTTTGTCTTCCTGGCCTGATTCCAATTCAAGTGAGTTATGGCTGAAAATGGTTGCTGTAGGTTGCTCACTTAGCAATGTATGTAAGGTGTGAAAAGACTAGATATAGTTTTCTTATTTCTCTTCTAGACAGAGCTTTAAAGGTGTGGTAGTTTTAAAACTAGTCAAGTAGTCGGTGCTAATATCTGACTGCAGCTGCACATTTTCTTCAACTTTATTTTTGAGACAAATTTATAATAAGACATGAAAGTTCTAAGCTGTTGTATTTGTCATTAACATATCACAATTAACCACCTCTCTGTGAACCTTTTATGTGGCAGCTGCTTAGTACCATTTGCATTCAGAGAAAGGACTAATCTTCTCTTATCTTGATTTTAAGGCACACTGAGGTTTGGCTTGGTCCAGCTTTAGGACAGCTTTGTGGTAGAATATGTAAATGCAGTTAAGAGAACTGTTAAATACTGTGGATTTGGACAGTGGCTAAGGATGCTTGCTTGAAATACATATGTATTTTAGAGTGCTCCAGAGTAAATTACGCAGCATCTGCTGAATGAATAGTGAAGTAAGTGTTGGAGTTCCAAGTCCTTCTATAAATTGAAGAAGTACCGGGAGCAGACAAGGTGTAAGTTCTATGTCCCAGTTCTGTGTCTGTCACAGATTTTATGTGTAGCTTTAGTAATTTCTCAAAGGTCTCAACACAGAGTATCTCCAGCTTAGGGCCATAAGCTCTCAAAGACCATACCACAGACAAAAGCATATATGAATTCTGTAGTGGAGAACCAGCAGTTCAGTCAGCCCGCAAATCAGCCAGTCAACAGCAGACCAGCATTAGAGCACAGTTTCTGCTTGCTGTCTTCGCTGGCAACTCAGTTCATGTCACTTCAAATGTAAAATGTACCTGGCCAGACCTTTGTTTTCCATAGCTTCACTAGGGTTTTCTTGAGTAACATACATAGGACAAAGGCATAAAGATCTACCCTTTCTTCAGCACACAGAGGTCAAGTGGAGTTTAAATCCAAGATCCTGTAGCCCCTTCCGTAGGACCTACCACTGATGCAAGGGGGTGTCAAGAGCTGTTCTAATCAGTAATATGGAAAACTTGAGGTACAGATGATGTTTTTGCTTTCATGAGGTTGTCGCTTGTATCCTGCATTTTTATTAGAAGCTAGTGAGGATGAATTCTGTTCAGTGTATCTGGATACTTGCTGTACCTGACCGGATGCATCTGAGGTAGTCTCTGGTGTGATACTTTTGATATTACTAGGAGAGATGGTTCAAAAACAGTTTTACACAGGGGTACATCAAATCATGCTATATTGCCTACAAACTTTTCCACCAAGTCATTTTGGCTTTGGATTTTTTTTTTTAATTAGTAACATTGACTCCTTTTTCTTTGTTTTTTTGGTTGACTTTAATTTGCAGTTTTACTCTGGGAATTGAAACAAAAGGGTTTCTTTCTGAAGTCAGATGGAATTCTTAGAAATTCAGTCTAGCATTTCTGGCATTTCACAATCTAGATTTTGATTAATTTGTTTACTCTTTGCTTCTGTTTATGAGACTATTCTGTAGCTGCATGCCATAAATGAGATTTTAATCTCTTCCAGATAAGCTGATTTTTCCTTTTCCTACAGACCTGTTTGCTTGATGAGATACTACCAACTAGATTGCCATAGAGATTCAGATGCGCTTATAATCAAAATCTGGCTGGTAATAACGTATCAGTTCGAAGTGATTCACTTCATGTATTCATAGCTTTGGATGGGGTAAATACATGTCTGAGAGTTGCAATAAT